>JAFMSR010000012.1:23280563-23698063 GCA_022818135.1 Saxidomus purpurata | reverse complement strand
AATCATTTAGAGCATTTAACAAGGTTTGTAAGTCTTGTGAGTTTTCTGCTAACAAAAGTTCTATAATAGTATACAACTTTCACCATTAATGTGCATAGCAGGTAAGTATTAATATACATATTAAATAGCCGGAAAATACTTTGTAATCCTTTTTGACAAACCAGTCAGTATGGAACGAATTTACTCTTACCGTGCATGAAACAGACGTATAAAGTGATTTAACTGCGTTTAGCATTTTCCCTGATATTCCTGACTCACAAAGACGTTTCCATAACTTACTTATGTTAATAAAATCGTATGCTTTTTTAAAATCAATAAATGCTGCAAATGTAGATAACTTATACTTTTTTCTAGTTTCAATAATTTTACACAATGAAGAAACATGATCTACCGTACTACGTTTCTTTCTAAATCCATTTTGCTCATCTTCTAATTTACCATGATTTTCGGCCCAAACACTAAGTCGTGTATTCAGTATGTAGCAATATATTTTATACATAGCAGATGCTTTAGATAATCCTCTGTAGGAAAGTGGATCCCTTGGATCAGCCGTGGAAGATTTTGGAATCGGGTTTATGGTACACTTACCCCATAATGATATGAATACAATTTCTGTTTATATGAAAGGTAATTAAAAGCAACTCATTTCTATATAGAGACAATCGTATATATTTTAATTCGACCTTATTTTTCTTGATACATGTATGTATATTCATAATAAACGGATGCATGTCCCCTTGACACTCATCATATTATAAGTAAGAAAGCATAACTGTCTGGTTGTGTTACTTTCTTCAAACCCGATGATTATTTGCAGCGGAAAAGCTAGAGTAGGCTTTTAATTATTATTGTCAAAAAATCACACAAAAATCGAAATTACAATCATAGTTATGAATGAGGTCCTTAACGTAGATACTGACGAAATAAAAAACATATTAGGATATAAGGATATTTTAGGACGATTTCAAAATAGGTAAATGGGTGTATTAAAGACAAGCAATTTCGCAAATGATATCTGATCCTAATGTAGTTTAGTACAGTTTCGCAATGGACTTCACAGTATGAAATCCGATCATAATGTCGGCGCTATCCATTGTACAATATAGCTGGTTGATAAATATGAATTAAAAGAGATGTAGATAGATGTCAAAACGGATTACGATAACGTAAGATCTGACTATGTATTTTTGCGGCGAATGTCGCAAGACACAGTGAATTAATTTTGTACAGAATATACCTGGTGCATGAGGTATCCAATCCATATTCTGGCCAACATGTTCTGATTTTATTTGCAGGCACTGTGTATGGAGGCGGGGCTTAACTGAGATTTATCTACAAAGCTGCAATTATATGCCTCGAACGAGAATGGTGGACTCAAAAAGCACATATACAAGCCAAAATACATAATAGATAGATAGAATTCTGTTGACTCGATTAATTACGTCAATTTTATGAGGCTACGCCTCATCGAAATAAAGAAATTACTCTCTATCTATTACTGACCAGATTGTCCGTCTTTGTTAAATCTTCTTAAGATTGTTTTCCTGCTTTTAACTCTTTAACCAATGAGAAAAGGCGTTTCAGCAGTATGATGTAAGAGATCTTGTGTTTAAAATCTAGTCTGGTCATTACAATATGACGGTTCTTGAAGAAAGAAATGCAACCCTCAAATACCCGTCATAAACATACGTCGGATAACATTAGCACTTTGCTATCACTGACCATATTCCCGTAACATGTTAGGTCGGATTTTCCTTAGAGTAAACAATTTTCTTAGGAAGATAATTTAACAAGGCCGACTGTGTGTCAGTAGTATATAGATACAGTCTATAATGCTGATGAGATATTTAAGAAATCACTAAAGATGCTACTGGAATACAACGCGAGGACAATAACAATATGGTCAATTAGGACTTTTTTGAATCTCGATGGCGAAGTTAAATGAAGACTAACATTTTATTCCATTCCGGGTATTTCGCAATTGTTTGTAATTAAATTTGTATCTACAATAGACATCTACAAATTTCATGTTCTACAATTCGATAGCGCAATAAAATAAATGAAAACTATTATTTTAGGGTATTCCGGATATTTCGCAATAGTTTTTAATTAAATTTGTATCTACGATAGACATCTACGAATTTCATATTTATGCTATTTATATCATTTGTACAGTAGCGTTAGATTTTATATCACGGAAGTGTTTGTATAAACACTATCGCAAAAATAAATTCTTTAGTCTAATAGGCCTATGACTTAGTAAATTGAACTAAAATTAAAAATCCGGGAAATACGGTATCTACCCAGTCCGCCAACAATTAATTATTTCGTCAATTTAACTAAAATTAAAAGTCCGCAATATCCTTTGAACGCCTGTAACGTAATAAACCGTATACGCGGGTCAAGACAGGTTTGGCCTTCCATAGAAGTGACAGTGACCGTATGGAACACGTTTTGTCTGTATGAATTTAAAGGCTATGCCGACAGCTCCTGAATTTTGAAAACTCAGACGTCCGAGGCAAATGCTGACACTTTAAGACGACCTTGAAAATGACCTTGGACAACAGCTTTGAAAATTTTCATTTTACCAACGTTCGCGTACAGGCCCCTGTGGGATAGTGTTTTGAGCGCGTGCAAATATTTTTTCACAGACATAAAGCAGACATGTCGTACTCAAACTTATGTATATTGACATCTTATGAGAATGCTTGAAATTGAAATCTCGTTAGCAAAAAAAAGAAAAAGAAAAAAGAAGTCCATGCGCAGGTTAGCAGACAGGGTGACCCCTGCGCGTGACCTCCGTAGGTGGGCCAATGGAAATTTTACTTTCATGTTACAGCTCAATCTATTTGCTGACGTATACAACACGCGCAGTAAACCGAAAGCAGCCATAACGTGATGTCTGTCGAGTGTGTAACAAAATATGCCGGTGTGCAAAGGATATACGGCATCTATCAAGTCTGTCGAAAATAGATGCTGCACGAGAAACCAAAGTGTGCCTTAAGTAAATATTAATATACAAACTATCGACTGTTTCATTTAGTCTAGCATGTACTGTATTTTATCCAGTAAACAAAAGACAAAAAGCAGAATATTAACGTTCGAATCCGTCTGCAGAAAGTGCATGTTTCACGGTACACACTGTCTGAAAAAGCTGAAACCGTTTACGATATTTTCAATTCGATTGATACATGTTCTGTGTAGTAATCTATACAATACAATACGCTGGAATACAAGCTGAATGAAACGCAGAACAGTCACGAGTTCAATAAAATACTAGGCGAAAATCTACCACTCTAAAAACCTTGATGGCAACCGGACAAGAGCCGGACAGTTATCATTTTCTGAATATATCAGAATATGTTATAGTGCAATGTCGGGTATTACCGACCGTCGGTAGTTATCGACTGTGTTTAATTGAATAATTGATACCGGTCAATCAGTGTAAATAACGTCACCGATGATATCACATTTTCTCACCTATGGGATACATATTTCCGCGCATTTACCCATGTGAGATAAACTTATCTCACATCGCTTATCTCACATCGCTGCCGGACTATTTTTACGTTAATTGTAAGCAGACATAAAAATCGAAAAATGGCTGTAAAATTGTTTTTTTGAAATAAACATAGGGTTGTTGGTATTCATTTTCTTAGTTGATCTTTTCTATCCATCTATAGCAGTTTTGAAGTAAAATTCGAGAAAAAGTTGATTTTCTTTTTTCATCCCCATCCTGTATTAGCACTAATTTCTTCTTACTTGTGTGAAAATGCGATTTAAACGGTGAGAAAATAAATCTACCATGTCAATTGAGTTGTGGTAAGGAATCCACCTCGGGTTGAGATACGTCAAAAAAACTCGGCCGCCTCTTTTTTGGACGTATCTCAACCCTCGGTGGGTTTCCTTATCCACAACTCATGTACTTTGTCTTCCTGGAAGTCTTTGGTGGCATTGCTTTTTTGTATCAAGCAGAGAAAATCTTAAGAGTCAATAAAACAAAAGGTCATAGATACATTTTAGTTTGAAATTCAGTGTCTTGTAAGAATAAATAAGGAGGGTTGATAACAGTAAGCCTGTAAAATTTGCGCATGTTCTATTTTCCCATGTTAGTAAACTCTTTGGTTCTTGCGATGACTTCAAAATAAGAGAATGTACGAATATCCGCAGTCTCTGCTTGCTATCTGTAGTGATCGGTATTATGATAATTTTCATACGGAATGCCAGCAATTACATATTAACTGATTAATTTAAATAATGATAGTAATTGGATCCCGTTAAGAGCTCAACTGGCTACATCAGCATATTTGCGGGAAGGTCAAGGTAATCAAATTACGAAGCTTTGCATGTGTTAAGGAAGACATGGTACTGGGGTATGTCCTCTAGAGATGCAAGCAACACCAACAACATAATCTACTTGATAGCCCTACGGAGCCCAAACTTCAGATCATGTTTTAAAACAAAGGGGGACAGTAAAATTAAATTTATATCATGAAGGGTTTCCTGTATGGATATGTCCTACACGTAAAGCGTGTGTTTCTTCTAAAGAATTAACCAAAAATACTAAAATAGCCTACAATTAGGAGGGATGGAAAATCAACGCAGTATGCAATTTGGTTTTGTATATATTTATTATTTATTTCAAGACATATTTATAATTACATAGTGACGTTTTGTACAACAGTGTATCCCATATGCTTGACGGACAATGAAAACAATATAAAGTTGGAATCTTTGCAAAGTATTTTCCTTTTGCGGCCTTTTTATGAATACGTAATTGTACAACAGGGTATTATGGTAAGATGATAATTCTTCAGTAGATTCATTTTAAAACTTTGAGACGGCAAACTTTTCCTTTTTATATTTAATGCCTTCTAGGATTTTATAACAGTTTATAGAATATTCAAACAAAAAGCAACCATTTAACCCCTGTATAATATACAAAACCATCATGTAATTTTGAAAAGTCTGTAATAGGTGTAAATAGTTCATACAAACGTTTCAGTATAGTGAAAACATTTTTACCCATTTCATGCTAAAATGAAGTTTTTTGTTAACAGACAATGGCATTGACCGAAACAAGTTCAAAACGTTCTATATAAAATATATGTTTTGCTTTTTTTCCCCACGTTAATTTTGTATACTTTAAAATGCATTTAGCAAATCATACAAATATATACAATGCAATAAAATATACAAAACAACCTAATTTATCACGCAAAACATCTTTTTAATATATGAGTGTAATCAGAGACATTGTATACTTCATCGTAAACACGATTCATCCTAAAGGCGGCAGATTTCAATCAAATTTCTTTAACGGTCCAAAATAAAGATCACATAACATAATTTGATACCGGAATATCAATAAATCATGCAAATCACGATCGAGGATCTATTATTTGCATGTTAATTGTTCCTTTAAATTTATGTCTGAAATTGTTGTTTCTACAAATCGGTAAATTAACGAGAATGCAAATATATTTCAAAAAGCTGCATATCTCTGTAATCTTTGTAATAATAAACAATGGTGCCGCAAATGAGCAAAAAAAATATATCTTCTCCCAGGTCTAACAAGTTCATGTTAATATATTGAAGCTTTACATCTTTCTGTGAATCTAAAATAAGTACCTCAACAAATGTTTTGACCCTGGTTCCGTTTACAGATGTAAAACTTTCACGTTCCTTGGTAAGCAAGGATAAAAACCCACTGGTTTAGTTAATACAATCTTTTTAATCTTTGTCTTTGAGCTAGCATCACTTCAGGAAAGGAACTTCTTATGTTTAGATGCTCTTAATATTATAAGACAAGACAGTCTTATTGCATCCATGTAGGCATCATACGTAGGGAATAAGCTAAGCAGTTACACATTTTGTTATGATTAAAAAAAGCTAATTAGATTATGCTTCAGCACATGTAAGTAATGTCTTCAAGCTGTAGCTAGCTTCAAAAAGTCTCAACACTGTCCACAACTTCATTCACTTTGATTGCACAACGCCCGATAATTATTGCACTTGAAACAGTTTTCAGTCCACCTTAAAACAACCCATACATCAGCAACCCATGCATATTCAGAAATGTTTTAACTAAAGTTATACATGTAGTTCTAACACAGTTTTCTGAAATCGTTGTTTATCTTGAAACTACGTACGCATACAAGAGAGGGTGCGATGGAACTCATGTGATGAAACTCAGCTGCATCATACAAGAAGGAAAGTTTCCTTTCAGTCCCACAGACTTTTCTTGGCTAAATAACCAACTCCAAACATTGCAACCACTTTCAATGCTCCGTTTTGACCAGAATTTTGACTTCCCCATGGAGCCTTAGCCCGATCATGTCTACAACCTGAACAGCTTTCGTCGTAATAGTTTCTCATCATTCCACTGTTGCCCCAACCACCTGATCCAGCGATGCAGGATGCATTGTGGGTGCCCTCTGGATCTTTGTTACTAGAGCTGCTTCCCCACGTATTTCCACCCCAGCCGCTTCCTCCGGACCCATTGCTTGACCAGCCGCTGTTGCCCCAAGAGTTTCCCCAGCTCATTTTGTTAGATCTTTTGTTGACGTAGGGAACGAGCCTAAAAATAGGCTTCTGCAAATATAAAAGATTCAATGCACTTAAAATTATCTTGGTATATTTTTCCAACCCACTTTTCACTAATACTACTTGATTTAATGAACTTAAATCACACTTTGCAGTTATTTTGGCGACCTTAATTGTAGATAGTGTCCTATATGTTTTTTTACAGTAAGTCCAAACTGCCACAAGCATTATCGCACACTAAAAGCAATCAAGGTCAATTACTGATCACAAAAGATAAAAAAAAACATTAACCTTTTGACATCTTATATATTAAATTCGATTGTTTTTTTCATAAAAAAGTTAATTAAATTTATATTTTATCAAAGTAAAAAAATGAATAAATTAATTGAAAATAATTATTAACTGAACAATTAATATATTTAATACTTAACTTTTCTTTTTTAACATTTTAACAGAAAATAATATCAATTACCTTTTACTTCAGAAGATGCCGAATCCAAAGCCCTGACTTTATTATCAAATCAATCTTTATAATACGACAGGTTCACCGATAAAGTAGTATATGTTAATCTATCTCATATTTTGCGCTTTTATACAAAATATTTTGTTTCCTGGGATCGCTAAAAATATCAACAATTCAACTTTAACTGCGTTTCACAACAAACTCGATATCACTCATTTTTTTGTAACCTTAACCTGGATCTATAATTTTATGGTTCATGTTTATTTAGAGAACCCGAAAGTACCGGAAAATCCAATGATTCATAATGTATGTATCTATAATCACGAGTGAGTGTTCCCGTGACAACGTTCATCACTACGAAATGACTATAGTAATGTTAGTAGTTTTAAGGTCGTTTTGGTTATATACGTTTAACGTCGGTAATTAAATAAACTTAAAATTAACTCCAATAAACTCTGAATTTAAAGAAAAGAAAGAAAAATCATATAATGTCCGTTGCACAGAGATATGGTGGTTTTAAGGTTGGACTACGAAAATTTCTGCCCGGGTTTAATCTCCAACTGCCGCGAGTTAATCACCCGACTAATGCAGTGTTCATACCAAAGGGCACTGTTTCCCTTCTGTTTTTTGTTTGGACTGATGTTGGAACTGTCGAAGGTGCGATTGGAAACACATGTTAAGATCAATATTATTTGGGGATTTAAGTTCGACTTTTAGTGTTACCAACCTTTATCTTTTTTATCTCTGTTTGCTTTGTGCATTGACTAACGTGGTTTAATGTACTCGCTGTTAAATTGACTGTAAAGACAATATAAAAAATAAGGCCAAGTAAAATAAAATTATGTTTGCAGTAACACAGAGAACAGAAGTAGAGAAGGTTGGCAAATATTTTATTTGAACTTATTTTGTTTGTAATTGTGCTTATTGGGTCCATCATCCTCTAAAGAGGCTACAATCGGTACGACCCGTTATTTGAACTTAACTATGCTCATTGTCGTTTTGTGTCTTGGAAAGTTACAATTAGCTTGTGATAACGAAAAAACAATGAGGGTAGGGGCCAAAAATTTATATTTGAGGTTCCTTGTAGAGGCCAAAATATAGGATTGGTAGATTACCCATAATCGCAATATTAATTTATTTTGACCTAAAAAGAATGTATTAGATGTCGCATGGCAAAATGGTTAGGTTAATACTTCGTGTATATTCAGTAAGGGATTGATTCATGTTATACCAAGAACCAGAAGTTGTGGTATCCCAAAATATTTTTTCATTCAGGGTTTTCACCGTAGTAATGTAAACTTTTCCATCTACAATGACTAACTTGTTATATTTATGAATGAATATTAATATCCTTGTGGTTACTCGACCTTAAGTATTTACATTATAACCAGGTCAAGGAACTTGTAACTAGTGCATTGAGTCTTTCTTAATGCTTCGTGTTTTATTCTTACAGGAGAAATCAAAGTGATGAGAGTAATTTAAAAACATATACATGTAGATATATTCCCATACAATTATATTAAATAATAATGATATCGTAATCAAAACATGTATTGTCTGCGACCTAAAATTTATACCGGCCATTAAGTCAGTATCACCCCAAGAAATGTCGAGACCTAGACATATTGCACATGCGCAGATGTTCGTATTTACAATGTTCAATGCAACGGTTTGTAAAGTTGGAATATTTTATATACTCATTATATATGACAATCTCAAAGGGAAAAAAACATTTTAAAGGGTGAAATTACAAATGAAAAGGAGTCTCAATTTCTTAAGAGCGCGGTTTCGTGTCATTGATCCTAAACAAACAACTGCTTTTGGTACAAAATTTAAAGCGTTTTAAACTGTTTTGTTAAAATTTTGATATGTAGGTTAAAAGGTTTATTTGCATAAACCATCAATAAAACTGGCGGTGAAATACAAAAAAGTGGTATAACTATCTAGTAATTATTCATAAATACTGAAGGATATTTTCCGATTTTTTTTTAAAATAAAATAGTTTTAAGTATCTTTGTATCTTCGTAACGATCTATAAAATATATCATAACTTATATGACTTATTTATCATAATACATAACACAAATGATTGAAGTGTTTATATGCATTCTTGAAACTCGATAGAATAGTGCGTGTGTCGTTAACCCCAATTTTTTTTAGTTTTTCAACCGTTTATTTAAAAATTGGTATAAGCGAAAACCGTCATAGTCAAACTTTGTACGTTATGTAGAATTATTGTAATGTCAATATATACACCTGTACACGCACATTTAAAAATTAAAAACCAATGTGAAGAATCAAAACAGTTCACTGTTATTCAAATAGCATGCCCTCTTCATTGAAAATATGTATAAAACAATTGAACAGGTATGCATTTTTAGAAAAACAATACAAAATATTTAAAAAATACAAGGCTGTATCTATATGACCTTCCCGCTTTAAAAAAAGTATTAATCCGTTGCCGCTGCAATACCAAGATCAACGAATACAATGATCATGAATTAAGTGGTTCTGTTTAAAGCTAATGATTTGTTTACATTTTTAACTATTGATTATGTAAATATTCAATATCTCGATATCTGTATACCTACATTAGTCATAAACAAAGAACTTTGACACGCGTTTTGAACTACCTGAGTATCACTTGATTTAATATTTTGGGTATTCCGTAATCACGAATGCAAGAGATTTTGGCATTAGACTGCTTCCAACACAAGATTAGCGTTACGAATATACATTTAATTTTACTTTTGGGGATAAAAGTGCCCTAAACACTATCTTATCTGCCTGGTACAATTTTTTTTCGGAAAAGTAAGTTGACCCTAGTAATATGCTTGATCAATTCCATAATCATAATTATATAAATAATACAACAATAATCTCTGAATGTAACTTGATTGGCCCTCTCATTCGGAATACTCTTCTTGTATTGCTATTTATTTGATCTGCATGGTAGACATTATCGTAAGTGATTGCAACTATGTTTATGCAAGTAAATAGTGAGTTTGGTTGCATGTCCTAGTAGAAACTTTGACAGGTCAGACATTTTGATTCAGCGAAAACAAAATGTGAAATTGACATATTTCTAACTATCTACATGGTTTCTAGTACTGACAGCAACTTCTCCTTTAAATCACTGACAAGTAAATAAACACTGGTTGTTCATATTTGTCAAGTTTTATTGCTGTGTCGTACTTTGTTTTACATTTTATTCACTAAGACTCACTTACGAAAACAAAGATAATATTTTGACCAATGTTTTGAACACTGCTTTTGATGCTCTCATTAGGGGTCACAAGTTGTCATCGTTTGACAGTATAACATAATTTTTGTACTGTTGTTTTTACGTTTGGTCAAAAGAATATTTAGAAACACTAAGAGTAATTTTGATTCGATTTTTAATGTAACACAAGAATTTAGTGCAAAGTCATTAGATGATAATTATCCTCTCAAATGTACAAGTAGCAGTGGGGTTTTTTTTGTTAATGTTGTTGTTGTTGTTGATGATGTTTTAAAGAGACGGCTTCCTTTTACTCTACTGTGTGTTTTAACTATTTCCTGTAAACAATTTCAACTATGGTTCTTCGTCTTTAAAGATGTTTTACATTTTGTAATTTATATAATAATTGTCCATCTCTATGTTCATTCTGCACCGGAAAATGTTGATAAATATTGTCTTTTATTTAAACATTTTCACAATTCTCAGTAGTGTAAAAGGTTTGTTATGATGTCCTGGTGACGCCATGGACCTCTGTCTTTTACAACCTGAGCAGTTCTTGCCATATTGAACTGTACTCCTGAAACCAGACTTTCCTACATAGCATGCAGCAGAATGAGTTCCTTGTGCCGATGTTCTATTACCAAAACCTCCATCTCCCCAAGGCATTGTCGTAGTTTACTTTTTTCCTGCCTATGAAAAAATACAGATTGATTTGACATTTTTTTAAGATGAGGACTTCTTGAAAGTTATATCAAATACTATTCAGGACAATTTCTTGATAATACTTGCGCCGAAAGATTGTTATGTGGAGGTTCCAGTCGAATTCTGTTGATAGGATTCGAACTGACAACCATGATAGTGCTTGTACAGACAAACAGAAAGACAGAAATTTTTATTTACCATCAGGTTTTACATATGACATGAAAACAACATGATGTATTATATTACAAAACTTTTGCGAGTAAAAGTGATTTTCCTTTTGATATGTTAAGGTCATCTAAATTGCTGTTATAACGAAAGTTTTCTCCTTCTTACTTGTGTGATAGCCGAGAGGAAGGGTATATTTGCTAAACTGCTAAGTTTAATGGTACATTTAAAACTTGACTCAAGTAATATTTCGCAATTTTAAGAACATGCATTGAATCAAATAAATTATGTTAAAATAATAAAACAATATGTAAACAAACTAAATAAACTTACAGAAAACCACAAGTTAACACGTATATCCAAAATTGGACATTAATATTTGTATTATGTTTTTAAAACTTCAGATTTGGCAAGTTACAAACTTATTTGCGAAGCTTCGTGTCAAACTTTGTCGATAGGGGAGTTGGGACAATGAAGGTATGAATCTTGTTTCAGCCTTGAACATAATACTACAATAAATAGTAACAAGGACAAAACATTTCCATTCTTGATTTGTGTATTTCAAAATTATTATGTTTTTAATTGAGTGTACAGCTCGTGAAGGACTGATAATACGTGACCCACCAACTGCCTTGTACAATAGATGTAATATAATGTGATAGCGACTCTTCTGATTCGTCACTGTATAATTATCCTAACTGTTCTGTAACAGCAAATTTAGGTGACTTCAATAATATAGCAGATTAAGGACGTAAAAAAATTTACTTGTCATGGTCGTATCCCCCCCCCCCCCCCCCCCCCCCCCCCCCCCCCCCCCCCCCCCCCCCCCCCCCCCCCCCCCCCCCCCCCCGCCCCCCCCCCCCCCCCCCCCCTCTCTCTCTCTCTCTCTCTCTCTATATCTATCCCTCTATCTCTGTCTGTCTGTACTGTCTCTCTCTCTCTCTCTCCCTCAATTTCGATGTCTTTATTATCCATTGAATTTACATTAAAAAAAAAAAAAAAAAGGATCAGCAAGAAGTTACTGTCTTTTGAGAACAGTTGATATCGGACGGGGTATAAAGCCGAAGCTTGCCGAGCGGCATATGCATGTTCGATATCAACTGTTATCAAAAAAAAAAAAACTTTTATTCTAATTATTGTGCAGCTAACTTTAATTTTTCCTTTTCCCAATTAAAATCAGAAGTAAATTAAGTGATTTACGTTGTGTTTATGCGTTCAACGGTTTAATCGGCTTAAACAACACCGTTAATCATGTTAATGTTATGCTTTAGGAAATGCTGAAATTAAAACATACCTAAAAGCATTTATAAAGTTTTAGAGGCGGCTTATAACGTTCAGCTCATATATTGGGTAATAAGACGTTAGTGGCAAAATAGGAAGGGGGGGAAAAATGAAAATAACTTTTTCCCGAAAATTTTTTTAAATTGCCCTGATGTAGTAGTGATCTAAAGAAAATGAATTCCAACTCACTATATTTAATTCAAAAATAAATTTACAGTCATTTTTCGATTTTATGTCCTCTGCGGTTTGCTTGTATTCCCAGAAATAATGAACGCTCCTCTGTGTCTGAAGTAGCTACCGAAAAGTTATTTATTGTGTGCGTTGAAATCCACAATATCCTGATTTATTTCATAAATCTCACTGACTCTCTCTGGGCGGGGCCTAAACGTGATATCGGAGTGTCATATCTCTGTCCTGTATATCTCGCGATCTCAACATATCAGACCGGCGTAGGGTCTCGCCATGAGTTGCATAATAAATCTTAGTTGTAAGAACTTGTTACACAATCGAGAATAAACAAATTAGTAATAATATGATTATACAAAACGATCAAAGCTATGAAAAAAGTCTGGTCTGCATCGTTCGACGGTAGTTAATCGGCAAAAACTTAAAATGTAATTTAGTTTTAATTTGGCCGGGCCTAACACCATGCATGTTCTTGTAAGACCTTTCCTTACATTCTGTTTTGTTACTGTTTATATGACATACTTGTTATTGGAAAGCGTCCAATTCGTATTTTTAAAGACAAGTGGTTATCATAACTGCGTAAAATATTAGTTTCAGACTGTACTTAACCTAGATTACGTGTAGGTTTCCAAGTATTAGCGCTTCCTAATCTTTCTTATTAACAGGTACTCCTGATACGATTATTTAGTACCGGATAAAAAGTTATGTTCGTGCATGTTGTAAAAGTGTGCACTGTTTATACGTATATAGATTATCTATATCCCAAAATACCATACATGTTTTAAGTTTTCGAAACTTTAGAGGTATTTATCTAACACTGAACCACGCCGGTAAAAATCTCGACGTGAGCTTTTCATACTTCTATAAAATAATGTCTATATTTATATACTAAATTGTGAAACAAATAAGTTCTGACAACTTAGATTAATTGCTCACGAGACCCATTCCATATGAAATCAATCTCGAAGAGAGAGGGAGAAAGGCAGCATGGAAATAGCTTACTCTTGCTTGCCTAGGGACACAACCGCCGTGACACTGGTGTGGGTCGAACCTGGGACCGTCTGATCATGAGGCGAACGCGCCGTATCAACCAAATTTTAACATGATATCAAAATGCAAATGTACCAAGGAGTGATAACAATCAAGGTTATACTGCATTACATAAAAATGTTAACTCTTGTATAATATGTGTCAAACTAAACGCATAAACGATGAGAATATAGAAACACGTAATTTATCGTGAATGTCAACAGACAGTTATGTACATTACGCATTACAAAATTAATGATAATGATACAATAATTACGCAATTTGTGTACAAGATAAATACATACAGGTCATAACGAAATGCGTATACGGGATGTGGTAATCTCAAAAGGTTTCTTCAAACAACTTCAGTTTTTTCACAGGCATTAGTCCAGTTCTATTTTTTGTTTTCAACAAAAACATTTTTTTCACACAATGAACACTTTATATACCTTAACTATTGGGGGAGGAAGGGAGGGGCGTTTATCAAGAATCCTATCACAACTTATATATATATATATACAATGACAAGGTGTACGCTTCAGGAAGGAAAGAAGAATAACTGTAGACCATTTGAGAATCAGAATTTACACACTTGCAGACTATACCGCAAATCATACAGTTCATTAATAATTTATATTTACACGGGGTAGAACCTTGAGACAGGAACAAGAGTAACCATAACTTCGGATAACGGAAAAGATTTGTTTTGCCACTTTGATGCAAAACATTGCCTATGCATCTTAAATACGTACATGTAGCCTGCGGCGTAACTGATACTCTAATAATATCATTTACATTACATGTTCTTAATAATTTCCGAAACAAACGACATTGAAACAAATTCGTGTCCTTTTTATATTATCTTTATTTAAGTTTTTTCAAAGGACATACAACAAGTTTTCCCAAACATCATGAAGTAGACATAAATACAATACACCCAATATGGTTATAAGAGGCTATCACAGCGAATAACGACAGACCCCAGATCAATCTTATTATTTACAATATACAATCCCAAAATACAGTTGCTAATTTTAAATCAAATATTACTAAAAGGAAAATGTAAATTCTAAATACTGAAACGAAATGATAAGGCAGAGCACAAAATATTTTTTTAAAAATCTGTTGTCGCCCACAGTAATATCGCTCAGGAATTTATACTTGTATGAACTGACTATACAATGTACAGGCAATTTGGTCCGATAAGAAAGAAGGTCAAAACCATTTCTATGTTGCTAAAGTTGTCTTAATTTACAACGTGTTCATGCACAGGATCACACACACTCAAAAAATAACATTCAAAACATTTTAGTTTTTCTCAGGTATGACATTTTGTATGAAAATGAGAAGTACATTAAACTCCGGATATAGCGAAAGTATGGATATAAGGAACTTATTTTCTCTGCATGAGATTTTGCTTTCTTTATTTTATATAAAAATGATATATGGATACAGCAAACTCCCGATATAAAGAACATATTCAAACGACCTAAGGAGTTTGCTATAAATGGAGTATGTACAAATTATGTAAGAGAGAGAAATGAACGCTTTGAGTCTAATGTAATGTCACAACAAACAAATGTCGACAAAAAGGAACATGTATAATGTTTTCATGCGTTGAAGAATTTTAGTCCCATAAGCTCCTCTGTGCAAGTTTAGTCGGCCTAGTTGACGAAAAGAACGTTGCAGTGCTATTGCTCGCTGATTTGTTCTTTTCCGATTTGCAAGTTTTGAAAAGAGCCCCTATTTCCGAACATTCTGATGTCGTAGAGCAGGTGCTGTCTTGGCGTTTCATTGACCTGTCGTACCGGCAGCCGGGACAACCCTCGTCATATGTCTTGGTACTGGCTGCCTGACACCCATTCAAGTGCTGCCCAAGTGGATCCTCGTTGCTGTGACTGTTCGAGACAAAATTAGTTCATAGAGTATAATGTAAGTGTCAAGTAGGTTCCTACACACACAGACATGTACATTGTACATGTTTTGATATTTCATTCAAAGATTAAAAAAGAGTAATCAATTCAATGAATTTTATGAATAAGGTAAAACTGCAAGGTCTTTTCATTATGTTATAATGATAATAATCATAATAATAATCACCATCATCATCAACATCATCAACAACAACAACATCATCATCATCAACAACAACAACAACATCATCATCATCATCTTGAACGGATAGATTAAATTGTGAATTTACAGCAGCTATTTCTTATCTAATACGGTCTGATTCAAAATAATGAATTATAGATCTACTTATCATACTTTAAATGTACAGCTCATCAACACATATGGCTTTAACATTAAACATAAAACTTGTCTGAGTGGTCCTTAGTAAGTTAACTTAATTTTGTCAGTTTTAATTCTAGTTAGAGTCTTTTATCAATACTTATGAAATTATAAAGTTTGTCCCTGAACGTTATCGTTGAATAAAATATATGTACAGTCAGGAGAAACTGAATCGAAGCCCGAGAGATTTAATATTTCACATCCGAACGACTAGCTATGTTTTATTCAACGATAAAATATAGCAACACAATTATTATTTCGATTCTACCTCGTCATTTTCTTTGATACGTGTTTGAACGTATAGCATTACATCACTGTAACTGTAAAGGGTGAAACTGGACGCGCTTTTTTTCATACGTCACGTCGTTACGTCATTTACCGAATGTCGTTTTTGGAAAAACGTGCTGTATTTTATGGTAAAAAAAGAGTTTTCCGTTTATATGGAGGTAACACAACTACTGGTGTTATAACTTTTCTGCGAATTATAAGAAAATGTTTGATCTTGCTTACCGGAGATAACCCGATAGGTCTACCTACTTTTAAGTCAATAGATGTAACCAACAAAAATAAAATAGTCTAAATTCAATGTTCTCATAGTTTTCATCAAACACGTTTTTCATAATTTATTTGAAACACAACGTATTTTAAATATGGCAGTACGTACGTTCTTCCCCATCCATTGTTGCCAAAAGTTCCACCACTAAAACTGTCTCCTCCCCAACTCATGATGGTTTACAATATGGTTTCTGAAATTGCGTTCAAAACGTCATTATGAGGACATTTGAAGGTTTGGGTACTTTATTACCTTCCAATAGATCAAGTTGTATATTTAACCATTCATAAATTATTTGGCAGTTTACAAGTAACTACGCTATAACACCAAAGTTTACGAAAGCAACAACGAGGCAAAGTGTTTCAAGCCAATGTACGCTGGCGACGCGTGTCTGGTCTGCAAGCTCGCATACATATATTTTGGCTACTGGCATTTTACACAATTTGGCTAAATACCATAATCTTTGGACGAATCTGACTTGGTATTGCAGTCAGGTAAAATTGTTCAGCTTTTGTTAGGTACCAGTATGCCTTGGTCATATTTGGGTTTTGGCAAGTTCACCAGGGGAGAAATCCCACGGTCGGCCTGGACTATAAAAATGTTTAGTTCATGGTAGGTATATAGTGTATATACTTTACTTGCTTTAGGAGTACACATTATTCTATTATCTATTTAAATATGCATGCTTCTAAGGTCTTCTATTAAAAATACAGCTATCTTAATTTTTGCATGCTTCTAATGTCTTCATGAATAAATATAAATTAATCCAGTTAAATTCATGTTTAAGTTTCTAAAATAGATCCTCTTTATATATTCGTTATTAATTTATAACTCTATATAAGTTATTAATTTATTATTCATATATTCCAGTTAAATTTATAACTTCATAATTACAGTAATTTATTACTTATATATTACAGTTATAATTTAGAACTTCAACTCTTACAGTTATTAATTTACAACTCATTATTACATTTATTTTTATAACTTCATATATTACAAAATTTAATATCAATTAACTAGTTATGTTTCAAGTATGAACGACTCTAAAACACAGAACTACTCTAAAAATATATAGTAAAATTGATTAAATTTTATTTACCTATTTTTTAATGTTTGAATAAAATAGTCACTAGATCTACCTGATCGATCAGTCCATTACATTCCAGTGAAGACACTAAAGACATTTAACAGGATAGCCAATGCAAGTGCACCAAATCCATTCTAACAGAACTAAAATTTACAAAAAAAATTACAAAGATATAAAAAAAATGTATGCAAGTAATGTTACAAGTCAGAAATCCGGTCTTTGTTTTCATTATCAGGCATAAGGATACAAGTAAATGCTCAATGAGGAGAAACGATTCCTTTGTTTTAAAACTCATTTCAATTGTAAACAAAGTCAATACTGTATGACAAATGTCGCTTTTAAATGATTCTAAAATTACAAAATAATGAAATCTGAATCTTGACCCCGAAACCGTGCAGTAAGGTGTAGTGATTGGAAATCCCGATATTCCTGCTATTGCTCGAGAACTGATTTATTTCTTGACAAAAGGCCATATTTTCAAATTTGTTCTTGCGGATATATAAATGACATCACTAGAAAAGATTACAGTTTGCGTCTTCGGTAGCGATGATTTGTAGCGAATTGAAGAAATAGGAACCTTAAAGGGATTAGATATATTTTAGAATTTATGACAATTGTATATCCTTTTTTTCTAAACAAACTTTATAATTGTTAAAGTCCAAGGCTCGCATTTACAAGTAGCTTTCATTTTATAAAAAAAGATGTCTTACTGACAGAAATGACCTTTATTTGTACCAAAACCATTCCTAACTTTACTTTTTAAATCGATAAATACATATTAGAAACATAGCGCAGTATTTTTTTTTCAATGATACATTGTATTGCAAAAATAAGAAAGAATTTCTGGCAACTGAAACAACTTGAATACGAAAGAAAGACATGTGTCAACATTGTTTTAGCGTGAGTAGAACATGGTTCTATCATTATCCTAACAATCAATTTCTGTCAGTATATCAGTAAATTCAAAGTGATCCTGGGGCTTTAAGTATGTGACAATACCAGGTCAATATCTTTATCGTGTTACAAATGTAAGCGTCCGGACTACTCTGTCACTCGAAACTAGTCGTCGCATCGAAAAGCTTTCGCATCATTTGGCCTCGTGATGGTTGCCATTCCACTGATGTTATGTGTAGATAGATGTCTAGTCGTCTAAGACGAGATGGCACCGTCTGGGAGAAAACATCAAGAAACCTTCTGTATTTTTTTTTCAAATAAATTTGAAAAGGGGCTGAAGAAAGAGCAACCAAATCAAGTTCCTTTAATGATACGATTGATTTTCATTTAAATTAACCATTACCATGCTCGCGGTAACTGTATCTTCTTTTTTCGACCATACCATACTTCATCTACACTGTTCGCTATTCCATTAGCAAGTTTTCGTTAGGCGGGCACCCATTTAAGTAAGCAATAAACGGTTAAAATTGAAAACGGAATGGGAACTTTAAGAAATTGAGTTGATAAAAGGTAAATGAGGACAGCAACACGCTTTTTTAACAAAGTTTATTCAAACGAAACCTTCAACAACTACAATAGTTCATAGAAAAATTAACTACATTTACTTTTGCGGAACTCGCAAACGGTTTTGATATAAGCATAAATTCGACTTAACCGTGTTCGAGCTCATTATAGCATGATGTAAGCTCTAGATTTGATTAACAATCGACTGTCAAAATGGTTACAAACTGTGGACAAACTAGGTAAAAAAGTGATATCTTTGTAGATGCTAGTCAGCATACATTTTTTTGTTCAGTATACTAGTACATTGACCTTAAACACAACTTTGAACCTTTTTTCTTTTTCTTTTTTCATACTACAGACATTGAGCAATAATCGCGAAGATTTAATACTTTTGCCAGTCGCTGCAACTTCCCTGTTTCGCCATTGCAAAAATTCGCGAAAGATAACTCTGTTTACTGATTCTATAATTATTTCAATGATCTGGCGTAAACACATATGTTTGTTGCGCTTCTCTTTGATGAACTTTTGTCAATATGTAGCTGTTTGGCTCTTTGTGCATAAAACTGTGTTTCGCCTGAGATGTTCTTCAGGGTTAACAAAACAGTTATTAAAAATTCAATTGACACATGCATTCTAAAACTAATTCACTCAAACTATTAACATATAAGAAAGATAATTTAGGTGTTTTCATTTAGAACAAAACCTGCAAATGGTTGTCAGTGCTATCTTTGAACCAACAGTGCACTTCCGGTAAAGTCATCACATCCGGGTGTCGGTAAAAGTTCTTATTTCTTCAAATATGAGTCCCATAAACTTTTCTTAGCCAATTTTCCACCTATGAACATGGACGTTAAACCGAGCACTGCACTTCCGTCACGTGATGCACCCCAACCACCAAAAGATCGGTCTCTCCGACAACCGGGGCAATGTTCTTTGTGAGTCACAAAAAATCCGTGATTCCCGTGACTGACCAAACCATGGGTACCGAATCCAGAGTGATGGACATTGCACGAGTGTATGTGTTGACCGTTCGGTGTTTTGTGGTGAGAGCTGCAAAGATATGTATGGTTTCAATGCCTTTTACACAAGTCATCTCTATAGTGTAAAATATCAATTCCACGCTTGTATTTCTCTTTCTAGTGGCGGGAAATAGTTTCTTTTTTACGACCGAAATACTCCGGATCGTATTTTGCATAAACTCTTAAATTCAGATGAATGCATAATTCGAGGGTTGACGGCAAAATTTTAGTAACTAATATGAAATCAGAAGGACATACGACAGCTTGGCGATCAGCCTTCGATATAGATGTAACCTTAAGAATAAAATAATGGAGCATATTGTTCAGCTCTTTACTATCAAAAATGTATTCTTATTATTTTCTTTCTTTATTATCTTATCTTGCTTACTGTTTATTTACTATTTTATTTTATTGAAAAAAAAATGATGTGGCATGTTTAGACTGACTCATTGCATCTTTAGTTGATTTTTAAAGAAGAAAAAATGTAAAAAAAAAATAAAATTCTAGGTTACCTCCAAAATTTACAAAAAACGCTTTTCTACACTTACTGTTTTCCACTGCCAGAACCAAATCCACCACTACCCCAAGATCCCCAGGCCATTTTCTGAAAACCATAAAAAAATGAATAATTCTAATATGCCTATGGTATATTTCTATAGTCAGTTCGAGTGCTGTAATATAATTAAAGCACTCGGAAAAGTAGGCGGAGTTTCGGACATGGAAGTAGCTCCTTCCGACTTTTCTTTACTCCCGCGCGGAAAATAACATATAGAAATAAAAATAATATCTGTATAAATTCATGAGTCACATGAAATAGTTTTGATTAAAAAACTAAATATTATTTTCGATTGTGACAGTTCACCTTCACCTTGTTTTCCTTTAAAAAGGCCAAGACAATTCAGGATTAACCGTCATGCAGTGTGTTGAGTACGGGAGACAAATTAATGAATGAAAACGTTCCCGTCATCACACTGACGTCATTACTCCACGTTAAAACGTTGTACAGTTCAGTGTTAGCGGTACACATTTAAATCGATTGTCTGCTTTGTTAGGTTCTGAACCTGACGTATTCTGCATAATATCACAGTCAGGTATGTATTAGATGATTAAACTAAAATAAGTTTATATAATATAGCTATGTATGATATCTTGAATGGTGGCCCGAAATGGGGGACCACTATTTATGCCATTTTACACATTACTGAAAAAAGGTCCGTAGTAGTTACGATAGTTTTCATAAATTAAGAATCGAAACAATCTATGGCTTGGAGTGCTTTATCGAAATAGAAGCATTTCCTGTCGGTGATGTGCCGGGCGGAATATTTCACGAGGGCGAGGCCCGAGTGAATTATTACGAAGGCGGGAACGCGGGAATTTCGATAAAGCACTCCAAGCCATAGATTATTTCTTAATTTAAGACAAGCTGCATGACATTATATAAATTAAAAACAATTTTTTAAAAGTTTTATGTAAAGAATTTTATTCATGATGCCATATTATAAGTAATCATATCAACTTTTAATTATACAAACTACTAACATAAGTATTATAAATACATACCACTTTGAAGAAGAGGTGGTGACAATACTCATCAAACAAGTGTTCTTCCTGCAGAGAAGAGGACTGGTGAACGCAAGCGAAATTTTCTACTGCGCATTCATATCTCGACCGTTAGAAAAACAAAATGTTTTTGCCAAGAATATCGGGTATCAAGTCAAGATAATACACATTTATCCGAAACGTATATAAAACAAGTTCAGCTGTCAACAGAAAGTAAATTGATACATGTTTGTTAATTCCAAAACAAAATCAGACATTTCATTATTCCGTGTGTTTATTTATGGAATAATCACATGAACACATAACTTTAATCACTAATTGTCTCATTCCATGTTTATAGAAGAAAAGCTAGTTCATAAGTTCAAGAAATTAGAACTACCCTATCGATTGCAAGATCAGACAGTTTGAAGCGTTTTTTTCTTCTATTTACAAAGTCGCTGTTTTTAGCTTTCGGGACCTGGTCCAAAAATGTCGTGTGTAATTATAACATGATTACAGGTAATTAAAGCAATTAGTATATTGATTGTCTTATAGTTGAAAACATTTCTTTCATGCTTATTGCGGTGGGGTCTGCAAACATTTCCTTTACACTTCGTGTTATCAAGTTTCAACCTCCGAACGGTAAATCAAGATTATTTTTGTTACATATAAATATCACGATTTTCATATAACTTTCATAAAATAAACGAATAAAAAGAAATTCATAATTAGATTTGAATCTTTGGAACTTGGACCGTACCATTCTTCCGTGAAGCAATCTCCAAATCTGACAGAAATACTATGTACAACACATTTCCGTTTTACCTAACCTATTGTGATACAACACACTCAATATGCCTTCAACACAATAAACATGATGTACCATATAAAGGTTTTTGCAACGGCATCCCTCCCATCTCCTGCTACTAAGTGCATGAGATACACAATCCCAAAACTACAACTCTCGAGACATTTATTCTTTGGTGTATCTCTAGACCGTCATTTTACCAAGCTGTGTCACATTACCAAGCTGTGGCACAATCCTAATCAAGAAAAAAGAAAGTTTAGTTTTAGCGGGTGGTGGAATAAATTTGAAAGATAGACAGTGCAAAAATTTCAAGGATGCGTAAAATGATGTATACAATACTAGCTCGTTTCTCGTATTTTATTAACCAGGTTTTCCGAAGGAAAAATTATGGTTATTAGATTGAGGTACGTCGGTGGGCGAGCGGGCGTAAACAATTTCTTCTGTGCGCAACTCCTCCTACATTTCTCAACGGATTTCAACCAAACTTTCACAGAAGTATTGTCATGAAGTGCCCTGGCGCATATTGTCGGGGTTTTGTGATTTGGTCATTTTTGACTTAATTATGGCCCTTTGTTTTTTTCACATATGTAATTCTTCTGTGCGCAACTCCTTCTACATTTCTCAAGGGATTTCAACCAAACTTTCACAGAATTATTGTCACCAAGTGCCCTGGCGCATATTGTCGGGGTTTTGTGATTTGATCATTTTTGACAGAATTATGGGCCCTTTTTTTTTCCACATAATGTAATATATATAGAGAAATACTCTTCTGTGTGCAACTCCTACATTTCTCAAGGGATTTCAACCAAACTTTCACAGAACTATAATTGTGAACTAAAGAATTTTGAATATATAATGTTATGCCCCTGGTCGTCCGTCCGTCCGTCCGTTAGCAATTTTGTGTCTCCTTATTTAAGTATATATAAAAGGGAGAATACTCTGTTATTATAAAAGGGAGAATACTCTGTTATTACTGTCTATTTTTAGAATAGATTACCAGTCCGGTATACATTGGAGTATTCTGTTACAGTAAGATGACAAAATTTCTCATGAGACCAGCGGTTCAAACCCCACACAGAGCAAGTTTTTTGTTTTTTTTTTTTTTTTCTTTCTTTTTTTTTAATTTTTGCCTGAATTATGGCCCTTTGCTTTTTTCCACATATGTTATATATAGAAGAATACTGTCACGTGCCCACTTCCTCCTACATTTCTCAAGATATTTAAACCAAACTCTCACAGAACTGTTGTCATCAAGTGCCCACAGTTTTTTCACATTTGGTTCCCAGTCAGTACATTGAATGATTTCAACAAATGCAACGTCAAAGACATCCAGGCGTTTATGACATTGTGACGTCGTATTCCATATAACACAGAAGCAAACGATTATCCTCTATATTTCCTTGATATGGAAAAAATACTTACTAACCAGGTTTTCTGAAAACAAAATCCTGGTGATTAGATTGAGGTACGTCGGTGGTGGGCCGGTGTAAACAATTCCTTCTGTGCACAACTCCTCTTACATTTCTCAAGGGATTTCAACCAAACTCTCACAGAAGTATTGTTATCAAGTGCCCTTGGGCATATTGTCTGGGTTTTGTGTTTGGATCAATTTTGCCTGAATTATGGCCCTTTGCTTTTTTACACATGTAATATATAGAAGAAGACCTTTGTTTCTTTTTCACATTATGTATATCTACTGACTTTAAAAACACATTTGCGCTCGGCCAGCAGACTGGAAAATGAAAACCTGGTTTTGTGACAATTTCCTGTCACTTGTTTTTAGATTTACGAGTAAAGTAATTTGCGGTTAGTATGAATTTCAGAATATGCGTGCAATTCTGAATCAACTGGGAATTTCCAGAATGTGTCGTAATATGATAGAAAATGAATGAAATGTAAAATTAGGAAACCAAACTTTTGAATAAAATATTAAATCTATTTCAGAAAACTGAGCCGTCAAATTGGCTGTCTACGCAATTACTCATTATTCACCCCTGACTCTTTAACGACTCGAATTTAATCCAGCCCGCTTAATGACAATGGACTAACACAAAGGGTAGTTGTTTGTGACTGAAGTTTCTTAAGATTAGTGTATTAACTGCATATGTAATTCTAGACGTTTAAACACTAACAGGGTGGGTGCATCTTGTATCGTATTCAAGGACTGTCTACCTAATTTTAAGAACTGGCACGCGTTAACTGGGATCGGAACAGCCGATAACATTTGACGTAAAGGAAATTCGACTCAAACAATTCAAAATTCATTTTAAATACGCTAGCAGGATCAACAATCAACTACGAGATATACAACAATTCGACATAGCAGTATTCGAAATAACGAGTATGTTGATATATAGTTTGTACATTACGGTAAATCATACTTATTTACCATGTGTATAGTGGTCCTAGCTTCGGTTGAAAAAGTAAGTTCATCCAGCATGCAATTGTTGTAAAAAAAACTACTGCCCTATGGTTGCATGCAATGAGCTCGAGCATTCTCTATCACTTCCGACCTGCTTCTTTATGTGAGACAGTTGGCATATTCTATCAGAAGATGGGTGTCTACTTTTAAATTACAAAATGCAGTAGGTTACTTGCATAGAACCTGCTTATAATTAACTGATTTACAGATGTGTACATTTACAGTTGATTATATGACATGATGTCAATAATCAGATATTACCAACTCATTGGGAGCATTTCATTTATTACTTATACCCAGAGTATGTTATATCTGTATAGTATTTTCATATTCAAAAAGAAGAAATACTGTTACTGTAACAATATTACTGTTCACGCAAGTTGAAGGGTAAATCTGAAAGGAACTTCTTAAAACAAAGACGTAAAAACTTTTGTTTCAAACTAAGAGACAAACGGACAAACATTGTTTACGTGTTGTACAAAATTTAATTGTAGTCCCATGATGATTCTAAAATGGCAGTATATTTGCCGAAAGAAGAGACTTATGGGCGAAACAATAACAATGAAGACTTGTTCTACATTTTTTTCCATATTTTATGAAACTGTGTATCTCTCTTTCAGATTCTAGTGTCAGGTTATATTTTGTAATATTGTTATTATATCATATATTTTAATACATGTATATTGATTTTGTTTAATATCCATGTCCTTTCTTTATATACATAACAAGAGCCATGTTACACATGGTTAATCCCCCCGCCAGGAAGAAGTTACCTGAAGGTTGTACTTTTGTACATTTTACTTG
Organism: Saxidomus purpurata; assembly: GCA_022818135.1. Taxonomy (NCBI): domain Eukaryota; kingdom Metazoa; phylum Mollusca; class Bivalvia; order Venerida; family Veneridae; genus Saxidomus; species Saxidomus purpurata. The sequence continues at coordinate 23,672,486 of JAFMSR010000012.1, read as the reverse complement.
GTGAGAGGAAATCCTTAAAAAGCTGTATAGTTATGGTCATGCTGAGTACAGTTTTCAAGTAAGTAGAAAAAGAATAAGACAATGAAGAGAAGGTTTGAAAAATTATATATATGTTCATTATCAGTATAGGTATGATATTTTTCTATTTGACTAAAAGTAGGCAAGGTAGAGTTATTGTTCTTGCACACTGCACTTCCTACCAATGTGCTATGTCAGTGTATTAAGTTTGAAGAAAATCCCTCAAGTACTTTTGGAGTTATGCTTTGGACAAGTAAATCTGATAAAGGGGTATAACTCTAAAAGTAGGCAAGGTAGAGTTATTGTTCTTGCACACTGCACTTCCTACCAATGTGCTAAGTCAGTGTATTAAGTTTGAAGAAAATCCCTCAAGTACTTTTGGAGTTATGCTCTGGACAAAACTTTTAAAGTAAATCTGATAAAGAGGAATAACTCTAAAAGTAGGCAAGGTAGAGTTATTGTTCTTGCACACTGCACTTCCTACCAATGTGCTATGTCAGTGTATTAAGTTTGAAGAAAATCCCTCAAGTACTTTTGGAGTTATGCTTCGGACAAGTAAATCTGATAAAGGGGAATAACTCTAGAAGTAGGCAAGGTAGAGTTATTGTTCTTGCACACTGCACTTCCTACCAATGTGCTATGTCAGTGTATTAAGTTTGAAGTAAATCCCTCAAGTACTTTTGGAGTTATGCTCTGGACAAAACTTTTAAAGTAAATCTGATAAAGGGGAATAACTCTAAAAGTAGGCAAGGTAGAGTTATTGTTCTTGCACACTGCACTTCCTACCAATGTGCTCTGTCAGTGTATGAAGTTTGAAGAAAATCCTTCATATACTTTTGGAGTTATGCTCCGGACAAAATTGGGACGGACGCACGGACGGACGCACGGACGAAGACCATTTCTAATATCCCCTTCGCCTTCGGCGGGGGGATAAATTATGCAGATTTCATTTTGAGTTTGTCATGTATCTTCGTAAACAATGAAATACAAGGACTTATAAATAGTAGGTTTTTCCATCATGACTCATTATTTTTCCAAATATAAATGTATAGCGACACTAATTTATTCATTCGTGTGTAACATATTTAGTTAATGGTTGAACTAACATGAATTATATACTAAAGTGTGTCTTCCGGTTTACATAAAGATCTATGTATTGGGTTTAAAAGAGTAAATTGAAAAAACATGGAAATCAAATGGTCACATGGTAAGTCCGAAAATTAGTTTTAAAATGTCTACTGTTGATTTAATTTCTTCGTCTTACGTTTGCATACTCACACCGTTAAACAATTGTGCAGTTGTAACAAGATATAAACAAACTGTTGTTACGCTTTGGTAATTTCAATTTAGTTTTGTACACGAATTACGTTAAAAGTTCTGTATTATTCATATTGTAAATGAAAAGCAAAGCATAGTTTCTTTTCGCTCTGTGGTTATGTTATTTTAACTACATTCTTAATTACATGTTGCCACTAAACATTGAATAAACCTGTAGATGCCCCTACTGGATCATTCATCCTGCAGTGGTGTTCATTACTTCATAAAGTTACTAAAACTGTCATATGATCAGATCATATTTCCCATCCATAGGTGTGGAACCTTGCATATGTTTTCTATGAGTGGTTTTCCTTTCCAGATGTGTTTGTCGAATAAAAGGCAGAGGACTAGAGTCATGACCACACCCGAGGACAATGCTTCTGTATACAATCAGTGTGACTGTACTTTTATTTGCACGTGGTTTGTGTGACGACAGAAACACGTCATTGACAACAGACGCGCCATGTGTCAATAATATAAACTGCTCAGTTAACCCTTCAGACTTATCACACAAGGCATACGCTGAAGAAGAGGTGGAAAAGTTTGATAGCAGAGGGCGATTTACTCGCGGATCAATTGCAGCGATTTCGCTTGTCGTGTTCGTGGCAATGGTTTCAGTTGTAGTGAAATACAAAGATAAGGTTGATTCTATAAGTAAATGGCAGTTTAGATACAAGAAACATTCGGGCCCAACTAGTGTTGATGATACAATCTATATGGTTGAAGAGGATGCAACTATAACCATTGATTGTGATGTTATTGTGAGAAACGTTGATGAAACTCAAACTGAAGATGGCCAGGGATTTGAAGAAATTCTTTTGGAAAGCACTGCTTGAATTATGGTAGATCTATTACAATTCGTTCTACCGCATACCTATTGATTGATCAGCATGATTTATGTTTGCAGGAGACCCTGACACAACCAAGAGACGTGATGAATACATGCAATTTTTAATGTTTGAAGTGCTTTCATCAAATCAACGAATTGGTAAAATATACATAGGCCATACACATGGGTAAACAGTTTTTTCACGAAACAAAATTTTCAATTCCCAGCAAATACAGGCACACATACCACAACTCCACAGACAGACGACTAAATAGCCTGCCTTTCTGCTTGCTTACGCACCCGCAAGCTCATCCTTCTGGGGTTTTTATCCAAGTTTGCAAAGTGCAATTCTCTTACAATAAAGTCTGTTTTACCTGTCCCAACCGGAACACAATGTGCAATACAATTTAGAAAATCCAAGTGTTCAATCTGCTTTGCAGTCAAATATTGTAAAGCAATTTGTTAATTGTATACTGTACTTGTTTCATATATGTTCTTCGGGCTAGATTTTAAAACTATAGTATTTATTTTAACAGATTGTATATTCTTTATATGCATATTCTTGATTTAAATAGATTGTTTAGTTATTTACTCATTCTTGACAATCCATTTTGCACTATAGAGGAAATAAACAATGATAATAAAAAATACTAAAATCTATTTTGTGGTCAAATTTCATTACACGTCTAGCTGTTGTCCGCAGTATGTACAGCTCAGACCTAAATCTTTTAGAACTATTGTCTTTGTTCTCCCTTGATCTCACTGATTCCCCATCAATGCACGATACAACAATAAATAGCACTGTAGTACAGCACTGTAAGGACATGCACCTTTGGAACTCGACCCCGTTGCCCGGGTCCGATGATTGATTACCAATTTGCCGAGACCTCTTTTCTAGATATTATTTTCATCCAGAAAGGTGATCAAAAGTCAAAACGCGTGGTTACTTCAGTAACGTGTTTTTATGAAGTAAATTGTATCGTATATTTGGGCTTTATCGTTGGTACCGGTTTCCCAGGGGTCTCATTCAAAACATAAGCTAAAAATTTAGCTTTTGGACGGACCTTGATAAAATCTCTTTCAAATCAAAAATTTCAAAAATCAAAATACCGGTTTCCCATATGACCAACGCCCCCAGAAGAGGTTAGTTATTTTAGGTTTCGGAGGATAGTGCAAGATACAGAAAGCGTCCCAATTCCAGAGACACCCCTGGTTCTTATACATGCCAGGTGTATAGCACCCATACATGGAATTTCGGTTTAAGTCTCATCCGAAAGACTGTTGGTTGGTTTTAGTTTGTCAGCCCCGGGAAGTCACGGTTATTATTCTGCTCATTGAAAGCCATTTCGCCGCATATTTGATGTCTATAGGTGAAAGAGGAGCTCTTACCGCCTTTCTTGAAGATGGATGTGACGAGAACAAGTCTCCAGTCGTTGGGAGATTGAGCGCTGTTGTATTTAGGCCTGTAATATCAGGGTTCAGGCTTGGGATATCCCAACTGCATAGATACTCATTCGGAAAACGTGATGGAATTTGTGTGGATTTAGGTCTCGTTGCAACTACATGGCACTATTGCAACTTGTAGTGAATGTGTTCAATTTTGGAGATGTATAACCGGACATAGAAGGCAACGAAAACAGATCTTCTTTGGTTGACGCACTTCTGAATTGGTCGTTCAGGACGGACATTCTTTTAAATGTATCATGATTAAAATTTGATAATTTGTGGATGCGCTTGGAAAGTAAATAGCCGTTTCAGCGAAAATATGATTCTGTAGGAAACTATATCATTATTTCTGCTACTGGGGAATAAAATGGATAAAAAAGTACATAAAACATGTATAACCTATATACAATGGTTCAATTGAATCTTCTGTACACCCTGCTTGCTGACGAGAGTTTATGCGATTTTTTAGCATCGATGAAAATTATCTAAGTTTTCCCAAAACACAAAATATCCTATATTTTCCCACCCCCCCCCACCCCCCCCCCCCCCCCCCCCCCCCCCCCAGGGTCCACCTGTCCTCCACTTAATCTTCTTCTTCACATTTTTTTTTTTCTAACAACTCTGTTTTCCAACCTTCCCTTTAAAACCCCCCCCCCCCCCCCCCCCCCCCCCCCCCCCCCCCCCCCCTACGTATCGTATCTTTTTTTTTTTTTTTTTTTTTTTTTTTTTTTTTCCCCTTTTTTTTTTTTCTTCCCCCCCCCCCCCCCCCCCCGAACGTATCGGGAATAAACGAATAATTGACTCGTGCCTCAATAGTATGGCTCAATAGTTTGTATTTTTTTTTTTTTATGCAATTTTTTTTTTTTTCCAAACTATTTTTTTTTGAAAAAAAAAAAAATCCTTTTTTTTTTTTTTTAAAAATTTTTTTAATTTGCCCCCCCCCCCCCCAAAAAAAAAAAAAAAAAAAAAAAAAAAAAAAAAACCCCCCCCCAAAAAAAAAAAAAAAAAATTTTTTTTTCCCTCCCTTTTTTTTTTTTTAAAAAAAAAAAAACCCATTAAAAAAAAAATTATATTTAAAATAATTATAATATTATTTATTTTTTAAAAAAAAAAAAAAAAAAAAAAAAAAAAAAAAAAAAACCCCCCTTGAAGTTATCCCTCATACACCAAGGCACAGCGTGTGATTAAAATTACACCGGTTCATTTCGTCCTTAAATATATTCGAACCACCGGTGAAATATTGAAAGTTCATTTTTGTTACAGTTTTTGAAAACTTTGGCAATGAAACTAACATATTGCCTTTTGAGAAGTTTTTCTAAAAGGGTAAGATAACATACATAGTCGCTGTATTTAGTGTCACGTGTACAATTCAATTATTGTTCGTAAAATTATGATATTATATTATTTCGTACCATAACATATTCGACCCACAGAAATATTTTTTTTTAATAAGTATTTCAACAGCCTTGCCAGTGTTTGAATGGGTGACCCCACTTGAAGGTTTTAATTAATGGCCAGCTACAACAATAATACGGTACCTTTATTTAAAATTCTAACCCATAATGAAGTGCTTTTGCATGTTCAGCATGCTGCATAGTTCAGTCTCATAAGTTTGGTAAGAAGCCAATGTGATAAACTGACAACCTTGTACTTAAAACGTTTTAAGTAATTCACATCAAAGTATGGCACAAACATTGATAACTATGCTATGCTTTATCAGTGAACAGACATGGCTCCTGGGCTCTTAGTAATGAATGTGAAGATTGAAATTATTGCTTTGACATTGTTACTGTACATGTATTTTCAGAACTTACTTAAATCCATTCAATCTCAAGGTGTGACTTATGGCTATGGAGATGAGAGTCAGAAGTTGAGTAACAAAAGCAAAACCGCTATTGTAGAGTTCAGGTAAATTAGGTTTTTATAAATGTCAATTTACAACAGCACTTGGATATATTTATGGAATCTTTTTCAAAAGGCAGTGTCTAGAGAACCGGAACCGGTTCCCTAGACAGCGACCTTAGCGAACTGGAATCGGTTCTCTAGCCTATATCCGTCTAGACATCTAGAAAATCGATTATTTTATAAAGTGAAAACTTTCATTTAAACAAGAAAAATGTGGGATTATCAGTTTATTTGCATTTGTTTTCAATGTGTCGATTGTCGAATTGATCCCCTGCACGTTCCGCACTTCCGGCTTTAATATGATGCGGACGAATAAATAAGCGTGTCGTTATCGGCACACCATGCAGGCACCGATACAGCTATAGAGACAATGTATTTAGTTTAGTTATACTTAAATGGTATTGATAATTATGTCGAACAACTGTACAACTATATAGCATAAGTCACTGTTAGAGAGAATTATGGTTAAAGTTAATGAGTGTCATAATTTTAGTCACATATGGTATTAGAGTTTTGTGATCGTTCATCTAGGTCGTCTATAACTTTTTATATATGTTATTCAATTTCTCATACGGTACATTTTCGTGAAGATTTATTTTCCTCCTATACAAAATTTAAAAATTCCTCGCACGTGACATTCTTCATACGTCAGACAATTTTTTTAAAGCTGGAGATATGATTGAAATTTCGGGTATTTAACTATTTTTTAATATATACAATGTATAGTATAAAAATGTATTTTGCTGATATTGTTTAAAGACACAAACACAGGTCTTATTATTTGTAACAAAGTACATTCATTAATAAGTGAATTGTCTATGTCGTGTTGTTTTCACGGCTTTGAGTACTATAAAGTTGTACCCCACATTTGTTTTAAAGGTTTGTATCACAAATTAATTAGTGTCATATGTCAAATTATAAGTGCTTTGTTCATAAATGCTCATCTTCTGTATAAAAAAGTGCCGTTTGGGTAGAAAAGTCAGTCAGAATAATGGCTTTCTTGGGACAACGAATACGGACCTTACTGTGGCATATTTGGGCATAGTTTCGTCTGGTGTCTATGTGTACGCTGGCAAAATGGTAGTCTACACAATGAATTACAATTTCATGGTGAAGCACATGGGACAGGAGGATTAGGAGTTGTCGGGTTGCTGCAGAAGTTACGCAGGTGGAAGCTAGGGAAGTTTGACATAATCTTCATACAGATAGGAAAAAATGATATAGAAAAAATTAACAATCATCAGCTTCTCTACGCCCTATTTGATATAAGAAATGAATTCCGCAGCTATGGTGGTCAGCACTTCGTATTTGGGAGCCTCTTCCATCGTCATCAACGTCGCTACAACAAGTTATGCAGACGTCTTAATTAACAAGATCTTGTTGAAACACCACCTTGACAAAATATGGTCACATGGTCCAGAGTTAATGAACAATGACGTTATAGACAGCTGTGATGGTGTGCTTAGAAGAGATGTTGACTATTAGTTCACCGACAGCATCAGTCATGCCTTCCTCTACCTGAATTAGAGGCGCTAAAAACAGTCCTTTTCAGGGCTAAACTGACCCTTAACAGGGTCGACGGGCCATTATAAGAGTGCCTTCTCGTGGTGTAGCCGGGATGTGGCATAATGAAAATTAAAGCAATTTCTTATGCATATTTTGGTTTAATTTTTTTCTCTCTGGCATTAATTGTATAACATGGTAATAAAATTAAAAAAAATACAGAAAAATTGTGCTTTCTATTTCAATGCTATTCATTCTGTCATAACTGAACGCTCTCCTTCGTCATTCTGTTATCTCTCATACTATTCAGGGTCATACCGCGAAATGCTTTTGGAACATGGTGAAATGGATGTGTTTCATTCGCATGTCCCGTACTTCGCCTGACAAGACATCACTCATATATCAGACTGAGACTCTTTGTAAACAATGTAAATATGCGAGGATCGTGTTGAACATAAACAGAAGGACTCGAGAGTAGGATTAAATTACAGTCTTCTAGGATTGTGATATTACGGAAAATAAATATATGTATAACGTAAGTCACGATTTATATTTCATTTGTTGGAAGGTAATATGATTATTGAGTCTCTTTCTTGTCCAAATTCCACGGTAAATCATTCATTTGGCTTGATTTAGTGTTTCAATTAATTTTTCGAAAGTTTTAATAGATCTACACCCCCTAATAAATTCAAGGAAAAAGTGCAAGGTTTCCCGAAAAATCTCCAAAATAAGAGAGCCAATGTCATAATGGCGTTCATGTAAACAATAGCGTTTTCCCATAGAGAAATTAAAAGCAGCGATATGAGGAAACGAGCCAACTGATGAACAAACGATTGAAATTGCCAAATAATTCGTCCAAATATTAATTCCGGTTTGCTAAGGTCGCTGTCTAGGGAACCGGTTCCGGTTCTCTGGACACTTCCTTTTCAAAACCTGAAGAAAACAAGAAATTTGCATGGCAGGACCATGGCAAAAAAGCGAAACAAACTTCATTCACGGGCAAACTGATACCATAATCCACTAAAAGTCCTAATCAGATTAATACCAGTAACAAAAATGTTTGCTGGTATACCAGGATATAAAATACGGACCGTGACCAAACATGATTAGTCACTGTTACTGAAGAGTACATGAAACTAGTTTACCAAGTTGCGCTGTAGATATACTGTAACCAGTACTCTAATCTTACCTTGTTCTTTTATAAGTGTCATTAAACAATGTTAAAAACACAAGGACAAACAATCTGAGAGATCAAAAGTTTTTTAAATGATTTAATTCAATGTGAAATAAAAGTGATATTACCCTTAGCTTCAAAGTGACTTTCATAACTTTAAGAAAGACATTCAGCACTGATTTATACTCTTACAAAATGAAAGTCACCGGTGTTATAATTAAAATATATAGTACAAATTTGTATAGTACTATTAGTTCAGTCTGATTAAAATCATCTTGTCAAAATGCCATGCTCCTTTTAGAAGGTTTTGTACTTTAGTCAAATTGAGTGTAAGTTCTACTGTATATCGTTGAATATACTTAAAATCTTTGTTATTTCATGATCTTATTTCAGCTCACCAAATATAGCCAAGCCCTTTCATGTCGGCCATTTAAGATCAACCATTCTTGGCAATTTCATAGCAAACCTGTATGAGAGATTGGGATGGAACGTTGTACGACTAAATTACCTTGGAGACTGGGGAACACAGTTTGGTGAGAAATTTTATAGTTTATACTTATTTATTCATTAAATTCCCCTAGTTCAAGAACTGTTATTAAAGTTTGTGCTGTTTCGTCAGTCTGTCTGTCAGTAATTTTCATTCCGGTCTGTATCTTTCAAACACATGGACCAGTTTTGATTATAACTTCACACAAAGATTATCTAGACAACAAAGGTTTTCATGCACAGCAACTAGCCACCTACTTCCAAGGTAAAGGTAACACTTAGGACCATACCTGTGAACCATTTTTGATAGAAATGAGGGAGATTTGTCCTAAAAATGAGGGAGATTGATTATTTTTGCGGGAGATTTTTAACGCATGCCTGCGTTCAAGCTAATGAAGCCACTAATGGCATTGAAAAGCTGCTTTAAACATCTGTTCTAAATTATAGCATTTTTAAATCTACTTTCACTTTCTGTTCACAATATAATGTAACTCAGGAAAGAGAAAGTAGGATATAAAAATATGCACAATATGTTATCATGGAAAATAACAATTACAAATTTAAAATATTGGCTTGGTAGTCATAATTGCTTATATCGTGTATAGAAAATGAAAATCGATTTAGAAATGACCAGGTAATGATTATCCAATTTTCCAGCCTTGTACCTGTGTTTTGTTCGAGTCCGAGAGCCAGTATGTTTACATCCTGTGATTAATTAATTTGATTGACTTTGATTTACAACTTTGCCTACTTAGCCACAATCCATAAGAAAATGACCCCTTGATGGGTACAGACAACAATTAACAGCTATAATCCCCATCATAAAATGTGTGAAAATCTGACACGCTATGAAATTCACTGACAACAGGTGGCATATGGTAATATATTGATAAATCAGTCTGCACAAATTGGAAAATCAGTCAATAATTTGTTTACAGTCTGGGTTAAAGGTCAATTTGATCATTATCTGTGAAGTTTATATTTACAGTAGAATGGCAGCTCCCTCTGGGAGATTATTTTTATCTTTGAATTCCGGTAGTATACCGCAAGAAACGGTAGGGTTCACAGGTCCTAATAGGACTCAAACAGTACTACATTCAATTTCATTTCTGGTCTGTTTCAGTTACCTGCTGGCCAGGTCAGTGTCATACTTAACGGCTCAAACTCTGTAAATTAATAGTGTTGTGTACACCCTTCTTTATAGATTGCTCCAAACTTAATGGGGACTTTGTATTGCATGGCATTTCCTTATCAACTTGTATATTCTCTATAATTGTGAAACAAATTCTTACAATTTAGACTTATCGGTCTGGAGACTCACTCCAGATGAGATCAATCTCAAAGAGTTATTAAGGCAATGTGGAAATCATGTCATATTTGAGAAAATCTTGTCATTATCTAGAGGAAATCATGTTATTTTTGAGGAAATCATGTCATTGTTGAGGAAATCATGTCTTTATTGAGGAAATCAGGAAATATTGTCTTTTTTGGGGAAATCATGTCATTAGTGAGGAAATCATGTCATTGTTGAGGAAATTGTTGCTCTGATTTTGACAGGTCTGTTGACAGTCGGATTTCAGAAGTATGGGAGAGAAGATAAGTTACTTACAGATCCTCTACATCACCTGCTTGAGGTTAGTATGATGTGTCATGAAGATTGTTAATTTACCTTAATGCCATAGCTTAAGGTAAAGAAATGCAATGGTCAAGAGGCATATTGGTACCTTTGTACATCCATTATAAGCATTGCTAAGTAATGATAGTCGTACTTGTTTAAGGTAAGGCCAAAATAGATGTGTGTTTCCAGCCTCTCGATTGACCTTGAAGTTTTCACTGCCGCCCTCACACTTTTTATGAAGAAATGATGTCTGAATTTTATGTTCAAACGCTGTAAAAGAATACTGAATGTATTTATAAAATTCTATTTGTAAAATAAACAACTTGCAAATATGAAGACTTTTACAGTACTAGATAAATGGTTTCAGATATATGTTAAAGTCAATGCTGATGTTGCTGAGGAGAGGAAGGAGAAGAGAAACGAGACTCACAAAGCTGGTATGGAGGCATTCAGAAAAATGGAACAAGGTATCGTAATCATTTTGTAACGTTCTTCATCTATAAGTAAAGGAAATCCTCAATGGTTAGATGGCTAAGGATGCTGCTGTATAAATAAAGCCCTGCAATCATGTAATGATAAAAAGTAACATTAGTTTGAGCCTTTTTAGCGACCTTGACCTTTTTGGGTTAAAGAAGGTGGTTTCTTGCTGAGGAAAAAGGTCCTGTGGTGTATCAATACTGAGAATGATAATGAAGTAAACTGTCCACTATATAATTATACAGCCTTAATACCCCCACCTCCTGCAAGGACAGTCAATGGAATCATTTTGGTATCACTTATTATAAGTTCATTACATGTTATTTCAAGAGTAAGCCAGTTCCAAAATTCTTTCACTCTAGAGCATGTCTTATCTTTTATTTGTTGTATCCTATTTACTGAGAGTGTCAGAAAAGAAAAGATGTGAGAGTTTTGCTGCCACAATGTTTAAAGTTATATAAAAAGTTCAGTATAAGAAGTATGAGTAGCACAGTGTTCTTGTGAGTTATAGTCCTCTGTCACCGTGGGAACGAGGACTTACAAAATTTTTATTAATAACTTACAAACTTATCTGTAAACTGATATCTTATTGAAGTTTTACCAGTTTCCAACTTTTCTTTCACGTTATAAGTCTACTCAGAGCTATTACATCCAGTTATGATATGAATACATGGCAGGACATGATGGATTTCTTCATTTTTTCAGGTGATAAAGAACTGCTGAAAATCTGGCAAAGATTTAAGGACATCAGTATTGCAGAATATTCCAAATTATATAAGGTTATTTGTAAAAAAAAATCCTTTCTTTCTTACTATTCTTTCAAACCCATCTCCCTGGTTGGAATGGTTGTCAGGGTAAATTTTTAAATCTCTCACTAGTTAAGGGTCTTTGCTTCAAGCTCAGCTACTGACCCGAGTCGTTACGCGAGAAATTTGGCTGTTTCTAACTGAGGGTGGCAGTCTGGTGCTGGTTCTTCTTAGGAATAATGGATTATGTAAACAGCCCACATTTACATAACTGGCAACTTTCCATGTCTCAAGTAATACTTGTGGGGACAACAGAAAATTCAACATTTTTTCAAGGACTTGTTACATTACCCATTAACCTTAAAGGCAATGTTTCATAGTCTTGATGTATTATTTACTGGTAACAGTAAAATGTTTATTTAATCAGAAGCTTGATATTGCATTAACCTGGTAGCTTTAAGTGAACTGTTCAAAGGCTTGTAACATTTACTTGAAAGTTTTTAAATCAATATTTCTTCTACTTAATTTGAAATTTCCTTTGTAACAAATAAATTTTTGAAACTTGTTGTAATATTTACATGGTAACACTAGATAAATGTGTCACGGGCTTGTAACATTTACCTGGTAACATTGAATTCAGTATTTTATAGGTTTGATGTATGTAACATTGATGTTACATTAACATGGTAACATTTAAGTCCATACTTTAAGGGCTTGTAACATTTGCTCTAAACGATTTTTTTAAGGCACACTTGATGAAACTTAACATGGTGACATTAAAGCAATATTTCATGGGCTTGTAACATTTACTTTGTAATAGAGAAATCAATATTTCTGAGGCTTGATAAATTAACACCTATATGTTGGCGTAAAAAATATTGTTTTCAGAGGCTTGGTATAACATACACAGAATATCACTCGGAGTCTATGTACAATAAGGAAGCTATCTCTATATCTGAAAAATTGAGAGATGCGGGGATAGTTCAGACCGACAGGTAGGTAGTTTATAAGCATTATTCTCATAATGTATGTCACAGGGGTGAGAAAAATGTGGAGCCTGACCAGGATTCGAACACAGGACCCTCCGCTTATAAGGCAAATGCTCTACTGACTGAGCTACCGGGCCTCTCACACATTTTCTTCCCAATTTGAAACAAGTCATACACCTCTGAAAATTCAAAATTTGTCCTTGAAGTTCTGTCACTGTCCCACAAAGGGTGTCAACCCACAAAGGGTGTCAAATGTCACAGGGTGAGACAAAATGTGTAGCCTGACTGGGATTCAAAACTAGGACCTGTTGCTTACAGGGCGAATGCTCTGCTGACTGAGCTACCAGTCACCAACACATTTTCTCCCCAGTTGTGAACAAGTACTGTGACATACAATGTATACATTCCATCAGTGAGTACTTGGAGTAAGTTTGGTTTCAAATACTGGTGATTTGCATTGTCCCACGTACATCTTAAATTTTGGACATATGATTTTAATATTCAATTCACGGTAGTTTAAGGGATTTTACGGCTTGGTAATTATCTCTTTCATTCCAGTGAAGGGAAAGGTTACATTCAGATAGAAACAGAGAAAGGTACACCAGACAGGGTGTTTGTTTTGAAGAGTGATGGTACAACACTGTATATTACCAGGTGAGCTCTGAAATAATTCAATGTGTTTAAATTTAAATTCTAACACGATCGGCAACTTTTCGTATATAGATATAGAGGGAAAGAAGCTATACATTATTTTACGATAAAATACAGAGCCCGTTTTCCACGGGGAAAAAAGGGAAAAAAAATACAACGCCCCCCAAACCACCCCCCCCTTTTAATAATTAAAGCGAAGTTGTACACGCAGACAGGGTTCGTTTTTTTCAAAGACTATTCATTGGACAATCCTGTATTTTACGTTTAATAAAATACGTCTATTGATGCGAAAAATCAATCCTGGACACACCCTCCCCCCTTTTTATTCACCCCCCCCTACTCTCCTTCTTTTTTTTTAAAAAAAAAAAACCACTTTATTATTTTTAAAATCAAGTCTTCCTAACATGTAAGTGATTATGTCTAAATGCTCCAAATTCTGTGTTTTTTGTAAATTTTAAAGCAAAGTATGCTGTTACTTTTTGTGGACATTATTTCTGGGTCATTACCTTTTAGTGTTGCTATAGTAACCATCTTCCAGTTGTCAGGGGAGGGTGACTGAATGATCAGTAACTGGCAAAGAAGCATGTAAATTTCTTGAGTTTCTGGTGTTGAATTATGGTGCTACATTTCACAGTCATTACCTAACATCACAAACATCATTTTGCAAACTATTGGTTTAAACTTTCAAGGATGTTGATGTAAGTGACAAGTGAGTCACTATGCAAGAGATTTGAAAATTTGCAATCAGATCTGGCATAATATTGAGAATTACCAGAACATTTTCACATGAAGAAATTCAGCACCAGTTGGATTCCTCGTGTGTTAATAGATAAAAAGAAAGTAGTGTACAGAGCACAACAGCAGTAAACTACATTCTTAATTGGTTGTGGCTCCCCGGCTTGCTGTTGTATGTTTCGTGAATGTTTTTTGTACAAATGGAATGAAACTTTAGGGACGGTCAATTAGAGAGTGAACATGGAACTCTTTGATTTTATATCTTGCAACTGCAATCTATGTAACAATAATAGAAACAATTCACTCCTACATATTAGGATATGGACAAGTTCGTTACAGACATTTGCATGGTATATTTTACTTTTATGCTTCAGGGATATTGCTGCAATTATAGACAGACATAAAAGGTTCAGCTTTGATAAGATACATTATGTGGTAAGCATGATAACCAATCTTCCATTCAGATACAGTTGTTGTACATTCCTCATTAGAGAGGACATACTGTAATGCATAAAATACTGTTATAGTAGTTGTAGATTTTTATAATTTGATATTTAGAAAGCATATACCTGATTATTTTACGTCAATAGTATAAGACTGCTGTAGATTCCATTTTGAAAGCCCCATCCCCTATAAACCCTTTCCCTTATCCCTCCGGATTAAGTAATGAGACCTAACAAGAATTTCTATCTTCATTTGGTCAAAATTTGTGATATATAATTAATTTAAAATCTATTTGTAAAATCATTTAGCCATACTTTTGTATTGTTTGGTATTTGTAAAAGATTTTGTATAAAGTTGAAACTTTCTTCATTTTTGCACCCACACAATTTAGATATTACTCCTACCACAACAAGGCAGTTCTGGGCCTTGTTGTTAAACTACGAATGCCATGATCTATTGAGTATTATATCATGATTTTGTTTTGCCTTTACATGTAGTCTGAAAAACCGTGAGAAATGACGTTATTATGGATTAGAATTTAAGACTGTCTTTTATTCCAGGTTGAAAATGCGCAGCATATGCATTTCACACATTTATGTGGTGTTATGGATAGATTTCCTGATTGGAAAAGTAGGTAATGATCATGTTCTTACTCTGAAATACCTGCATGGACATTTTCTTTGTAGCCCAGAACTTTACTGAATTTTAGCTACTATAAATGTAACTTACAAATGTATATGTTTTTGTGAATTTTCACATGTGAACCAATAGCACAAGTTCACTAATCTCTCAAAAAACTTCTGTCTTAAGATTTGATTAAACTCTTCTATAGCATCTAAGGACATGCTTGCAAATTTAAAACTGAAAACTGACTAAATGACTTATGATTAGAATGTTGTTTACGTAAGCTGCTTTGCTCTAAATCCATAACCCTGCCAAATTTCTACAATGTACTTGCCATCTTATAATTATGACAATACCTGATTCTGTATCATAGTTTAGATACTCGTACCTAGCTAGTAACAAGTACATGTGCTTTTTCAAGTACTAGCCAACTAGTGCAGATCATAATCTGTCCACTAATCAGTGGTCTGATCATGATCTGCACTGTGAGCTAGACTTAGATTAGTCAGTTAATTTTCCAATGGGCACCCTGTGAACATTAAATGATACTGCCCACATTTAAAGATAGACAAATCCATTTTAGAAAGTCACATTTAACTAAATGAAAATTCACTGATATATGAACATTGTGGACTTTGTCTGTCTTTTTGAAAATGAAGCTTATCCTGGACACCATGAGTTTGAACTGTGAAATGTTGCATGTTTTAATGTTTCCAAGTATAGGTAGAGCTATTTGGGGAGCAGTGCTGTAGAGGTTAAGGTGTCTGGCACTCCTCCCTCAGTTTGCGGGGCTCTAGCCCCACTGGAGTCACTACCGTACTTCCCCATATGACACCAGTACTGGTTTTTCCAGGAAGCAGACCCGAGAGTGACTGAATAAGGTTCAAGCTTGCTTCACAATAGAGCTAAAATAAATTAGTATAAATGAAATATTTAACTCTGAGTGTGTACATGATATAGATCTCAATGTATTTTACATCCTCATAATTATGATTGATAAGTTGATAGTTTTAAAAATTTTGATTTTGCATTAGTATCGATTTAGTGATATAACAGTTCTCGTCATAAACCAATATAAATCACTAATTCAACATCATTTCTTATTCTCATTTCTAATTCTCAAAAAGCACCAAAATGCTGAAACAATGTAATATCGGCAAAGTTTAGATAATGCAAAGGCATAATATGATTTGGGAAATTAATGTAAAAAAAATCAGTCATGGCTGGTTTACAGACTTCTGATGTTTGATTTGCAGGTTAAACTCTGATATTCACATCAAATTTGGTAGAATTGAGGGAATTAGTACAAGGAAAGGCAATGTGGTTTTTGTCAAAGATGTATTAGATGAAGCCAAGTCCAGAATTAAAGCTTCTATGCTGTCAAAAGAAAGTAAGTATTCACAATTATTTTGAAAACCTGTTTATTATTATTCGTTTTTGTTTTCTTGTTTAGCAATCATTTTCGATTAAATACATGTATGTAATATTTATTGGGGTTTCTTTAGGATAAATTGCTTGCCTGCAAAACAAAAACCTAATGACCCCTTCTCCATGGTCTGTATGTCCATCTGGTTGTCTGACCGCCTCTGTGGTCAAGAGGTTGCTGTCTTAGAATCACTGTAACCTCTCATAGATTGAGGGCCATGGGTTCGAACCTTTCCACTGATCATGTCTCTTTATGTGAGAAAGTTGGCAGTTTCTTATGTAGGATAAAAGTTAGTACTGGTTCTTCCCAGAAACTGCCCACCTGTTAAAATGACAAAATACGGTTGGGCGTTAAACTCTTACAAAACAACCAGTTTGGTTGTCCATTCATCTGCTTCATGAAATCTCTTCAATGGCTTGCCTGCCTTCATACTTGGAACACAGATAGACAGTAATAAGGAGAAATACTAAATGTAAGAAATATAACTTTTGCTCCTGCTTGTAGGCACTAAGGTTGAAGATGCTGACATAGACGAAGTAGCAGAGGAATTAGGCAGAAGTGCGATAATAACTCAAGATCTCGGGCAACGAAGAATGAAAAATTACAAGTTTAGTTGGGACAGAGTCGTATACAGTACAAAATTGCAGTATTGTCATGCAAGACTTTGTAGGTAATGCTGGTATCAAATGAACCTTAACATGTGAAAACCAACACTTACTGTAAACTGTGTTAATACTGTAAATTGGCTAATTTTAGCATTGCAAAAATTTTGCGATTTATGCGCAGACAGACTTTTAAATTCGCAAAAATAGGATCTTCTATCAGTAAATATATGTGAAATGAATCTTCTGTTAGATTTTAGAATTTAAAAAAAAAAGTTCTTATATTAGCAAAGGTGGAAATTCTCGGCAATGATGAAATTAAATCATCGCAAATATTACTGAACTTACAGTAACTGTTGATAGAAGAAAAAGAAGTGTTATCATGGTTGAAAACTGTTCGAAGCACACATGTTAAAAGAATATTCAGGTTTTCAGTGATTGGCGTTTGAATCTTATGGGTTAAAGTCAGACTGCATGAATATGCTGGCTTAGGTGGCTTACATAGATTAGATAAATGAAGTTCTGTACTTGTCGCGAAGGCAAGATGTTGACTTTTTCTCAAGTGGACTCAGATCTTTTTGTCCGTCTCTGTGGTTAGATTCATTGACTTGAAATTATCATTACCTCTCATAGATTGAAGGTCATGTGTTTGAGCTCTGCTACCCACCATGTCTCTTTACGTGAGAAAGTTAGCAATTTTTAAAGTATAGAGGATAGGAGTCTAGTACTGGTCCTTTCCAGGAATGATGGCTAGGTAAACTGCCAACCTGTTAAAATAATCAAAATACGGTTTAAACGGCTTTAAACCAACAACACAACACCTATGCTGACCCTGTGTAGTAACAAAATGTCTCAATGTTCGATGAAAAGGGTTTTAAACTTAATTTTTTTGTGAAGTCATCCTTTATACAAAGCATAGCAGACAATAGATGGCACTGTGAAACCATGTCGTTCATGTTTGTGATGCTGTAATGTCGATTGATTTTGTGGTTAGGAAAGATCCCAGTGAAGGAGGGTTTTGAGGGTTGACCATAAAACTGTTGTAACTTATATGAAACAAAGAAGGACTAACAACTGTTTTAATTGCGGCAAACCCTCAATTTCTATTCTCTCCAAAAAAATTAATTGAATGAATTCCATGAAGTACCCTTCGAAATTTTATGCATTTACCTTGAAATCCACAAAGTTTAATGCCCGTTGATTTATAGTACCATACATTCACACTATATTACTTTGTGATTGATCCATTTTATTTTACAGTATAAAGAGGAACAGTGGTTTATGCCTTGAGGAGAATTTCCAGGACGATCCTCTGACTGCAAATACAGAAGCCGATGCATTGATTTCACATTTAGCCAAGTAAGAATACTCTTTATGACAATTTCTGTCTTTCTACGACAGCCAGAGTATACAGTTATGTTTAATTATGACTGAATTATAGTAGGAATTATTCTATCATCTGGAAGTCTGAAACAAGGTGCAGATGTTGTATTTTTAGCTCACCTGGCACCCAGAACTATTAGGACCTTTCACAGTCTTGCCTCCATCTATCTGTCTACCATTTTCTTCAAATGACATCTCCTCAGAAACCACTGGACCGATGCGGATGAAACTTGGCAGGGAAGTTCCTTGCATGAAGTTCTGTCAAATTCTATGCCCAACTCTGGTTGCTATGGCAACACATAGGAAAAACCTTAAAGATATTCTTCTCTGAAACCACAAGGCCTATGAGTTTAGTTATTTAGCATGTTATGTTACCTAGTGGACCTCTACCAAGATTGTTCAAATCATGTCAAAATTCATCCCTCCAGAGATGTCACTTGATTTTACATAGACTTTCATAAGAAAAACTTTAAAAATCCTCTTCTCTGAAACCTCATGGCCTAAAGCTTAGATATTTGGCATGTAGCAATGCCTTGTGGACTTCTTGTTTTGATTTTGACATGATATGAATGTTTTAACAACTTTTTTAACCAAACTTGTGTAAATGTTGGCAGGCTAGATGTACATGAATTGTGTCACTTTAAATTTACATGTACATTGTATAAGATAAAAGAGAACCACAGGGTGTCTTGGGTACAGTGACATCATCTGTGTCTTGTACTATCCCTGAAATCTTTGAATAAAGAACATCATCTTTGGTGCCTTGGCCATAGGTTTATTATCCAATATCAGTGGTTAAAGTTCAATATCCAACTAAAATGCAGGCTAGCTTCAAAATTAACACACAAATGTCTTCACTACTTTCAGTTTTGAAGATACTGTTCAAGAAGCATTTAATACAATGGAACCATACTACATTGTTAGATACCTGGATCAGTTGTGGTAAGTTAGTCTAAATAAAAATTCATAAAAGAATGATGTCACACCAAATTAAAACAAGTAATGTCATTCATTTACCAAGTTATAAGTCTTCTGTGAAGCAATTCTAGTCCAATCTTAATGAAACATTGTGACAATATTCACATTGACCAAATCTTGATCGAGTTTGATACTAGGTCATCTGTGGTCGAACACTAGGCCACTAAATCAATTTATAGAAAAACCTTGTCTATACTCGAGAGGCCTCGTTAAATATCCAATCTTCATGATAATTGGTCAGAATGTTTTAATCATAATTTCTAGGTCAAGTTGGAAACTTGGTGGGGACTAGGTCACTAGAACAAAACAAATTAAAACATGTTAACACTCTAGAGACCACATTTTATATCCAGTATTCAAAAAGTTTGGTTGAAATGTTTGTCTTGATGATTGATAGGTCAATATTGAATGTCAGTAACCTGGGATTAAAAACTAGGCCACCTAGTCAAATCCAAGAAAAGCCTTGTTTACTCTAGTAGTCACATTTTGTACCCAAACATTGTGTGGTGAAAGTTGCCAGAATGTTTGTCTCGTCAAGGTGAACAGAGTATTTGTGTTTATGATACATAGTTAACTTTATGGTTAAATTCCGGTCATAGTATGTAATAAGGAGGTCATGTACTCAGGTAAATGATATGGGGCTTTTTTGGCCCTATTGTATAGACATTTATTACCCTTCCAGGATATTTCCAGTCGTTTGATTGGCCAGTCATCCATAAATAGATTTTGATATTAACAGGCAAGCTGGTAATATACACTTGGCATACCCTGTTTGCACCCAAAGCTGAAATTTTAGGGTACACAATAACGGCTCTGGCCACGAAATTATTGGTACGTTTATCAACCGAGCATTGATTGAGAAGAAGTATGATGTTGTGTATGGAGTCATCAGAAAGAAAAGATTTTCTGTAATATATATGAATATGATTTATATACATTTCAAAGTACAAACCTGCATTCGTAGGAAAAGTCTTCTGTTTTTCAATACAAGATGGCAGACAGCAAGTTCAATCACCGTTGTGACGTTGTTTCGTTATATCACGAAGTGATATTGAGGTATCATAAGGGCATTGGAAGGTCTGCTTACCTTCAGCCATTAACTGAATTTAAAATGAACCGAATCCTTCAAAATTTAAGAAAGGGAAGGGTAATAAAATTATTATTTGATTTTATGAAGTGGTATATGTGGATATGTTACCCGCCTCGGCATAATATTGCCCTCGCCAAACGGCTCGTGTGATACACATGTATAAATCTAGGCGGGTAATATATCCCCACATACACTTCATAAAATTAAATAACATATGATAAAAGGAAGTTTTCTAAAACATTTTCTTGTCAAAAACCATGAGGCCCAGACCTTAGTTGTTGTGTACCATCCCCTTGTGGTCCTCTACAAAGAATGTTCAAATCATGCCTCTGGGGTCAAAATTGGCCGTCCCTCGAGGATGATTGTCTAACATAGACTTACATAGTTTTTAAAAAACAACCTTCTCCTTATTTGCAAAATCTGGAGCTTTGATATTTGGTATGTAGCATTGTCTAGTAGTCTTCTCCCTAAACTGTTAAAGTAGACACCGACCTTTTGACCTCAATTTTAGTTTTTAGCTCGACTATTCGAAGAATAAGGAGGCTATTGCACTCGCCCCGGCGTCGGCGTCGGTGTCGGCGTCGGCGTCTGCGTTGGTTAAAGTTTTTTATAAAGTCAAATATCTTGAATACTATCAAAGGTATTGACTTGAAACTCAAACTATATGTTTACCAGCAACATCTACACCTGAGGAAACAATCTCCATAACTCTGTTTTGATTGTTGACAGATTTATACCCATTTTTAACTTAGAATTTTTGGTTAAAGTTTTTTATAAAGTCAAATATCTTGAATACTGTCAAAGGTATTGACTTGAAACTCAAAGTATGTGTCTACCATCAACATCTACACATAAGGAAACAATCCCCATAACTCTGTTTTGATTTTTGACAGATTTATGCCCCTTTTTAACTTAGAATTTTTGGTTAAAGTTTTTTATAAAGTCAAATATCTTGAATACTATCAAAGGTATTGATTTGAAACTCAAAGTATGTGTCTACCATCAACAGCTACACCTGAGGAAACAATCCCCATAACTCTGTTTTGATTTTTGACAGATTTATGCCCCTTTTAATTAACTAGAATTTTTAGTTAAAGATTTTTATAAATTCAAATATCTTGAATACTATCAAAGGTATTGGCTGAAACTCAAAATATATGTCTACCATCAACTTTACACCAGAGGAAACAATCCCCATAACTCTGTTTTGATTTTTGACAGATTTATGCCCCTTTTAAACTTAGAATTTTTGGTAAAAGATTTTATAAATTCAAATATCTTGAATACTTTCAAAGGTATTGACTTGAAACTCAAATTATGTGTCCACCATCAACATCTTCACCTGAGGAAACAATCCCCATAGCTCTGTTTTGATTTTTGTTAGAGTTATGCCCCTTTTTAACTTAGAATTTTTAGTTAAAGATTTTTATAAATTCAAATATCTTGAATACTATCAAACGTATGGACTTGAAACTTAATATGTATGTTTACTATCAACATCTTCACCAATGTTTTTGATTTTTGACATATTTATGCCCCTTTTTAACTTAGAATTTTGTCACAGTTTTTACCAGACTATTATTAGAAATACTCGAAATGGCTTACTTTTGAAATGTCATAGAATAATTATGCAGCATGCAGCGGTCATGCTTTTTTAATTTTATACATATCAATTTTGAAACGTTACAAAGTTATTCATGATCAGATATACAAGGTGATGTATTTCTTTGAAATTATCCCCCCCAGTTGGCTTACATAATCCAGAGTAAGGCTTTGCAAGTAATGTTCATTTACAAAGGTCTTTGAACAAGTTTCATATCTTTGACCTTAATTCTTATAGACAATTACACAATACACCTGTTCTTAGACAAAAAACCCCATTTTACCGACAAGCTTTCGAATAGTCGAGCGTGCTGTCATGAGACAGCTCTTGTTAGAGCTTCATGTTATTTTGTTTTCTGCTGTTACACTCTTGTTGACCTTGTATTATAGCCAAGGGTACCCCAGTGAACGATATAGGATCATCATGGCCCTCTTGTTTTTATGCTTAGTTAACCTTGATCGTTTGTTTGGCCATACTGTTTCTCAGCAACCACTGCATGAAAATCAATAAAATTTCAAGGAGGGGATTAGTAACAGGCTTTGGTGGACATATTAAAATCGCAGCGTCCGTCGGTCCGTCCGTCTGTGTGTCCATCACATTTCTTGTCTGGGCTGTAACTTTGTCATGCATGAAGGCACATCAAGACGACGTGTTGCATGCAAGACCCACGTCACTAGATCACACTTAAAGTTTAAAGGCCATTGAATCCTGTATATGCACATATTCGTGTCCGGACTGTAACTTTGTCATGCATTGAAAGATTTTAAAATGACCTGGCACAAATGTTCAGCATATCAAGACGACAAGTCGTGTGCAGGACACATGTCCCTACCTCCAAGGTCAAGGTCACAGAGTTTATAGGTAATGGAATCCTGTAATATACGCAAACATTCATGTCCTGACTGTAACTTTATCATGCATCGAAATATTTTAAAATAACCTGACACAAATGTTTAGGGTATCAAGACGATGTGTGGTGTACAAGACCCATGACCTTACCTCAAATTTCGAGGTCAAACTTAGACTTTGAATTCCATGCAATCCTGTATACATGGTAAATCTGGCATGCATAGAAGGATTTTAAAATTACACAACACAAATGTTGAGCACATGGAGATGATGTGTCATTCACCAGTCCCGTATCCTTATCTTGAAGGTCAAGGCCACACTTTAGAGATCAGAGGTTTCAGAATTCTATAGATCTATTTATATGCACAGTCATGTTCATGATTGCAATTATGTTTTACATTGAAGAATTTTAAAAATGAAATGGCACAAAGGTTCAGCTCATAGACATGAAGTGACATATGCCAGTGCTGAATGACTGTGAGACACGACTTTGGGGGCATTCGTCACTTATGAGGGACAGCGCTTGTTGTTCATAATTATTGACATGTAGTGCTGGGATAAATTTTTGGCAGGAATCTATTGAAACCTTGTGTATTCTCAGACCCGCAGCCGCAACCGAATATCCAACATCCACATGTAGTGCTCTTATTCCTCCACTGTGTCAAACGAGCTAGCACTGAGTAGAATATGGGGGTTGGTTATGACCAGTAAATGATCCCTGTTGCTTCATATGACAGTGGGTCGAGAGTCAAGGTCGCAGTGACCTTAAACAGTCAGTAAATAAAGAACTCTATAGAAAGGATACTCAAAATTGATAGGGATGTTGGTTATGACCGTAAATAAGTCTTACTGCGTTTGGGATCAGTGGGACAAAGGTTAAGGTGTCAATGTCCGATTCCTGATAGTAGTAGGAGAGGGGACATAGGTGTCGCTCTGACGGCTGTTCTTGTCATACCACTTACCTGCTACCAAACAGTGATTCTAGTGTATAAAACTGTGATTATTTTCAATTACAGCGATTTTGTGAATTCAGCGTACAGAACTTGCCATGTTAGAAATGCAGACCCTATAGATGGACAGGTATGTGAATAACTGTCTGTTTCAGATAACTCCTATGTATTCAACATAAAAAATATAAGGATATTTGTCAGGTACATTTGAAGTAGAGCAACCGCTTCTAAAACCGTGCACTGCTGTTTCGGTTTAATTTAAATCTGGTCGCTTACATTGAAATGTACTGTAAATAATAAGGTATCACTTATTTTGTCCTTATTCGTTTTCAACTGTAACTTTAAAAATTCTCTCCTCGTTGCACGTACCATCACTGGATCGACCTCTTTCGATTTCATGATCAAAGAGAAACATATTTAAGTGACATAAACTATAAAGTTTTGTTTTTCTCTAATTTTGCCGCCAAATACAATATCTTAATATATTGTAAAACAGAATAAGCTGAGTAAACATTTAGAAAAAAATATTTTTTAGAGTTTTTAAACAGCTAATATTTTTATGTGAATATTTAATTATAATTAAATCTGGCCTGCTTTAAGACTTTGGTGAGCATATGTCGGGTTGAGCAATCGCTTTGTATTCTTTGCAGGCTTTCCTACATATGTTTCACGCTAGCAAAATAACTTTAGCAAATGGAATGACCTTACTTGGCCTGCAACCTCTAGAGAAAATATGAGAAATACAAAGTTTACAAACAACTAACACAACGGAAGTGTAAGTTGTTCAATGGGCTAACACGTTAGATGGTGGGTAGCGACAAAGCAGACAGCGAGGGAACATTAAAAAAACGCAGGAGTTAGTGTTACAGCAGGAGAGCAGATGGTACACTTAACACCTAGTGATTGTAAATGATTACATTGGTAAAAGTGAAACGAATAAGTTTTAGAAACAACTTTGTAGAGCAATTTTTCAGAACTGCGATTGGTGAAACTGTTTGGTATTTAAATTATAATGTTTATGAAAACTTGGAGGAGAAGATACTTATCACATTACATTTATGAATCAAAACATCTGTTAAGTGAAAACAAAAAGGTAAATGATGTTGCCTTTATTTACATGTATATTATTCACATCCCAAAAGACACATTTGTACCAGCAAAAGACTAAGTGCCATTTTATGAGTTACTTTCGTCCAGAATTAAATACTGTCAAGAGCATAGTTGAGTTTTGGGGAAAAACGCATAAAATATCTAAAGCAGAGTGACAAAATGTGTCAGTTTTTTAGGAAAAGCATCTAAACATAGTAACGAAAAGCGTCAGTTTAAAACACGAATATAATAGCAGAGAAAATCGCTGTAAACATGCCAAAAGAAATACGCTCTACAATGCCAACTCCTCTTGGGTTTCCAAGGTAATTGTCCAAACAGACGTATACGGTACCTTGTACGTCATCAGGATTGGATAAAAACAGAAGTTTCCCTGTTTTTGTGTGGTTGTGAAGAACTGTGTGGTATTCATCAGTTGTCAGTTTGATTTTAGGACAATTAGATCGCCGGTCTGAAGCAACACTACCACACCAACTGCGTGTCGTATGTATAGGTTCCCATTGTTTTTTCTTCCATTTCCATGACTCTCGGGCCTTACCCACAAGACGAACTACTTTTTGTCCAAATTTTATTTTCGCAGTGAATTCTGTTGTTTCGTACATCGCTACAACAGCTAATATATGGTCCCTTTTACATTCTGGTGTTGGTGTTAAGGCAAGCTTGAGATACATATCTTGCACAGCCCCCATTGTGTGATCTCTGGATAAAAAAATGGCTCCCCTACATAGATTGCATTTATCTAACTTTAATAATTTCGGGATAAAGTTAAACATGTATGTGATATTATCCGTATTCACATTTTCCAATATGTCGATTTCTTCCTCTGGGACCAGCTGTATGTCGACCATATAATTGTAACGTCCTTCTAAAAACTGTATACATTCACCATCTACTGGGACCGTCGGCATAGGACAAAAAACTTTCTTGCAAACTCCCTGTAATAAATGCATTTATTTCATATTGAAAACACATTTTCACATCATTGATATTTACATATCAACATTAATATGAATTGGAAGCCAAAGCAGGGTCCGTATAGTAAAAGGGCGGTGAATAAGACCTAGATATAGTTGACTTAGTGAGCCCCCCACTCATCAAGCAATAAAGGCAGGAGTGATTCAAGATATAAATCCCATCTTGCCATCCACCAAAAAGGATCGAGTTACTTAGTACCATTCTTAGTACCATTCCGCACTGCTTCACCATCAGAGGTCGCTTCACACAAAATCCAACCCTACTTAGGGCCACTGTTCAATTACCGGGAGGTGAGTGCGAACAAAGCTGTTGGTAATTATTTTTCATGCATGCGCACTTGCCGGTTTGAACACTGTGTGGGCGGGCTGCGTTTCTGGTGAATGCTTTTGTGAGTGTGTTTAAGTTTTAAATACTTTAGAAAACCAACTACTATAGTTCAGAGAGCTTACCAAAAATGTGTCGAATATCATTCCTTCATCACAAGTCTCGTCCTCGCTCCCTTTATTTGCCTTGGGGCTTTTATGACTTTCTGTGTACAACCAGTTGGTATCGAGTAGTGCCACAATTGATTCAGATTTTCCAGTCACGTCAAGATTCTCAAGTTGACACGTCTTGGGGGTTATGTCACTATATCCATTACACAGGTAACAATACACATTGCGGAAAACGATAAATGCTTTTGGCTTCGGTTCATGAAAATAATAAAAGGACCCTTAAAGATAAAAAAAATTAGATTACTTGCCGTATGTTTCTAAATAACTGATACTGCATCAAGTTCAAGACAAAATAAAGTCTAATAAGATTTGTATCTGCCTGTGAATTTTCTCTTGAAGCTCAGCTCAGTGTAAACACTATATATTATCTTCGAATTCTTAGACGACTACGGATGCGCGATAAAACCGGTATACTTTTAAAAGTAAAATTTTCTAAAAGAATTATCTAGTACTGGTTCTTCCCATGAACGATTGTTTAATAAATTGCCCGCCTGTTAAAATGACCAAAACACGGTTGGAACGGGCGTTAAACTCCTACAACGCAACATGTAAGTGTTGCGTTTTTAAATGTACTGAGTATATGTACAGTGGAAACTTTTCGTGTTCACATGTGATGCCTCGCCGTTGAATTCAACATATCGCACCCATTTTTTGAAAGTCAAAGTTGCTTATTCAAAACTTTGAAATACATGTAATGTTTATTTAATAAAATTATTGAAAATATCTTAGTATTAATCATAAATCATTAAATCAAACGATTCCCAGTTTAAAACTTCAACTTGTAAGTTGTGCTTGTTTCATGTCAACAATGACGGGCGGTAAATTAGTAATAGTGGGCGGTATATTATTCTAACCCAAAAGGCAAACAAATAAACTTGGGTGACTTTAACACGGTGCAAAATCCAAAAGGAAACGCAGTGGTTAGGCATTTTTGGTTTGCAGAAAGACAGTGAAGGCATATTTCCAATGGATGATTTAATTACTGTTTTACCATTATTATAACCAAATTTTAACATCTCAAAGTATATTTTGGTAAGAGTTATTCACTCTCAATATATTGCAATACGTATCGTAATACAGTGCCGCTTATTCCAATATATACGAAATTTCTGACAATACCCATCCCTAACGACGATTGCCTACCATTAGCTTATAATCATAGAAATGAATTTATAATAATTAAATATGAATATCAATATAAATAACTAAATTTAAACTTGCATATGAGTCTAATAACCAGATTGGTTAACTCGTGACGCCGAGAATTCTGTAAAGTTTCCATCAAATGTTATATCTATACGATCGTCATCCAATAAACTACTTATAAAAATGAAGGCATTTAGGTGTTCCTAGAGATGAACGATTTTGTTTCTATTGCAAAGGTAGTAAAGAAGATGAGTTCCATTTTATACTATAGTCGTCCATTATTTGAAAATATCCGACTAAAATATATACAAGAGAAATAATATGAACACCCAAATATTAATAAATTTTATATTTTGATGCCTTGTGCAAATGTAGATGTTATCAGAAATCTGGCAACTTATATTTATTATGCAGAGTGTTTGACGGTACTTGGTTGTAGAACACGTGGCTTTGCTGGCAATTACACATGTACATACTGTATTTATGTATATATATTGTTACGCAGTATTATACTTTGTCAATGTACTAGTATATCATTGTGTGAATGGACCAATTGACTTTGAAATGGAAATAGGCACACGGTCGTCGTTAAAATAGCATGGCGAAGATCATAGCGTCGTTCATATCTTATCTCAATACAATTTTATTGAAAGAAAAACGAAGAATTTAAAAGTTCTATAGAACACTTTTGATAAAGGAAAAGCCCATAAATCTGATAGTCCAGTCATGACCATAATCAATCTTGACCAATATGTAATGACTGTTGTTACAAATGTAACCTGATTACTCGAGATATTATGCTAATCAGGTCAAAAGTAGCAGAATTTGTTAAATACAGGACATTAAGTCTAGATATGCTCGCTCGGTTAAACCTGTTATTTAACTTGGCGGCAATCTGGTCGCTATATACATTGTACACAATGTCTGGACAAGCATGATTAATATTGCTTTGGATGGATGCTAGAGCGTAAACTAATTGTGGACGACGGAATGAAATCGGACATTCGCGGACCCATAAACCTCACAATGTGCACCGTGTACTAAAGTGAGTATAAAACTTACTTGATGGGTTATGACAATGGTCAACAAGTCGGCTATCGTAAGTTTCCCACTTCCCTGTTAGGTTGCATGTGTTGACAAAAGCCTGACGACCGCTTTTGTCTTTGAAACACACAATAGGAGCGATGGGTATGATATCAGGTCTTCCGAAAAACAATTTGCACCTTTTTAGAAGTGTTCCGACAGCTGCACTAGAGGATAGTCTGTTTTCCTCGATTACTATCTTATTCCAACACTTTCGAGTTATCATTGTCTCCCATGGAATAGGATTTTGTTCTCCATGACACAAACCACAAAATCTATTTTTATACACAACGGTTCCATCTTCAGACGACACAAAAATGACGTCGTCAAATGTTTCTGGAATACCGCCTTCACATTTTTCTTTGATTTTTACGTCATGAAATGTCTTTGGACAACGTACGCGAACGAAATACGTCTGCGCTGAGCCTGAAGAATAACTGTCATTAGGTATATAAGACGCTGATATGCATTCTTGCTTTGTTATATTGTCGGCACCAGTGCCGCTTTCTATGTCTGAACAACACATGTCTTTCTCCTTACAAACATCATTACATTCACAACGTTGGCAACATGGTTTGTTTTCGTGTTCAAGGTCTGATCTATTTTCAGTGCATTTTTGTTCAAATCCACATAATTGAGAAGCAGTTACACTAAATGCATTAAGTTGCAATGATAGATGCGTGAAGATAAGCACAATGAATAATGAAGCCATGTTTATTCAAGCATTGACCATATCTGTCGTATGCCAAACATAATCTTTCTCAAGTAAATATATAAAAAAGAAACCGGCTTGGGCCAAAATGAAATAATAGTGCGGTTCTGGTAACGAACGATACCAACCTAGTTTTTTACCCTTATCCTAGAATATTTTAAACGTCACGTGCTTACTTCGTCCAAGTACAGAGAAAAATGATTCTCAGTTATTTCTCAATCTAAGTCCAGTGTTTTATCAGACTGAGCTTTTAGGATCGCCCACTGTCCGTCGTACGTACCTTCACCATTTCTTTCAAATGTAATCTTTCTCTGAAACCACTAGGCCAATGTTGATGGAACTTGACAGGGATGTTCCTTGCATGAGACTCTGTCAACTATGTTCAAATAATTCTATTCCATGGAGAGCACTGGTTGCCATGGCAACGGAAAGGAAAAACTTGTGAAATAATAAGTCGACTAATCGCAGATTTTTCGTTTGCCGTTTATTTTCGCGACCCTGCTATTTTGTTAGTTTTCAAAGAAAATGGTGTTCAGAAGACTCGTACAAGATAATAATAACAACGTTCTTTAAAGTGAAAAAAGCAGTGTTACTTATTATTCACTTGTGTTTTAGCATAAATGTATTTTTTATCTTTATTGTTTATGTTCAATTTCTATTCCTTTAAAAGGCAAAAGAATAATGTCGTGAATATAATTGATAGGTTAGGGTCTTCATTACATTTTGAAACTGTAAATTTAAACATTTTCTGAATAAAAAAACCCTGTTCTGTGAAAAAGACGAAGAATTCCCCTACCACCACCACTGAAGTGCCTGCGATCGTTTCCAAACGTCTACTGACTATGATAACTCAAAAATATAATCGGAACGCTAAACCTTAGAAACTTGAAACAAATAATGGAATATCCTTGGTCTAGGGTGAAATTCAGTGGACAGAGGGCGAACTTAAACAACAATTTTTCAAAGAGTTCGGTTAGGGGTCTTACATGTAAGTCGGAGCATGTCCACGATGAAACAAAAGTGTGTCATGCCTAAAATTCCTTTTCACTCCTCCTCCGGATGGAGTATTTTCATTTCAAACTTAGAAACAAGAAATAAAAATAATCTGACCTAATAAAAATAATTATTATTGTGAAAATGAAATAGTTGTTACCGTATTTTTTATCATCACGTTTAACAAAACAACAATTATTATTCTTGGTAATGTCCCCATTAATGATCATCATAGCGTTATAATAAGTCAAGATTCTGTCAATTTCAGAGATCCTGATTGTCCAGAGGATATTTCATACAAAAAACCAAATATTTCAATTTACAAGTATGAGAGTTGAATGGTTTTGAAAAAGCAATTGAAAATAACCAAACAAAAGCTTTGACAGTTTATATCTCAGTGATTATAGAGTACAATATGTAATATTAATACCATGAGTCTTTCTAGTTTTCATGGCTTTTTTAATTTAGAATATTTTAATTCAATATAATGCGTCATCCACACGAAATGTACCTTGTAAATAGATTAATTAATTAAATCATATTTTGTGTGTATTATATACTAATCAAAAAATTTAACGCCACACCTGTCGTTTCTGTTCTTTATTTAATTATCTACTCTTCAGATATCTGCCATCTTATTTTCAGCTATCAATGTGTCACTGAGTAGATAGTTATATTCTTGCATTTATTGATTTTAAAACAGCATATGATTTGATTGATTTACATATTTTGTGGAAGAAATTACTTAGATCACAGAAAGGTGTGGATAGAAGGATGTTAGATGCATTAAAATCTGTATTGCAATGTTTTATCTACTGTAAGAATCAGTGGTTTATATACAGGTTTAGTGTACATTATCCCCATTATTTTTCACTTTATTTGTAAATGACCTAGCTGTTGAAATCAAAGCTGCAGGAAAAGGTATTTGTATTGGTAATGAGAAAGTTTCTTATCTTTATGAATGCAGACGATAATTATTGTCCTGATTGCAGAAAATGATGAGGTCGTCATACGGCTTTTTGTGTGGTGGTAACAATTTGAAAATGGTAACTCATACTATTATTTCACGAAGCACAGTTAACACTTGCAAAAAAGGCAAGCAAAGCAATTTTCAAATGAAATAGTTGCTTATTTAAATTTACTGAAGTAGGCATTAAACATAGCTAAGATTTGTTTGATAATTAAAACTTATTTACCAATACATTGTACTTAAATACAACTGTGAGGTTTGGGTATTTCATACTGAAAATAGCATAAAACGTTTTGACCCAATATAGTGTAAAACTACTATGCGTAAAACAATTGTTAACAGATATTTTAGAATTATCAAATACTGGTTTAAACTACTGAAAAGATATGAAGTACGTTTATAAAATGTTAATGTTAGATGCTGATATATATCAAAATAGAATATTTTGGGTCTTTTTGATAAAAGTATTGCTATCTAAAACAGAGGCTGAATGATAACTTCTTTCAATATTGGAGTAGTCGCATTACGGAATCAAGCAGGTCTCTATTTTATCGTAACTAACTTGAGCCTCCATGTCTATATAGAAAATGTGAAAATATCTAAGTAAAGGGATGCTTTGTCACGACAGAAATTATCGTCTAATATTATGACTGTGGAATCCGACCGATGGCATAAGCCACATAGTATACCTTTTGGTGAAAGAAAATGTTCATTTCGCAATGTGCTAGATCACTTTTATTATACACTAATATTAGGAAGAAATATATTTAGACCTAGTATGGGTAAGCTAAAGAATTATTCAGTTCTGAAAATTGTCTACAATAAGAAGGTGAAGTACAAAACGCTTTTAAAGTACGTAGTTCAATCTTTACTCAGTGATGTTTAAAAGTGTTGTGTAACATTTTGCGCGTTATAAGGTATTTACTTTAAAGTAATTAGGTGCTACATGTACGATAGTTTGTAGATTATATGTTTTGTCATTTGTCATGTAGTAGTCATTTATGTATGTACCGTTATACTTCATGGGTCATAATCGACTCACTGGAATTGAAATATCGGTAAAGATCTATTTTATCAAATGAGTTTTTAGATTTTAATGGAACTGCCAAGTCTGTTGCCAAGAGTACTGACCAGGCCTTAGGTTTTCTTGTTGCCAAATGGGAGGCTATTGGAGGTTCTACCTATATCATTTTGCATACGTAAGCTTTGTGAAAATACAGTTTAGCCAGATATTGAAAATGGAACATCAGTATACCAGTTTCTTACCTGCGGTAATAATTATCGTGGACGGATATTGTTTTGGCGTTGTGCTCCC
Organism: Saxidomus purpurata; assembly: GCA_022818135.1. Lineage (NCBI taxonomy): Eukaryota > Metazoa > Mollusca > Bivalvia > Venerida > Veneridae > Saxidomus > Saxidomus purpurata. The sequence continues at coordinate 23,639,848 of JAFMSR010000012.1, read as the reverse complement.
GTCCGTCACGCTTTTCCGTCCGTCACTGGTTGGTTCTTGGCAGGAATGTATATACGGGTAGAGGAATGATGCACGCCAAAATGCTATCACAGTCCATGTATTTAGAGTCGTGGCCATTTGTTACTTAAAAAAAAGTATTTATAGACTGTAAGTTCTTCCTTCCGGGGCAATATCTTGGTACTGGTTGGTAAGATTTCATTAAAACTTGGCGACAGGAATGTATATATTTGTAGGGGAATAATGCAAACCAAATGCTTTCTCAGTCCACCTATTTATAGCAGGGTTATGACCTTTTGTTACTTTAAAATAACCATTATATAAAGGCAATTTTCCGTCCGGCACCATAAATCAGAGTAAGTTGGATAGAATTTCATCAAACTTAAAATAAGTATACGATGTTGACGCGTTCTGCGGCGGTGCGTGCGCAACTTGTTTCAGGAATGTCCTAGTTACTCCAGGGTTCCCTTTATTTGTTTGTTTTTATATATCCACGCTATCTTCTTTACAAAATACCGTTTATGGTTTTCAATATATCATAGCAGACTTTTTGCATATTCCTTTGTCACAGAATTTTGAGAACGACTGAAGAAGTTGTGTTTAATGTAGTTGTTTATGATTGCTCGTCTGTTTTTTGAGTGCTTCCGGTATAATTCTAATACGCATGACAAAATGAATATTGAAGGCATAATGAGCATATTACACTTAGACGACATTTCTTTGAATACAGTAGAAAATATAACTACAGAAGTCGGATCATTGGAATACGTCACAGACGCACTGAAGCCCGTTCTGATGCACTGAAACAAATTCCATAATGATGTCATTCGCGTAAAAATAGATTGCACTTTAAAGCGATAATACCCTTCAATATGTTAATCGCAATTTAATGATCACCAATGGTTTAGTATCATTAAAAACAAGCGTTGCGAAAGTTATAGCTTAATAATATAAATATATACAATTTACAACAGTTTTATTCCTAATGAACATAGTTGAAAAATTGACCCGCCGACTTTCCATTAATTTGATAGGATAAACTTGCGTTTGCATGTACTAACGAAAGAAATAGCTGAGCATAACTTTTTTTATTAGCTCACCTGGCTACGCCAGGGTGAGCTTTTCTGATCGATGATTGTCCGTCGTCCGTCAACATTTTGATTCAAATGACATTTCCTCTGAAACCTCTAGGACAATGTTGATAAAACTATGCAGGAATGTTCCTTGCATGAAGCTCTACAAAAATTGTTCAAAGAATTCCATTCCTTGCAGACCCTGGTTGCTATGGCAATAAATAGGAAAACTTTAAAATTCTTCTTCTCTGAACCACAGGCCAGGTTTGGCATGTAACTGGTCTAGTGGAACGTTGTTCAAATTATGACCCCGGGGCAAAATGGCCCCCCCGGGGGGGGGGGCCCCCTTTTTGCATAGGAATAAATAGGGAAAACTTTAAAAATCTTCTTCTCTGAAACCACAAGGCCTAGAGCTTAGATATTTGGCATGTAGCATTGTCTAGTAGACCTCTACCAAGATTGTTCAAATTATGACCCCCGGGTCAAAATTGACCCCGCACCGGGGGTCACTTAGTTTTGCATAGGAATATATAGGAAAAACTTTAAAAATCTTCTCTGAAACCACAAGGCCTAGAGCTTAGATATTTGGCATGTAGCATTGCCTAGTAGACCTCTTTAAAGTTTGTTCAAATTATGCCCCTGGGGTCAAAATTGACCTTGCCCGGGGGGGATCATTTGTTTTACAAAGGCGTATATAGGAAAACTTATTTGGTATATAACATTATCTAGTGATCTTCCACCAGGCAAGTGGACTTGTACCAAGGTGAGCGATATAGGGCCATCTTGGCCCTCTTGTTTTAATTTTCTAAACATTTTTCAGGTTTTAAGAACTTTTCTTGACCGTACTTTTTCTGGTCATTTTGAGCAGTATTATAGCTTAATTGAGAAAATGTTATTGGTCCTAAAAGTATGACATTGCTAACGCCGGACAAAATGTCTTCCTCTTAGAATCATTTGCAAAACGTGTTTGAGTTTGGGTGATAACAGTAGTTTAAAAATAAAGTGACTTAATTAGCAGCCTTTTTATAATGAGAATCATTAGTGATAAGGATTTTAAGGATAATTACTTGGGATATACGTATATTCAGAATTTTTAGAATATAATTGGGTGACACATGACAATTGCAGTATTACTTTGCGAATTATTTGTGCTGAAAAAAGAGACCCAGATGTTTATGAATTCCGTTTATTTTTTTAATAACTAATTAGATGTTTAGCCAGCTTTGTCAGTGGCGGTTCGTAGCGTCTATATTATTATGTTCCCGAAAGTAAAACTTTCCAACACACTGCTTACGCTGGTAAATTAACCTTCATTAGCAGTTAGAGAACAGAATGAAAACGACGGCAAAGCAGAAGTTCTAATAAAGCACCTTGAAAAATGTTGCCATAACACGGAAAGAATGAATGAATGGAAAAAAAGAAAAGTCCGCCTCCGTGGTCAAGTGCTTAGAGTCACTGACTTGAAATCACAGTAACCTCTCGTAGACTAGGGGACATCAGACATGGGTTCGAGCCCTGCTACCGACCATGCCTCTTTATGTGAGAATGTTTGCATTTTTTACGGAGAATAGCAGTATAGTACTGGTTTTTCCCAAGATCGATAGTTAGGTAGAAGTGACTAAAAATATGGTTGGAACGGGCGTTAAAAACAAAAACGAAAGAAGAATAAACTAGATAGTTATACATCCTTCTACAGCTTAATGCTTAGATAAGTAAAGATAATTTACTAGTAGTACAAATATTGATGTCACAAAAGTCGAAATAAAGCAGTGAAATGAGTAGTGCAAAGTCGGTTGTATGGACAGTTTTAAGGGTTAATGAATAAAGATATTGATTAAAAAATTATGACGTCGACACAAAAGAATAAAAACATATTGAAATAATTTTCAGTAAATTAGCAATAAAACCAGGGGCGGATCCAGGATTTGGTGTTAGGGGGGGGGGGCGTAACTTTTTTGCCATTTGTTGGTTCTGCTCAAGCCTTATAAAACGGCAATTATGACTGTGTTTATTCTTTGTTTTCAAGTAATCGAACACTAAACAGGGATGGAGGGAGCGAGTGTATAATTAACATGTATAATTGAATGGCAATGAACAATGCAAGGGCCGTAGCCAGAGGTTAAAAAATGGGGAGGCACTTTCTAGGGGGGTTCGAATTTTTTTTCGAGGGTGCCATTTCGTGCATTTTCCTGCATTTCAAACATGTTTTTGATACTTTTAAGATACCGATTTCGGAAACAGAAAATATAAATTTATACTCAGATTTTATGTAAGATTGGGGAATTTTAGGGGAGGGGGCGCGCGCCGGGTGCGCCCCCCCCCCCCCTGGCTCCGCTAGTGAAAACTGCTGTCTTAGAACAAATTGGTGATATTTATAGTATGATGGAGAGCTGAAACGAAAACGCGGCGTGGGAATTCTCTTTCTACGTCATATCTGTAACACGGCTTAAAGGGGCACTCCCTAAATATAGCACACATAAAAAAAAAATGTGTTCAATGAAAGTACAATTATAAATAAATACAGTTTTTAAAAGAATAACATAATATGACGCACAACGTGACAAAGAGACACTTAAAGGTAAAGTGTGTAACATTTGATATATCTATAACAGAGATACACTTTTTGATGTTGGTATCATTTTTATGTGCATATACTGCATGGTATACAATCACAATTTTAACCACAAAAATACATATGAATATTTATTGACTGAAATGACACGTGCTAAAATTAGATAATTTTTATATAGAAATATTGAAGGCTTGAACCAATGTGTATATAAGAGATCAGACCCTGAACTTGCCTCTTGGGAACTTAGCATTAGCTTGTTGATGTTTTCTTGAGAGGGTGTGTGTTTCTACTTCTCGCATGGCTTCTGACAACTGACCCCGAATGTCTTTCAGCTCATCACTCCAGTGTGGCTTGTAGTCTCTTCTACATCCACTAGGAATGCATTTATATGCAGCTTTAAGAATAGCCGCATTTTAAGTCTTTTGACTTGACTGATGTCTCTGTCATCTACACACGTGTATATTTCTGCAGAAGTCATCAGTAAGTTACTTTGTAGTTACTTTGACTTGTAGTTCCATCGAGGGAAGCTTGACTTTTGTCTGGTTTAAATTTTGTAATTCAATACAATACAATGTAAACAGGGCGAGGCCACTGCCTCAGACTGTATGTTTTCTGTCCAGAAACAATGAAGGATGTTGGCTGATTATCAACGTCCTTGATCAACATCAGTGTGTGTTCATCTTTCTCCGTCGTTTCATTTAAGGAATAAGAAATGCGTCACTGTATTTTAACGTTGAATCAAATGCAACCAGGATTTTGGGATAAATTATTGGCACACAATTATTTGTTCGATTCTTACACGTCATTTTCTGAGAAAGCTATCCCTAACTTTATTCAACGCGTAGCAGAACATCATGGTAACTTTAAAACGCGAAATGCGATTTGACGTCAGGTTGTTACGTCATTTACTGCACGTTGTCCTTGTATAAACGTGCTAAAACACAGCCTTTTCCCTATATGTTTATATAGGAAACGGAGCCACTCGTGTTAGAATTTTTCAGTGATCATTCTAAAAACATGTATAAACTTGAAAAGATTTATTTTTTTGATAAGAATAGAAATATGATTAAAATACCTAACTGACTTTTGAAAATTTATAGAAAGTAGTGATACATCAATATATCACTTAATTAATGGTGTATATAACTTTCACATCAGATAATATAGTACGATCGATACTGGATGCAGAAGTGAGTTAAATAACGTATTTCACATATCCTCAACCTACTGCCGACCGATTTCCAGTCGGCAAAACACGTCGAAGTAACTATAAGTAGGCACTGTACTACGTCGCAATAAAAGCTAGCACAATGGCAAAGAAGTGGAGGTACCGTATTATACCTCTATTATTGTCAAAGTTTGCAAAAAGACCCCCTTTTAATTGTGTAAAGTATTCCACAGAGCTCTAATACTGCCGGAAGGATATACATAAATATTCATGAATGTTAACAACGGAATTAGGCCGCGAAACTTTGATGAATGTCAGTTTACAAGACAAACACAACGCCTCTAAAACAATGCCTATGGATTGCACGGAGAAGACTGTCAGTTTAATCGACATGCACAAAGTCTCTCAGTACCGAAGCAAAGAAGGCAATGGCCGTAGTCCAAAGAGACAAATAATTCACATCGCCAACTCCTCGACGGGGTTTTTCAAAGTATTTGTCCAAGCAGACATACACGGTACCGTTTTCGTCGTCAGGATTCGCTAGAAATAGGAGTTCCTTTGCTCTTGAGTGGTTTTGAACTATTCTGTCGTATTCATCAGGTGTCAGTTTGATTTTTGGACAATTTGATCGCCGGTCCGAATTAAGGGCTGGACAGAAGTCACGGCTATCTCCTGTTATGGATATTTGTTGCCATTGAGTATCATTCCAGTTCCTTGCCTCTTGGACGTAACCTACAAATCGAGCCAGATTTTGCCTGAAGTTGATTGTGGCGCTCAAGTTCGATGTTTCCAACCTGGCGACATTTGACAATATATAATCTTTTTTGCACTTTTTTGTTGGAGTCAAGAAAAACGTGAGATAAATATCGGACACCGTCCTTATATTGTCCCTTGGTATAAACACGTTGCCTTGACATAGTGTGCATTTATTGAACTTGAGTAGATCCAGGGTAAAGTTATACAAATACGGGATATAGTTCTCATCCAAGTTCAACTTTTCTATTTCTTTCTCTAGATCAAGTCGCAAATCGAACCTATAATTATACCGTCCCTCTACAAACTGTTCACATTCACCATCTATCAGAATCGACACCGCAGGGCAATAAAAGTTCTTGCAAACTCCCTGTAAAAGATGCAATAAAAATATGCGTTTATTACACGGGACAATAGACTCTCTTGCAAACTCCCTATGAAAGATGCAATAAGAATTAAAAAATAACTACACTAACTTTTTTTATACATATACCTATGAAATTGACGAAATAAAAACAATAGAGCCGAAACGGCGTAATCATTTGCCAGAAATATTCATGTAATACTTCTTACCATGTGAAAATGCGCGGAGATAAAAATTTACGCTATACGTCCCACCCCTAGCCATGCCACAAGGCTAGATGATAATATATTTTATCAAAACTCGAAGCAAAATACTTTCAGCCTTTTATTCGAACAGGGCTTGATCATCTTACATTTTTGGCAGCAAAGGGAGTTAATTAAGGAAGAAATGAATGGACAGATATAGTTAATGTAAGGACTGAATGCCAGTCTAGTCCCACCTCTAACAGGGGTAAATCGTACTATACATCTAAGCTGTAGCGCTGATATTGATTTACTAAGTTTTAACCCGACACCCCAATTTGTATATGAATTTGGTCAAATCAGTTAACCTAATGACCTATAATCCGTTCTTGCATGCATATCAAAGAGGGCAAATTGGTGATTATGGTCAGGAGCGGATCCGTGGTCTAGTAATCTAGGGGTCGCAGGTTCGGTCCCCCGCTCCACCACTAGTAACATGATAATAGCTAACATCTTCTACACGTTTCTAGGACTTCAGGACAATACTATTACTGAAACCATATATCTTGCGGGTGCTTCGGTGTTCGAAGATGGACGTAGCCAGCATCCTTGGTCGTAGAGGTATAGTGTAGTGTAGTGTAGCGTCTATAACAGAGTTGAACAGTGTTGGGGAGATTTCTTGCGGATGCCTTGGTGCCTGGAGACACATATAAATTGCTAGGACTTTTGGATAATAATACTACTGAAACCGTATATCTTGCGGGAAGGATTTAAGGAGAATGCGCCTCAAATTCATTTCTCGAATTCTTTTTTCTCACATTTTCACCATGTATATTTCAGCATATATCCGATTGCACAGCGAATTTCTTTTTTTAATATCTTGTAAACTTTTTCTTCAGTAGTGCTTCAAACATAGCGGCGAAGGAAAACTCGGGGAATCACATGAAATAGCGTGTTGTGCAAAAAGTGACGTCAGTGGCAACAGCATAGACACCGTAAGAGATATCAAAACAATGAAATCGAATTTCCATCAGAAGTATTTTCAGTTGTGCACAGTATAAATTTCATGAGAAAATTCGAACAAAATATTTGAGGCGTATTCTACCTTAACACAGAGTTTAATTGTGTGGGGGGTGTTCTGTAAAACAGATTTGTTGGAAAAGATTGACCCAATTTTCAAAAAAAAAAAATCACACATTTGGGGTGAAGGTTACTGTTCTAAAAATGGAATCACTGTTACTAAAGATACAAATTTAAAACAGTTTATGGTCAAAACCTTTAATGAACACACTTTGACCCAATCTTGGGTACATAGCAATGTGTGAGTTCACATCTGGATGTTTATTTGATGTGTTTGTGACCTTTCCCTGAAGGACAGTGGTACTCAGGTGAGCGATATAGGGCCATCAAGGCACTCTTGTTAACTTTTCGTACTGTATCATCAAAGGTAATGATTGATACTTAAAATATAGGGTTAACTGTTTTGTAATTTTGATATTTGTGACTGTATGAATTATACAGTTTTTAATGATTAAACCGTATGAACTGTCGCAAATGTCAAAATCACTGAACAGTTTACCCTATTCTAACGCATAATGCTCTAAAATGCGATCTTAACTGAGCATCGTTCGATTTTTACGTAATTAATAGCCGCAAATTTAAATGACGTTACAACGAATCGACGTTACAACGTTAGTGCTTTAGAATAATTTTATTAGCAAACTTGGTAGTAAACAATATAGAAACAAAGTACTAAAAGTACTGATGGAAAGTGAATTTTGAAAACCGGTAGCTAAACCTACAAGTCAAGACCAGCACCAATTTTTATGATGATAGTGTACGAAATGTGTTAGTTTCAGAGACTTAGAGATAACGCTTATCATCTGATTGTTCAATTACTTAAATTGTGGTGTTAACCAGCTTGCAATATCCTACAATTAAGCGTTTTTGCGAAATATGTTCGTGAAGTCACAAGCTACATACAGTAATTGTAAAGCTGGGAGAACGTTAACCAAATGTGGAAATTCAGAAATCGGGACACATTGTATTTCAATTCCTGCAAAAATAGAGCCAAAGTTTTCAAAAGGGTATACCCTTTTCGGTTTGCTTTGTGGGGGAGTGAGAGGTAATGTGATACCTCATTCTTTTCGTCATGATGAGAAGATTACGGAAACGTATAATATATTGGGGTCTATCTTTACATTTGACCCCTCTGTGACCTACTCTTAGGTATGACAAAGTAAGAACAGTTACAATAGCACAACAGAGCAAATGTATCATAATTCAAAATATATAGATAGAGTATTGTAACTTGAATAATAACGTAATTATTCTTGCAAACATTACTCTATCTATTACTTATTTTTTTGAAAATTCAACAATAAACATATCTATAAAACGAAAAAAGTGATAGAAAGTCAGAAAATGATTCATTTGATCAAATTCACAATGATCAAATCATGATCCTGTTTTGGCGTTGTCCGTCCGACTGTCCGTCTGTGTGCAGCCATATCTAAGACATGGTTGGTGTTATTTGAATAAAAACTTTGTAGAACTATCGACTACTACAATTATACAGGGAATTAAAAAGTTTTGGATTTCCCAAAAACACACCATATTTGTGGTAACAGGTTCTTTGAAGTTTCCTTGCATATTATATGTGGAAATTTAAAAGTCATTTTTCTATAAAGCCATTTGTCAGAATTGATTTTATATGGTACCAAACGATCATTTAATGGATGTTTATTCCAATTCACGTCATTGGTACAAGCCCCTGGTGCGCGGAGGTTCTGTTTAGCAAATATGTTAGTAGACTACTGAAAGGTAGTACTTACTAAAAATGTGTCAAATATCATTCCTTCCCTGCAAGTTTCTTCTTCATCTGCTTCCGTTAGTTCGTGCTTTTTATAGCTCCGCGCGTACCACTTTAGTGTACTAAGAAGTGACAGAAGGGTTCCAATGCGACCCGAGTCCAATTCCTGTAGATGACACTTCTTTGGAACCGATATACTATATCCATTACACAAGTAACAATACACGTTTCTATACACAACTGTCCGTATTCGTGTTTCGTGATAATAATGAAACGACTCTAAAACAGATACAAAATATATAATTTGATTTACAGTCGGTGGCATAGAAGAAAATATAACAAATGCAATGATGATAATATTTATGTATTTCAACCTACATTTCATTCAACAACACATTATTACAACAACGTTTTTATATGATCATATTCATTTTTTTATCTTAATTTCTAAAATAAACCCGTAGAAGATAATACATGATCATACTAGAACAGTAACACATCAATATTGGTACCCATATTGCTTCTAAATCATATACTACTCCTTTACGCTAACAAACTAAGAAATTACATTGGTACCACAAAGCACAAATATAAAGAACCTGGTAATGAAGCAGTAAACAAAAAGCAAATAAAACTGAACTAATGGCAAACAAACTTAAAGCTGTGAGAAATGTGCCAGTTTTGTCTAGGGTAGAATTCCAGAACAGGAAGATTGATCTGAGACATTTTTATTAAAATAGTCAACATACATCCCTGACGGATCGTGACAAAATACATACATGAGGAGTCGTGACAAAATACATACCTGATGTATCGTGACAAAATACATACCTGAGGGATCGTGATAAAAAAAACATACCGGAGTGTCCTGACAAAATACATACCTGAGGGGTCGTGACAAAATACATACCTAAGGGGTCGTGATAAAATACATACCTGAGTGGTCGTGACAAAATACATACCTGAGGGGTCGTCACAAAAAACATCCCTGATGGATCGTGACAAAATACATACTTGAGGGGTCGTGACAAAATACATAACTGAGTGGTCGTGACAAAACACATACCTGAGGGGTCGTGACAAAAAAAATCCCTGATGGATCGTAACAACATACATACCTGAGGGTCGTGACAAAATACATCCCTGATGGATCGTGACAACATACGTACCCGAGGGGTCGTAACATAATACATACCTGAGGGGTCATGACAAAATTCATCCCTGATGGATCATGAAAAAATACATCCCTGATGGATCGTGACAAAATACATACCTGAGTGGTCGTGACAATATAAATCCCTGATGGATCGTAACAACATACATACCTGAGGGGTCATGACAAAATACATCCCTGATGGATCTTGACAACATACGTACCCGAGGGGTCGTAACATAATACTAACCTGAGGGGTCATGACAAAATTCATCCCTGATGGATCATGAAAAAATACATCCCTGATGGATCGTGACAAAATACATACCTAATGGGTCGTGACAAAATACATTCCTGATGGATCGTGACAACATACATACCTGATGGGTCATGACAAAATTCATCCCTGATGGATCTTGACAACATACGTACCCGAGGGGTCGTAACATAATACATACCCGAGAGGTCATGACAAAATTCATCCCTGATGGATCATGACAAAAACATACCTGAGGGGTCGTGACAAAATACATTCCTGATGGATCGTGGCATCATACATACCTGATGGGTCGTGACAAAATACATCCCTGATGGATCGTGACAACATACATACCTGAGGGGTCGAAACATAATACATACCTGAGGGGTCATGACAAAATTCATCCCTGATGGATCATGACAAAATACATACCTGAGGGGTCGTGACAAAATGCATTCTTGAGGGATCGTGACAACATACATACCTGATGGGTCATGACGAAATTCATCCCTGATGGATCTTGACAACATACGTACCCGAGGTGTCGTAACATAATACATACCCGAGAGGTCATGACAAAATTCATCCTTGATGGATCGTGACAAAATACATACCTGAGGGGTCGTGACAAAATACATTCCTGATGGATCGTGGCATCATACATACCTGATGGGTCGTGACAAAATACATCCCTGATGGATCGTGACAACATACATACCCGATGGGTCGTAACATGATACATACCTGAGGGGTCATGACAAAATTCATCCCTGATGGATCATGACAAAATACATACCTGATGGATCGTGACAAAATACATACCTTAGGGATCGTGACGAAATACATACCTGATGGATCGTGACAAAATACATACCTGAGAGGTCATGACAAAGTACATATCTGATGGATCGTGACAAAATACATCGTGACAAAATACATACCTGATGGATCGTGACAAAGGTTTTCAAGACGTCTATCGTAAATCTTCCATATCCTTGTACGGTTACATTCGCTAGTCACATACTTAACGTGACAGAGAACAGACTCGATTGATGTTACCTCTGGTCTTCTATACATTAATTTACACTTTTTAAGAATTATTTCTTCTACTCTTCCAGCGTATAGATATTCACCTTCGCTTACAATCATTTTCAAACAACCTTTTTCTATCATTGTCTCCCATGGAATAGTTTTTTGTTCTCCATGACACAAGCCACAAAATCTATTTTTATACACGACGGTTCCGTCTTCAGACGACACAAAATTGATGTCATCAAGTGTGTCTGGAATACCGCCTTCACATTTTTCTTTGACTTTTACGTCAGTAAATGTCGCCGGACAGTGTACTCGGGCAAAATATGTCGGCGGCAAGCCTTTGAAACCTCCGCCTCTAGGTGTATAAGTCGCGGGTATGCATTCTTGCTTTGTTATATTTTCGTAACCAGTCCCGCTATCTATGTCTGAACAGCACGTGCCTTTCTCTATGCAAATATCTGTGCATTCACAACTTTGGCAACATGATTGCTTTCTCTGTTCGGAGTTTGAAATATTTCCAGTACATTTTTGGTCAAATCCACATACTTGAGTAGCCGTCAGATTAAATGCATTTAGTTGTAGTAGTAAATGCGCTAAGACAAGCGAGATGAACAATAAAGCCATGCTTATTCAAGTCTTGACCATGTCTGTCTAATTCCAAACCGCATCTTTCAAAAGCAGATAAATACACTCCTGTATATAATGAGAAACCGGATCAAACCGGCCCTGGCCAAAATGAAATAATGTTGCGGTTTTATATATAACTTTATTTGTTCGTTCTTTCCTAATCGAATGCTATTCTAACTCATTTCTAGTACAGAGAAAAAAATACTCATTGACAAGTAATTTCTAAATGTTAATATGGCAATTATTAGACATGTAGTGAAAAAAAGTATTTTGCTGACCTTTTTGCAGCACGAGAAACTAACTCTTATTTTCATTGGCGTCTGTCTCTAAAAAAAAACGTCAGAAAGTCATACAATTAAACTGACAACGGAAGAAGCGGTAGACTTGCGAAGAAGTAATTTGATGTGTATATTCGAAAAATATATACTCTAATTTGGCAGTTTGTAGCTCTCATGGTGATTATGGTAAGATTACATAAATTCCATTGTGTCTAGTTTCGTAAGGTTTTAGTGGAATAATTACACGGCTAGACACGTATCGGTTATAATGTACTTTATGTGCTTTTTTTTCTTTGTAAAGTCACAGTTTATTAGCTCACCTGGCTTTGCCAAGTAGAGCTTTTCTAATGGATGATTGTCCGTCGTCCTATAACATTTTGATTCAAACGTCATCTCCTCTGTAACCACTTGGCCAATGTTGATGAAACTATGCAGGGATGTTCCTTGCATGAAGCTCTACCAAAATTGTTCAAAGAATTCCATTCCATGCAGAACTCTGGTTGCTATGGCAAAAAATAGGAAAAACTTTAAAAATCATCTTCTCTGAAACCACAAGGCCTAGAGTTTAGATAGTTGGCATGTAGTATGACTAGTGGACCTCTACTAAAATTGTTCAAATTATGACCCCCGGATCAAAATTGACCCCGCCCGGGGGTCACTTGGTTTTACATAGGCTATATAGGAAAAACTTTAAAAATCTTCTCTGAAACCACATGGCCTAGAGATTAGATATTGTCTAGTTGACCTCTACCAAGTTTGTTCAAATCATGACACCTAGGTCAAAACAGACCCAGCCCGGGGGGTCTCTTGATTTTACATAGGAAAAAACTTTAAACATCTTCTCTGAAACCACAAGGCCTAGAACTTAGATATTTGGCATGTAGCATTGCCTCGTGGACCTTTACCAAGATTGTTCAAACCCTTCCCCGGTGTGTCACTTGATTTCGCATAGGCTTATATAGTGGACCTCTATGAATTATGTTAAAGTCATGACCCTTTGTATTATTGGCAATTAATATATAGGTGAGCGATATAGGGCCATATTGGCCCTCTTGTTTTATAAAGATTTCTTTAGGAAAAACCTCAAAAGCTTTCTTCTCTAAAACAACATGACCTAGAGCTTAGATATTTAATATACAGTATTGTCTTGTGAACCTCTACCAAGTGTGTTCAAATCATGCCCATTGGGTCAATATTGGCCTTGCCCAGGGGGTCACTTGTTTTACAAAGACTTATAATAGGAAAACCTTCAACAATCTTCTTCTCCCAAACCACAAGGTCTAGAGCTTAGATATTTGGTGTGTAAAAGTGTTTAGTGGATATCTTCGAAGTCTGTTCACATCTTGCCACTGCATGGGGTCAAATTGCAACAACCAGGGGTCACCCATTTTTAAACAGACTTACATAGAAACAACTTTATTCTGGTTACAAGGCCTTGAGCTTATATATTTGGTTTCTATCATTGTCTAGCGGACCTCTACAATGTTTGTTCAAATAATGCCCCCGGGGTCAAAATTGACCCTGCCCTTGGGTCACTTGGTAGGAAAAGCTTTAAATATCTTCTTCTGCAAATCCACAAGGTGTAGAGCTTAGATATTCAGTATATAGTCTTGTCTGGTAGACATCTATCAAGTGTGTTCAAATATTGCCCCTGGGGGTCACTTGTTGTACATAGACTTATGAAAGAAAACTTTTAGAAATATTCTTCTCCAAATTCACAAGGCATAGAGCTTAGATATTTGATTTTGTGGCATTGTCTAGTGGTCTTCTTCCAAGTTTGTTCAAATCGTGCCCCGGGGGTCAAAATTGATCAAGCCCATCGGGGTCCCTTGTCTCTATATAGAGTTATAAGAAAACCTTAGCTTTCAATGATTTCCTAGAGCAACCAGCAACTTAACAAGCAACCACTGAATTCCTTAATTAGCAACCAGTGACTTCCCCTTGGAATAATTGACTTCTTTAGTAACCAGCTACCTCTTAAACAGCCAGTGACTTCCCCTCGGAACAAGTGACTTCCTTAGTAAACAGCGTCCTACCCTAGGAACAGGTGACTTTCTTAGCAACCATTGATTTCCAAAGCAACATTAGTCCCCTAGCAACTAGTGACTTCGCTAGCACGGAGTGACTTCCTTGCGTAAGTGCATTAGTAGTCAGGTGAGCGGTATAGGGTCATTATGACCCTCTTGTTTATCTTCTACAATAATACGCAAATTACCTCATTTATTCCGTTGTGTTAACAGACGACTAAATTATATTTCTGTTTGCCTCAAAGACCACGCCAAAAACGTGCAGCTCGGATTTAGAAGTATTGACAAAAGTCACGATTTATTCGTGCAATTTATATAATTATGTTATTGCAAACTAGGAATGACAGTTTGCAAACAAAGGGGTCTGTAACATTGTCTACTCGTTTGTTAACGTTACATGTATATAATAAGTACAAGGGAAAGAACTGCCACGCTCATACGGATTAATATCACATCGTTTGATTTATTGTTACTTGAAAAAGAACCGTTATACAACGCTCAAATATGCCTCAGTTTGCTGATTAGACAATTAACTTTCCAAAAATGTATACTTTATGTACTCAAAGTGTAGCCACAATACACAGATTTGTTTTATTTCTCACAAATCATGCGTTTTTCCGTAGGTTTTAAACGAAGTCGTAAAAGAAAAACAAACGTGGTTTTGTGAAAGCATTCGCTGTATTGCATGAATACTGAAGGAAGCGGGCAACTCTGAATGCACATTTTAAGAACAACAGTAATCTCACCGAATGCATGCAATATTCTGCCGCTATCGTCTCCAACAATTCTTTAATCTGACGTTCCGTCGTTTGTTTGTAAATTTATTTCTCTATGTGCCATGATGTATCACGTGACAAAACAGAACTGCATATTAAAAAAGATGTTCCGATTGGATGGCGAAAATTTGGTTTGGTTCTGGCTTTGTGTACGCACGGGTATAAAGTGAACGCTAAGGAAAGTGGTGCCAGAAAATATCAAGAACGTCATATGATCATTTCGTAGGTGTTTCACCTAAGGTATTTTTATCAACCAATCAAATTTGTCATTACACAAAATTACGTATGTAATGACAATAATGGAGAACTTCTTCAACTTTTATCACTGTCAACAAATAGAATTGTAGACTTTTACATCGTATGAGGCGATAGCGGCGGAATATTGCATGCAATCGGTGCGTTTACTGTTATTTTATAAATGTGCATTTAGATTAGGCCCGGTTCCTTCATTATTTATCAATACTGCGAATGTTTTCGCAAAACCTCGTTTGTTTTGGTTTTACGACTTCGTTTAAAACAAACGGAAAAACGCATGATTTGTGAGAAATAAAAGAAACCTGTGTGTTATAGCTCAAGTTAGGGTAGACTAAGTATACATGTTTTGAAAGTTTAATGTCTAATGGACAAAGCCAGGTATGTTAGAGCGTTGTATATCGATTCTGTTGCAAGTAACAATATATGAAACGATATGATAGTAAGCCCTATGCTAGTCACAGTTCTTTCCCTTGTACTTATTATATACATGTAACGTGAACAAACGAGTAGACAATGTTACAGACCCCTTTGTTTGCAAATGGTCAAGGTAGGTGGCGATTTATAACAATTATTTATAAGGTTTATAGTTTGAAATACCACAGACTAAAGCTGTATGCATATAAGAAGTAAGTTGGTTGAGTTTTAAACGTGTTCAGCTAAATCATGGCTGGTAAAGAGGTTGTCATCTAATCACCGCTCCTACGTGGTATACCAAGTCTCCGCCGCTCCTGACTGCTTTCCTATATGAATTATACAGGGGTTGGAAATCACCATGATCAATCATCATGGAGTTCATTCCTGGACTTGCACCGCATGTTTGGTGTTCAACCCGTTTACAGTTGGACGCTATGCTTCCCTCTTTGATTGTGTCTGACGGAAGAGGGGGAGGACTCTGTGATGGGCAGTTTTTAAATCCCACTGGGACGAAACTGTTTTGATTTCTGTCCTCTGGCCTGTTTCGTCGGGCCCCTAAGGGGTGTTTCTCTTGGTGCTCTGCCTTCTGCAAAGGCATTGAGTACATACGTTTTTTGGTTCTCAAGGTTTGCTTTTTATATATTTATACACGAGCATATTTTTGTGTTAAATAGTATGGCAAAACGGTATAACATAATTATATGAAATTATTTACGTTTTCTAGTGTTGCTGTATGCCAGAGAGATTTTGTTTTTAATAACATATTTTACTTTATACAGTTGTACTCTTGTTGACACACAGTACTACCTATACTAGGTCGCGGAAAAGTTCACCACGAGGTAGAGATTCTTCCAGCACACGAGAGGACATTCTGGAAAAGCTGCTAGAAGGACACTTCAGTAGTAAATTCTATGACCTTCAGGGACTCAGAGTGGACGGCTATTGCTGCAGTCAAAAAGGTAAAACGAGTTTCACGTTTGTAGTGCAAGAACAGTTTCTAAGAAGAATCAGTTCAATATTAGACATTGTTGACAACATGGAAAAGGCAGTTAGCTACAGGGAGGCTACCAACGCTCTAGAATTGTGAAAAAAGTCAGGGGTGTCATCAACATGATCAAGAATAGACTAATAAGAATTGCTGATAGTTCCGAAACTGGCTGGGCTACCATCATTGAATTTGAGTTTTTATAGTCCAAACATTGAGACATCATGCGTGTTATTTTTCATTTTTCAATTTTCGATGTAGAATTTTTACATTTTTGTCAAGCATGTCAAGCATGACGTCTTAAACGTTTAGCACGAAATTACATGTAGCAAAATTTCTAAAACACAGAGTACTATTTGTCGCAAAATTTCGGTCCTGTTTTACATAGTATCATTAACATAATTATCAGGTAAAGGCAGAATAACTTTCCGCAGACATATATGGAGAAGAGTGCAGGGAATGCTCACACTGTACGCTTTTGTAATAAACTGCAATGGTCCGTAAATTTGCCGCCACAGAAATACTTATTACTAATGCATATTTATTTTACACTAATTTTATAGGCTAATTATGAATAACAGTGGTCAAAAAGGCAGAGATAAATTTTACATAGAGTGAATCGGATGATCGCACGTTGTTCACATTGGTCTTAAAGGCATAATCACTTGCTGCCAAAATGGTAAATGTTGGATGTTTGTTTGCTGGCTACAGAGTAGTTTAAAACTTGTATGTTTCACATGGCTTGTATTTGGATGATTGTGGTTCACATTGGTCGTAAAGACAGAATCGCTAGCCGCCAGCATAGTAAATGTTGGATAACCATTTTTGTGATATTCTTAGCTTTGATTACATTGTATGTCTGACTATATTCTATATATATCCCATATTTCCTATATATTAATCGGCCATTCTGTAAATACTATAGAAGTTTATATTTTTACATACATTGTTTAACAGTTAAAACAATACATTTTTATAAGCACAGAATATTCATTTGCAAAACTTACATGTTAGTTTTACATCGATTGTAAAGGCTGATTATGAGTGACACTGGTTGAAAACGCAGATACACGTATGGTCGGCAGACCGACTGTTCTATGACAAGACATTTACAGTGGTGGCAATATCAGAATAGCAGGTTAGTACATAAAATGTAAAAGCTCGCTTGGCTAACATCAATTGTAAAACACATTTGCTGCCTGCAGGATAAGTTAAACAGTCTTTGTACAAAAAATGATTTCAAAGCCAATAGGATTACGTATTTCTGACAATGATATTGAATATACAAGACTGCCAAGAACTGAGGCACAAACTTTAAGGCAGACTCACTCGTCCTCAACAGAGTAAATGTTAAATGACCAATGTCTTTATAATTTTGGCTGGCTACACATTCGTCTGTAAATACTTGTGTAATCGGACTGTCTATAAAAAATATTGTTCAATTCTAATTACATTTGGTATATATGACACGAAACACGTTTTTGATAAAAAAAATGCATGTTATTGTAACAGTCATACAAGCTGCAGGTATAGAAGATTGGTTTAAGTATGGCTGAAAATTACAAGATGGTACCGAATCAGCAGTTTTCCCCCTGACGACACAGATGTACAAGCTGATCATGGAGACTGGACTGTAGCCAACGGATAGGTTTTAGTTAATTAATTCTATACGCAAATGCAAATCATATTTGTAGGTGCATATTGTTCATTTACATATGTAACTAACAACAGATTGACGGTGCTAATTTAGACGACCATCATCTGATGACATTGATCAGTGTGCAAGTTACTCATGATCTAAAGTGGTCGAGAAAGTAGACTCGCTGCCAGCTGGGTTGAGCCCTGAAACCATGTCTCTTTATCTGAGAAAGTTAACAGTTTCTTACGGAGGATAGGGTTCTAGTTAGGAAAAAGATTTCACTTTTGAGTGATATACCGGTTAGTATATCATTGTGTGGAGTGTAGATGCGTAGTAATCTAATCACGAAGGCCGAAGGCCTGAGTGATTAATTACGAAGCATCTAAACGACATACAGTGATATACTAACCGGTATATCACTCAAAAGTAAAATCTATTTCCATTCTAACACGTTCATTTAAACAAAAAAATGTTCGAAGGGGTACTATTTGCTGCGCTTACTTGAAGTCGCTACCTTGAACTTGTAGTATTCCGTGCATTCCTTGCATTTCATGAAATTTTGGCTGTTCTTTTTTACTCCTCAAATAAAACGCTATTCGACTTATTTTTGCTGTTGTTGATATTGCTGGCGATACCGGAAGTGAAGAAAAATTTACTACGATTTATTTTACATCACGTGAATTCATTCACAACAATACCGATCCAAGCGTATTAGCGCATGCACACTCGTAGATGTGCGAAAATTACGCAGGAGGGAATTTCAGCAGTCAAAAATAGTTCCGGACGCCGAGACGCCGAGAGTGATATACTTTGTATCACGCTCAAATCCTTCTTTGCCTATATAGGAGAAATGTTCAGTAGTGTTAGAATACTGGTTCTGCCCAGGAACGATAGTTAGGTAATCTGCGCGCCTGTAAATATGACTGAAATATGGTAATAACGTACAACAACAACTTGCCATTAGCAGGTTATCTAACTGTATTTGTTGAAATAATATCGTTTAAGAGATGTTCATCATTAAAAAAAAACAAGATTTGGACTTTTGATGTTTAGTAATAAAGGCTCCACTATCATTCATATTCCAAATAGGCCATTTTGTTCCAAAGGAGATGAAATGAACAACTGTCAGGAATGAAAATGTTGTATTGTAATTAAAATAAAAATGATAATTGCTTGTAAATCTTACAACAGAGACATGGTGCGGATTCAGCTGACTGCCCCTGACAACATAGATGTTCACATTGATCATGATCTGGCTGGTCTTGAAGGAAGATGAATGTCGTTAGCATAAGGTCAGGTTACTTTTAATCATTTTATGGCTGCTGGTTTGACTACATATGCATTTTATTTGGACTTTCTTGAACTATTGGTATTTCTAAGGCAGTTAAATTTAGGATAATGGACCTTATAGTTCTGGAGAGTGAAAAGACCGTGCATTGTATGTAAAGTGTGATTGGCCCAACTTCTGAACCATCTTGGCCCACAGGTGAGGGAGGCGTAGTGGTAGAGCGTCGGACTTCTAACATACAGGTTGTGGGTTTGATTCATGGCAGTAATATTCCACCATGACTTCCAAAATACCTTTCAGTGGGAGTTTTGGTCAGAATTTCAGGAAACAGTCATCGGGTGTAGAATATAAGCGGTTAATTTTGCTTTTTGAGTTTTTTACTTCTTAAAACATTTATACAAATGTTGTAAATATGTATTCTGTGCTGAATGATGGAACGTTTGTAACTAATGTTACGTTAAAATTTCAGGTACTTTAAGACGTCGTACATTGACATATTGGGAAGATCTACTCGCAGAATAGATTATGGCATGTTATGAATCGGGGGTAAATGTACCATATTTCTATGAGCTGGAAAGCACATCTGTTTCGAACGAAATTCTTCAAAGATCCAAGCCTTCAAAATCCACATCCCCAACGTGATCAAGCATTACAAAGGGGAATCAGCAGGTTATGTAAACTCATTTCCTAGTAACTCTAATTATCTAAATATTCAAAATTAATTTGTCAGTCTCTCAATTTTTAAAGTATCACTGACAGTTCAAGCGGTTACTCATTGAAATTGTCTGCCTGAATAGCAGACAGTGCAGATTGTGACCACAGTTGCCCGAGCTGATCTACACTGACATGTCAGATTTGTTTGCACCCAGTAGGATGGGAGTTAGCTATACAACTTTTGCCATTCATAAACTCAAACGTTACCAGTACTAAAGTCTTGGTTGTTTATGCTTGAAATAAATATTGCTGTATTTGAGCTTAAATCAATGTCATCTGAATTTGTTTTTTTAGTCTTGGTAACGTTTTGTCCGTTGATTTGTCTTGAGCCAATGGCTCAGGATGAGCTACTAGGATCAACGAATGTTTGTCCCTCTGTCCGTACATACCCTCTACACATTAGGGGTTAAGCGTTTGAGTGAAACTTAGCATTATGAAGTTCCGTCATTATGTCAACACCCATGTAGTGGGGATTGGAGAAATGTTGATGTCCTGTCTGGATGTCTGTCTGTCTTGACAGGTGTCACAAAGTTTGAATTCCCAACTCCTCCTACACTGCTTGGGGGGATTTCAACCAAACTTCACAAGAGTAATAAGTCACGGCCAAACCCAAGTAGTACATACTGTCGACATTTTCTGATTGAAATATTTTGGGCAGTCGTTGAATTTTCTGAGCTATTTCTCCTGTCATATTTCTGGGTGGATTTTAATAAAACTTAACACAAGTAATCAGTACAATGTCTACATTAGCGTGTCAGCAGCATATTCCATTTCAGTGACTTTTAGCAGAGTTATTGCCCATGATTTGTCAAATTTTATGATGTCTCATTTAGTTCTTCAATATGGCTGGATGCTTTCCAATTAGACTTCACACGAGTCGCAAGTACCATGTCTACTTTTGCATATCTATAGTCTTTTCTGGTTTGTTGACTTTTATCAGAGTATTTGCCCTTGATTGGTCTTATTTTTTATGTCTGTGCTGTTTCTCCTATGCCACTTAATGGATTCCAACCGATGTATTTTAAAGGTTTTAAACCTAAAGACAATATAAATATAATTTTTTTCTATTAAAAAATCTTCTGGTCTAAAATTTCAATTCCCGAAGCTTAGATACTTGTGAGTAGAATTGCCCTGCGGTTCTTTTTCAAATTGCACCCCTGGGGTCTAAATTTGTCTGGTCTTAGAGGGCAAAGTGTGCACAGGTGAGCGATGTAGGGTCTTGGTGGACTTCTTGTTTTTTCAGGGATTTCACTAGTCTGCTGACTGCCTACAACTTAAGCTTGTTGTGAAAGTCTGAGGAATATGACAGCTGTCAGTACTGTTACTGTTATTCAAACTGATCTAATTATATTTGTCAGACACTGAATTTACTAAAAATAATAGACCTCTGCTAAACATTTAAGTGAAGCTATTAATTTCATATCTCCTGGAGAACCCAATCCAGGAATACTTTCCAACTCATTTATATTGTTTTTAACTAAAATCTATAATGGTTAAATTCATGATTTCTGCATATTTTCAGAAAATACTATTAATACAGAATGCGAAATTCCAAACTTAGAATACAGAGACTTGATCAAATTTCTTGCACATTTAAGAGTTAACTTGAAGGAAACAGTACATTAAAGGCTAATGATCGTGTTGGATGTTACAAATACTGATAGAAAATTTACTGTTATTTGGGCATGTTTTAATTCAGCTCAGTATTTGTCAATGAATTGCAAAAACAAAAAAAAACAAATTTTGATATTTTCTCTTGGAGAAAAAAAAATAATAATAATATCAAACAGGGAATGCCACGTACCAAAAACGCAGCCTCCCCAAAACGAGCCCCACAGCACCCAGAAGTGCACACCACCAACACACACGCACACACGCACACACACACACACTAATAAGTCGATAGCCATATGTCTGCATTCTTCTCAGGTAAATAGAACAGTCATTATTAAACCTTAAAATTAATTGACTTATCGATCAAATTCTGCAAGATTACAGGGCTTTAAACTTTTATTTTCGATATTTATATTACTGTGATATGATGTGGGTCATGTTCCAGCTATTGATAATCGCCTATCAATACAGTCAATCATGTGACTGGAAGAAACAAAGTGGTCCTTGTTGACAGGTGGTCTTTATTCACAGGTGGTTCAAAGGTAAATGAATAGTGCACAGTTTTGTCCCTGCTGATTGCAGGATGGTCTCTAACGCAGGTTTAGCTGTTCATTGTATTTTCATGTTCAAGGTAAAGTTATCCTTGTACATTTTTTTTAATTTTATAATCCGCCTCTTTTACATTTTTGAATTTTTATGATAGTGATCTGGATGTAAACTTTACTACTATATTAATTTGAAACTCAGATCTCAATTTTTTGTGTTATTTAATAGGGTATTCCCTACAACAAGCAGATTATTAATGCTAAAGATGATTTAAATGTGAAACTATGTAAAAACGTAAAAAGGTTTTCAAGAAGAACATAATTATATTGACAAATGTCTTATTTACACATAGATGACAATGTAACTACGTTCCATAATAAATCGCTATCCACTAATGTGTTACAGAGCTACATGTACGACATGTACGATTATGCTAATTTTACTAACGTTTACTTGAAGTTCTAACTAAAACTTTTAGGTTTGGTAGAAGTCTTTTCAACTATTTGAATAAAAATTGTTATGATGTTATTCATATTATTTCATGATTTAAATCCAAACTTTTTAAACCAAAGTGGTATTTTCAATTAAAAGTGTATGCCTTGTTTATACGAGGCCATCCCCAATCGTATAGTCCATCTGGATCAAAGTTGCTTACTCAGCAGGTATCACGGCAGGCAGTGTAAGATAGAGTGTGAATTGATGTGTTGATAATAACCATAACAATCACGATAATAACAATAATAATAATACATGTAATGATAATAGTAATTATGATAATATTATACTGTAAACCATGTAAATTATTTTCACTGTTATTCACAGAGAGTAGTTTTTAGCATTTACTAGAATTCCTGGTATTTAAAAAAAATTCACGTCCATATTGTATTTTGTTGATATGACCACAGAAAATCTGATAATCGCCTATTGGCACAAAATTGGTAAAACACGAAGAGTAATTGGCATGAAAGTTCATTGGTTTACAGTAATTTTTCATTCTGTATTTTAAACTGTGTTGGCTACACCCTGTCCCGTATGCGACATTTTTTCTAAGTGACAGTAATATAATTGTAGGATGTAGACATTTCGATGTGTAAGAGAAACATGACTTTAAAAAGGCATAATTATTATACCCTAAATCTGTTGTCAATATGAATAACCTCAAAATAATTTTAGTAAATTGAAATGATCACTACCAAAACTGAAAGATTCCGCTATAACTTCCAGTAAACATCGGTAAAAGTTAGCTTATTCAGAGACGTTGTAGTTCAGTAGAACTTTTAGATACTCATGCTTCATATTTTTGAGGTGGAAACGTTACTATATTGGAAATCTGCACATAAATGAGACATTTCTCAATGTATGATATTCTTGAAAAACTTATTCATTTATTTTTTATGAAACTTAAAATAACATTTTAATGTTTAGAGAAAAAAATATTTTTACACAACTTAAACATTTAAATGTATTGAGATTTAGGGGATGCCCCTTTAAATTGCACATACATATACGGCTATTCTGGAATAAGTGGAAGATATATTTGGTCATAACTACTATTAATTTAGTCAAACCAATGTAAAAGACCACCTCCAAATAAAGAGCAGCATGGAGAACATCCTTGCATCATTCATATCGGGGAAATGCACTAAATCTATAATTATATAATAGGAAGTTTAAATTAAATTAATTAAACGCGTATTTTCAGTTTGAAATTTATCTGACCTGCAAAATAAGTCATTATTTGTACAAAAGCTGTCTTCTTACCTTGCTAACCTTTTAAATATAGAAATACTTTTGCAGAAAATAGCGGAAATAATTGAAAATTTTTAGGGTTGACCAAACAATTATTGCAGTTTGACAATCAAGCCTCTCCGTAAGCTTTCTGACAAGTCAACGTGGTCATGAGACTTTAAATTTATTTAGTTTTTAAGAACAAGGACTTTATACGGTAACATTAGGAAAACTAACATAAATAAAGCTTGACTATTATAATTTATGAGGGCAAAAAAACTGGGGGATAAACTATTAAAACTGCTAGTTATTTTAGATTGGCTTTGTATTATTATTTTATGGGTAGTTATGTTCTGTCTGACAAATATAATAAACATAAATAATGTTTGCTAATAAATATTGTTCAGTCTAAAGAAATGTGGTTGGTTTACAGGGGCGTAGCTAGACCTATTTGTAATGTACGCACCTATTTTGCTGGGGCCATGGGGCCGTAGGACCCCTGGTGGGTCAAGGGCAAAGCCCTGGCCAGGGGTCCAGGGGGCCGACTGTTGTTTTAGCAAATTCTGAACAATTCAGATGCGTTTCCAAGAACCTATGTATCTATTGTAGACGAAACAAAAGTTGATAAGAAAAGCAATTACAAAACTGTCAAACTTTGAAAAGTTCTCTCTCTCCCAGTCTGTGATGTGAAAACTGTTTTAATTTGGCAAACCTTGGGCCCTTATACAAACTCTCTAGAAGCACCCCCCCCCCCCCCCCCTACTAGTAACTGTTCGTGGGACCATTCTTCGTTTTATGAATTGTTATTACTCATAAGGGATATAAACATGTAGAAAAAGTTAAAAGCTATCACGGCGTGTTTCAAATAATGTTAAATCATATTCTAAGCATACATGGTCTTGCATGTCCTGAAAACGTAAGAACAAACGCTAGACTCTCTTTTCTTGAATATGTCCACAATCATCTCTGCATTAACTCAATGTCCATATGAATGTTCACAAGTCCAATACGCCCTGTAGCTCAGTCCATGCATACAGTAGTTCTTTCGCAGACGAGTTTGGTTTTGAACCGATTAAGAAACCTTTATACATTTTCATTTTTGCTGGACTCCAATAAAAGATCGAGTTTCAACTTCTTTAAGCGTTTAAGTGACAAGCGGTCTGTTAACTGATAGGGCAATGTAACAAAACTGTACAGTATAATTTATTATGTTTCCGCAATATTGTCCAAGCATAAAAGTGTGAATTAAAAGCTGACGGTAATATGTCATATTCGTTTAACTTACTTATCTTTTTTAAAGGCATATGTTGTAAGGTCTATAGTATATTTTAGTTCAAATAGATTTTATTAAATATTCTGACATTTTTTGTTCAATATTTTATCAATCTCGTTATTTGGACTAATTTGGAGCTGTTGATCTAGTAGAGAACACCCGTTTGTAATAAAGGGGTCCGAGCGTTGAGCGTTTACAGCGCTTTGGTCTAAGGGAAATAACTACGTTACAAGAAAAAGAAATATTGTACATACTTGCTCCCCTTGTCACAATATGTTTGAAACTAGCGTAAAATAATACTCGGATAAAGTTTACGACTTTCACCATTTAAGTACAGCCGATAACGTTATGTGTCATAATAAATTTTAGTATTATAATACTTCTAATATATATATTATAATATTTCATATTCTATAAAATAGTTCAGCGCTCATAGATCTTTCTAATGATTATAAACACATATCTATGATATAGCAGATTAAAGCAACAAAATACATGCAGCCAGTACCTCACGTGCTCTTTCCGTCACCAGAAGACCTTAAAATAAATGCCTGCCATTGCTTTTGAGTTCTGCTCACAGACGTACGAAGAAACAGACTGACGACGTGGTAACTGTCAATCGTGACTTCGGAAAACATGACTAACGGACAACGTTACTCCATTAGACTGGGTATAATTAAGTCAATGGCGAGACCAAATATGAGGTTCGAAAGGAAAACCACAGCCATTTTGGGTCTCTGGTAGCTTTCTTCTTTAACAAGACCAACTTGTATCGCTGTCTTTTAAACTAAACATTTTAGATAATCATTGAAGAGTGTTCCATTCAGTCCCAAAGATTTCATTCTGACAACAAAAGCATTCAATTGACACATTTCTTTCACATTCGTTGTACATTTGAATTGGTTCGATGTAACATGTATATTGTCATTTGTATACGATGTAAAGTGTTATTTGCTAGCTAAAACGTACACGATACGTACAAGCACAACGAAAACGCTATGACTGTATTAAACACTTAAAAAAATTAAACGGCGCAATTCCATTTAAAAATATAAGTTAATGTAAACTTCAATCTGTTGATATTTTGAAATTTATTTACTGTTTGAAATGTTACAAAATTCTGCTATATATACATTGTAGTAAAAGTTTCGAAGTTACATATGTAATAGTTATTAACCAGTTTGAAAATCCCCTTCGGAGAGACTTGACAGGCTACCAAAGTTAGCAATTGTTTCCCGATTTCGTTGGAAATCGGGAGTTTCCTTTGCAAGCGTGTATGTGGTCGTACGGTCGCCAAACTGTCCCATTTTTTCAAAACTATTTCTATTAACATAAAATAATTTGTATTCATTTTTATTTAATGATGTTTCCCCCCTTTTTCACAACGCCATCTTTATTTTTTATGAGTTTTGTTCACTGAGCACTGTTCAGTGAGTACTGTTCTGTGAGCACTTCTCACGGTGAGTGTTTTCAGTGAGCACTTCTCACGACGAGTGTTGTTCAGTGATCACTTCTCACGATGATTGTTGTTCAGTGAGCACTACTCACGGTGAGTGTTGTTCAGTAAGCACTACTCACATTGAGCATTGTTCAGTGAGCACTTCTCATGGTGAGCATTGTTCAGTGAGCACTTCTTAAGGTGAGTGTTGTTCAGTGAGCACTACTCACAGTGAGTGTTGTTCAGTGAGCACTTCTCACGGTGAGTGTTGTTCAGTGAGCACTTCTCTCGTTGAGTGTTGTTCAGTGAGCACTACTCACATTGAGCATTGTTCAGTGAGCGCTACTCACATTCAGCATTGTTCAGTGAGCACTTCACACTGTGAGCATTGTTCAGTGATCACTGCTCATTGTGAGTACTATCCAGTGAGCACTTCTCATAGTGAGTACTGTTCAGTGATCACTACTGATGGTGAGTACTACTCACGTTGATTGCTGTACAGTGAGCGCTACTCACAGTGAGTTCTTTTCAGTGAGCACAACTGATGGTGAACATTGTTCAGTGAGCACTACTCACGGTGACCACTGTTCAGTTAGCGTTACTCACAGTGAGCATTGCTAAGTGAACACTTCTCACGTAGAGCACTGTTCAGTAATCACTACTCACATTGAGAATTGTTCACTGAGCACTACTCACATTGAAATTGCAAATTAAGCACTTCTCACAGTGAACATTGTTCAGTGAGCACCTTTCACCTTGAGTATTGTTCAGTGGACACTGTTGAAAGAGCACTACTCGTGATGAGTAAATCTTCAGGTAGAACTTCTCCCAGGGAATATTATTCAGTGATCACTTTTGAGATATTTTAGAACTTCAAATTATATCATAATTTTGCATGACAAGTATGAGATATTTTGGTACTGTGAATTACATAA
Organism: Saxidomus purpurata; assembly: GCA_022818135.1. Classification (NCBI taxonomy): domain Eukaryota; kingdom Metazoa; phylum Mollusca; class Bivalvia; order Venerida; family Veneridae; genus Saxidomus; species Saxidomus purpurata. The sequence goes on along the minus strand of JAFMSR010000012.1, from coordinate 23,611,943 downwards.
CTTTCGCATGACGAAAACTTCGCAATTTGTGAGCAGACAAACTTATTCGCTAATATCAAATTCGCGAAAGGAGATTTCTCTTATAGTACATCTGTTTGAAATGAATATTCCGCGAGGTTTTCTAATTAGCGAAGTGAGAAAGTCGCGAAAAATATATGTAGGATCTGCTCGTCCTTTGAGAAAATTATATGCTTTAAGACTGCATGCTTTCATTAAAATGAAGTTCCATATCTTTCTACTTGAGCGAGCGAGGAAAATTTGAGCATTTTAAAGCCATTTTTGGCCTTTTTTGCGAGAACAAGCAGATACGATCCGGATCTATCGCTTGTGACTCTCACCCCCCCACCCCTGACATTTAAGTGTTCGATCTTTGCTTGCGATGTATACGCACGTGCGTATTGTGCGTAACGGCAGCTAAGCGCCTGGTTTATACATGGTCCTAAAGCAGTTCTCTGCAATATTTAAGCACTTTTTCCTTAAAACAGGTATGAACAAAGTAGTTAAAAAATCACTACATCCATGTCCCGTTGTTTAACCAAATAAGGAAAAGTTAGCTCCCCATTATTTGATCATGAGCCATGCAGGTCACTCGTACAAACATAATTTATGGCATTTAGATGTACCAACTTCTATTTAACAGTTAACTCCCATCTGCAAAGAAAAATCTATTCACAAAAATAAGGTTACATCCTCTTGTTCTCCCGATGTCATTTGAGATCAGAGGTTTCAGAATTCTATTTATATGCACATGTTCATGATTGTAACTATGTTATACATTGAAGAATTTTAAAAATGACATGGCACAAATGTTCAGCTCATGGACATAAAGTGACATATGCCGGTGCTGTATGACTGTGAGACACGACTTTGGGGGTATTCGTCACTTATGATGGACAGCATTTGTTCATAATTATTGGCATGTAGTGCTGGGATAGTTTTTTGGCAGGAATCTATTGAAACCTTGTGTATTCTCCGACTCGCAACCACAACCGAATATCCAACATTCACATGTAGTGCTCTTATTCCTTCACTGTGTCAAAGGAGCTAGCAAGGAGTAGAATATGGAGGTTGGTCATGACCAGTAAATGATCTCTGTTGCTTCATATGACAGTGGGTCGAGAGTCAAGGTCGCAGTGACCTTAAACAGTCAGTAAGTAAAGATCTCTATAGTAAGGATACTCGAAATTGATAGGGATGTTGGTTATGACCGTAAATATGTCTTACTGCTTTTGAGGTCAGTGGGACAAAGGTCAAGGTGTCAATGCCCGATTCCTGAAAGTAGCAGGGGAGGGGACATATGTGTCGCTCTGACTGCTGCTCTTGTCATATCACTTACCTGCTACCAAACATTGATTCTAGTGTATAAAACTGTGATTATTTTCAATTACAGCGATTTTGTGAATTCAGCGTACAGAACTTGCCATGTTAGAAATGCAGACGCTATAGATGGACAGGTATGTGAATAACTGTCTGTTTCAGATAACTCTTATGTATTCAACATAAAAAATATAAGGATATTTGTCAGGTACATTTGAAGTAGAGCAACCGCTTCTAAAACCGTGCACTGCTGTTTCGGTTTAATTTAAATCCGGTCGCTTACATTGAAATGTACTGTAAATAATAAGGTATCACTTATTTTGTCCTTATTCGTTTTCAACTGTAACTTTAAAAATTCTCTCCTTCTTGCACGTACCATCACTGGATCGACCTCTTTCGATTTCATGATCAAAGAGAAACATATTTAAGTGACATAAACTATAAAGTTTTGTTTTTCTCTAATTTTGCCGCCAAATACAATATCTTAATTTATTAAATACTTTCATATTGCCCCGTTCACTTTGCCTTAGAGAGTTCGTTCAGTATTCTACGATACTGCACGTTGGCAAGGAATGATACTGAACGTTGGCAAGGGGGGCGGTCCTAGCGATCAGCTGTACGGACTATTTTATTTGTTTGCAAACTTCGTTTTACTGAGGTTTATATGTCGAAGTGTGACCGTTTTTTACAATTAAATAAACTACGGTCTTCAAATAAAAAAGAAACTTCAATCGTTTCCAAGTAGACGTAAAAGAGTTGCAATTTAAAAAAGGTTCGAATATTTTAGGGCACGCAACACCAGTTCTGGTTACGAAAGTTACTGGTACGTAGTTCAGCCAAGTATTGATAAACAAAAGGAATGATGTTTTACATGTAGTCATAAGAAAGAAAAAACATTTTCAGGAACGTACATCAAGTTGATGTATTCACATTTCAAAGTACAAACCTGCATCCGTAGGAAAAGTCTTGCGTTTTTAAAACAAGATGGCGGACGGCAACTGAAATTTCTTACCGCACAATCGGCGTCAACGTTTCTCCTAATAAATGACGTCACGTATAAACAACAATATTGAATCGAGTCTATTAATACGCAATAAAGAAAATGTACATGGTGAAATAGTACGCTAGTTGTCTGAGAAATTTCAAGATTCATTTATTGTTTTTTGCTAACAGAATGTCTTTTTTGTTCATATTCAATATGAAAGTATATAATAATATAGGTTATTGAACTTGTATTATAGGTTATTGAACTTGTATGGTGAAATATTACTTGGAACGAGTTGATTTGGCGGGAACAACGAGCTTGCGAGTTGTTCCCGCCAAATCAACGAGTTCCAAGTAATATTTCGCCATACAAGTTCAATAACCTTTTTATTATATACTTTCATATTGAATATGAACAAAAATGACATTCTGTTAGCAAAAAGCAATAAATGAATCTTGAAATTAATCAGACAACTCGCGTACTATTTCACCATGTACATTTTCCTTATTGCGTATTAATAGACTCGATTCAATATTGTTGTTTATACGTGACGTCATTTATTAGGAGAAACGTTGACGTCAATTATACGGTTAGAAATTTCAGTTGCCGTCCGCCATCTTGTTTTGAAAAACGCAAGACTTTTCCTACGGATGCAGGTTTGTACTTTGAAATGTGAATACATCAACTTGATGTACGTTCCTAAAAATGTTTTCTCTTTCTAATGATTACATGCAAAACATCGTTCCTTTTGTTTATCAATACTTGGCTGAAATACGTACCAGTAACTTTCGTAACCAGAACTTGTATTGCGTGCCCTAAAACATTCGAACCTTTTTAAAAATGAAACTCTTTTACGTCTACTTGGAAACGATTGAAGTTTCTTTTTTATTTTAAGACCGTAGTTTATTTAATTGTAAAAAACGGTCACACTTCGACATATAAACCTCAGTAAAACAATGTTTGCAAAAAAATAAAATAGTCCGTACAGCCGATCGCTAGGACCGCCCCCTTGCCAACGTTCAGTATCATTCCTTGCCAACGTGCAGTACCGTAGAATACTGAACGAACTCTCTAAGGCAAAGTGAACGGGGCAATATGAAAGTATATAATAAGGTGAAATATTACTTGGAACGAGTTGATTTGGCGGGAACAACGAGCTTGCGAGTTGTTCCCGCCAAATCAACGAGTTTCAAGTAATATTTCACCATACAAGTTCAAAAACCTTTTTTTTATATACTTTCATATTGCCCCGTTCACTTTGCCTTAGAGAGTTCGTTCAGTATTCTACGGTACTGCACGTTGGTAAGGAATGATACTGAACGTTGGCAAGGGAGGGCGGTCCTAGCGATCAGCTGTACGGACTATTTTATTTGTTTGCAAACATCGTTTTAATGAGGTTTCTATGTCGAAGTTCGACAGTTTTTTACAATTAAATAAGCTACGGTCTGAAAATAAAGAAAAACTTTAATCATTTTCAAGTAGACTTAAAAGAGTTTCGTTTTTAAAAAGGTTCGAATATTTTAGGGCACGCAATACTAGTTCTGGTTACGAAAGTTACTGGTACGTAGTTCAGCCAAGTATTGATAAACAAAAGGAATGATGTTTTGCATGTAGTCATAAGAAAGAAAAAACATTTTTAGGAACGTACATCAAGTTGATGTATTCACATTTCAAAGTACAAACCTGCATCCGTAGGAAAAATCTTGCGTTTTTCAAAACAAGATGGCGGACGGCAACTGAAATTTCTTACCGTACAATTGGCGTCAACGTTTCTCCTAATAAATGACGTCACGTATAAACAACAATATTGAATCGAGTCTATTAATACGCAATAAAGAAAATGTACATGGTGAAATAGTACGCTAGTTGTCTGAGAAATTTCAAGATTCATTTATTGTTTTTTGCTAACAGAATGTCTTTTTTGTTCATATTCAATATGAAAGTATATAATGAAAAGGTTATTGAACTTGTATGGCGAAATATTACTTGGAACTCGTTGATTTGGCGGGAACAACTCGCAAGCTCGTTGTTCCCGCCAAATCAACGAGTTCCAAGTAATATATCGCCATACAAGTTCAATAACCTATAATATTGTAAAACAGAATAAGCTGAGTAAACATTTAGAAAAAAATATTTTTTAGATTTTTTAAACAGCTAATATTTTTATGTGAATATTTAATTATAATTAAATCTGGCCTGCTTTAAGACTTTGGTGAGCATATGTCGGGTTGAGCAATCGCTTTGTATTCTTTGCAGGCTTTCCTACATATGTTTCACGCTAGCAAAATAACTTTAGCAAATGGAATGACCTTACTTGGCCTGCAACCTCTAGAGAAAATATGAGAAATACAAAGTTTACAAACAACTAACACAACGGAAGTGTAAGTTGTTCAATGGGCTAACACGTTAGATGGTGGGTAGCGACAAAGCAGACAGCGAGGGAACATTAAAAAAACGCAGGAGTTAGTGTTACAGCAGGAGAGCAGATGGCACACTTAACACCTAGTGATTGTAAATGATTACATTGGTAAAAGTGAAACGAATAAGTTTTAGAAACAACTTTGTAGAGCTATATTTCAGAACTACGATTGGTGAAACTGTTTGGTATTTAAATTATAATGTTTATGAAAACTTAGAGGAGAAGATACTTATTACATTACATTTATGAATCAAAACATCTGTTTAGTGAAAACAAAAAGGTAAATAATGTTGCCTTTATTTACATGTATATTATTCACATCCCAAAAGACACATTTGTACCAGCAAAAGACTAAGTGCCATTTTATGAGTTACTTTCGTCCAGAATTAAATACTGTCAAAAGCATAGTTGAGTTTTGGGGAAAAACGCATAAAATATCTAAAGCAGAGTGACAAAATGTGTCAGTTTTTTAGGAAAAGCATCTAAACATAGTAACGAAAAGCGTCAGTTTAAAACACGAATATAATAGCAGAGAAAATCGCTGTAATCATGCCAAAAGAAATACGCTCTACAATGCCAACTCCTCTTGGGTTTCCAAGGTAATTGTCCAAACAGACGTATACGGTACCTTGTACGTCATCAGGATTGGATAAAAACAGAAGTTTCCCTGTTTTTGTGTGGTTGTGAAGAACTGTGTGGTATTCATCAGTTGTCAGTTTGATTTTAGGACAATTAGATCGCCGGTCTGAAGCAACACTACCACACCAATTGCGTGTCGTATGTATAGGTTCCCATTGTTTTTTCTCCCATTTCCATGACTCTCGGGCCTTACCCACAAGACGAACTACTTTTTGTCCAAATTTTATTTTCGCAGTGAATTCTGTTGTTTCGTACATCGCTACAACGGCTAATATATGATCCCTTTTACATTCTGGTGTTGGTGTTAAGGCAAGCTTGAGATACATATCTTGCACAGCCCCCATTGTGTGATCTCTGGATAAAAAAATGGCTCCCCTACATAGATTGCATTTATCTAACTTTAATAATTTCGGGATAAAGTTAAACATGTATGTGATATTATCCGTATTCACATTTTCCAATATGTCGATTTCTTCCTCTGGGACCAGCTGTATGTCGACCATATAATTGTAACGTCCTTCTAAAAACTGTATACATTCACCATCTACTGGGACCGTCGGCATAGGACAAAAAACTTTCTTGCAAACTCCCTGTAATAAATGCATTTATTTCATATTGAAAACACATTTTCACATCATTGATATTTACATATCAGCATTAATATGAATTGGAAGCCAAAGCAGGGTCCGTATAGTAAAAGGGCGGTGAATAAGACCTAGTTGACTTAGTGAGCCCCCCACTCATCAAGCAATACAGGCAGGAGTGATTCAAGATATAAATCCCATCTTGCCATCCACCAAAAAGGATCGAGTAACTTAGTACCATTCTTAGTACCATTCCGCACTGCTTCACCATCAGAGGTCGCTTCACACAAAATCCAACCCTACTTAGGGCCACTGTTCAATTACCGGGAGGTGAGTGCGAACAAAGCTGTTGGTAATTATTTTTCATGCATGCGCACTTGCCGGTTTGAACACTGTGTGTGGGCGGGCTGCGTTTCTGGTGAATGCTTTTGTGAGTGTGTTTAAGTTTTAAATACTTTAGAAAACCAACTACTATAGTTCAGAAGCAGAGCTTACCAAAAATGTGTCGAATATCATTCCTTCCTCACAAGTCTCGTCCTCGCTCCCTTTATTTGCCTTGGGGCTTTTACGACTTTCTGTGTACAACCAGTTGGTATCGAGTAGTGCCACAATTGATTCAGATTTTCCAGTCACGTCAAGATTCTCAAGTTGACACGTCTTGGGGGTTATGTCACTATATCCATTACACAGGTAACAATACACATTGCGGAAAACGATAAATGCTTTTGGCTTCGGTTCATGAAAATAATAAAAGGACCCTTAAAGATAAAAAAAGTTAGATTACTTGCCGTATGTTTCTAAATAACTGATACTGTATCAAGTTCAAGACAAAATAAAGTTTAATGAGATTTGTATCTGCCTGTGAATTTTCTCTTGATAGGTTAATTGTAAAAGCCTGACTGTCCCAGACTAGTTGTTGCAAGGTTAAGTGTAAAAGCTTGACCAGCCTAGACTACAAACTGCGCCAGTTGTTGATTACGGACTGTACCGAATATGCGAACCTAGTATAGACCTGGTCGAAGATTAGCAATCTATCCTTGCTCGGAAAATCTGCCTGATCAGCTCAGTGTAAACACTATATATATTATCTTCGAATTCTTAGACGACTACGGATGCGCGATAAAACCGGTATGCTTTTAAAAGTAAAATTTTCAAAAAGAATTGTCTAGTACTGGTTCTTCCCATGAACGATTGTTTAATAAATTGCCCGCCTGTTAAAATGACCAAAACACGGTTGGAACGGGCGTTAAACTCCTACAACGCAACATGTAAGTGTTGCGTTTTTAAATGTACTGAATATATGTACAGTGGAAACTTTTCGTGTTCACATCTGATGCCTCGCCGTTGAATTCAACATATCGCACCCATTTTTTGAAAGTCAAAGTTGCTTATTCAAAATTTTGAAATACATGTAATGTTTATTTAATAAAATTATTGAAAATATCTTAGTATTAATCATAAATCATTAAATCAAATGATTCCCAGTTTAAAACTTCAACTTGTAAGTTGTGCTTGTTCCATGTGAACAATGACGGGCGGTAAATTAGTAATAGTGGGCGGTATATTATTCTAACCCAAAAGGCAAACAAATAAACTTGGGTGACTTTAACACGGTGCAAAATCCAAAAGGAAACGCAGTGGTTAGACATTTTTGGTTTGCAGACAGACAGTGAAGGCATATTTCCAATGGATGATTTAATTACTGTTTTACCATTATTATAACCAAATTTTAACATCTCAAAGTATATTTTGGTAAGAGTTATTCACTCTCAATATATTGCAATACGTATCGTAATACAATGCCGCTTATTCCAATATATACGAAATTTCTGACAATACCCATCCCTAACGACGATTGCCTACCATTAGCTTATAATCATAGAAATGAGTTTATAATAAATAAATATGAATATAAATATTAATAACTAAATTTAAACTTGCATATGAGTCTAATAACCAGATTGGTTAACTCGTGACGCCGAGAATTCTGTAAAGTTTCCATCAAATGTTATATCTATACGATCGTCATCCAATAAACTACTTATAAAAATGAAGGCATTTAGGTGTGATTTTGTTTCTATTGCAAAGGTAGTAAAGAAGATGAGTTCCATTTTATACTATAGTGTGTCCATTATTTGAAAATATCCGACTAAAATATATACAAGAGAAATAATATGAACACCCAAATATTAATAAATCTTATATTTTGATGCCTTGTGCAAATGTAGATGTTATCAGAAATTTGGCAACGTATATTTATTATGCAGAGTGTTTGACAGTACTTGGTTGTAGAACACGTGGCTTTGCTGGCAGTTACACATGTACATACTGTATTTATGTATATATACTGTTACGTAGTATTATACTTTGTCAATGTACTAGTATATCATTGTGTGAATGGACCAATTGACTTTGAAATGGAAATAGGCACACGGTCGTCGTTAAAATAGCATGGCGAAGATCATAGCGTCGTTCATATCTTATCTCAATACAATTTTATTGAAAGAAAAACGAAGAATTTAAAAGTTCTATAGAACACTTTTGATAAAGGAAAAGCCCATAAATCTGATAGTCCAGTCATGACCATAATCAATCTTGACCAATATGTAATGACTGTTGTTACAAATTTAACCTGATTACTCGAGATATTATGCTAATCAGGTCAAAAGTAGCAGAATTTGTTAAATACAGGACATTAAACCCCCAACTGGGATATAAAAGCCAGAAGATGGCGCTGGGGCAGGTTTCTATATAAAATGTACATGGTTAACATCAGAGACACTGAAAGAACTACAGAAGTAAAAAAATTCAAAATTTGCACAAGTGTATTTTGTAATATTCTCTTTCTATTGGTGCATTTAGTTTTTTCAATAAAAGTCAACTAAGTATTGTTTCCAAAAACGTTTAAACCCAACTGTCAAAAATTTGAATTTCCCGGGAGGAGCTTAGAGGTCATAACCCTAGATAGAGAGGAATGTAAACATTACTAGCACGTGGTTTTGTTTATCATCCACAAGGCATTCTGTAGCAGACGAGAATTCACTGTAAAAGAGATTCACAATCACTACCTCTAGTTAGAAATTTAGTTGTAATCACCTTTTTGTTATGAAACTGATTTACAATAATAATAATAATAATTCATCAAGTTAGTGCAAACACTTTTTATCTGACACATAACCAGTATACTACCCAATCCTTTGTTAATTTGTCATGATAATTACATACCCATGCATTATTTTCTGATGCTAATTTTTCAAGGCAACAAAATAAATGCCAGTTACAAAGTGCCCAAAGTTTATCAGTGAAATTGATGCCATGAATGTGTATATTATCTTAACCCTGTTGATAATGGAAATTAATTGATTTGGTGATAGAAATAGGCCTGCACCATTCCACAAACTTTTCATTTTGTGCCTTGTCACTGTGTTTAACATAAGAGCTGTTGAAATTCTAACTGATTTTTAAAAAGGATTGCCAGTTTATAAGAAGCAGAAAATTATAAATACTGTATGGACACTCATTACATCTTTTAACAATGCTCTATTACAGTTTGGAAACATAAATAGGGACATTACATCTGAAAAAATTGTGGGCTATAAAAGAAATCCAGAAATGACATACAAAATACCAGTCCTTTTAAAAAAAACAACATTTCATTATAAAGAAACAATTTGGAATAAATGGACTGAAAGCTTATACAACGCAAAGTTTATGCTCTGCTCTACTGTAGTGTTTGTTTACTTCAATTATATTTAGCACAGGTACAGCGTCCCTCTGCAAGAGTGATAGCTTGTTATCTGATAAACACGCCTACCAAATTCTCCCTACCAGGGCAGGGATTTTTGCGGCTTTAAGTCTAGATATGCTCGCTCGGTTAAACCTGTTATTTAACTTAGCGGCAATCTGGTCGCTATATACATTGTACACTATGTCTGGACAAGCATGATTAATATTGCTTTGGATGGATGCTAGAGCGTAAACTAATTGTGGACGACGGAATGAAATCGGACATTCGCGGACCCATAAACCTCACAATGTGCACCGTGTACTAAAGTGAGTATAAAACTTACTTGATGGGTTATGACAATGGTCAACAAGTCGGCTATCGTAAGTTTCCCACTTCCCTGTTAGGTTGCATTTGTTGTAAAAAGCCTGACGACCGCTTTTGTCTTTGAAACACTCAATAGGAGCGATGGGTATGATATCAGGTCTTCCGAAAAACAATTTGCACCTTTTTAGAAGTGTTCCGACAGCTGCACTAGAGGATAGTCTGTTTTCCTCGATTACTATCTTATTCCAACACTTTTGAGTTATCATTGTCTCCCATGGAATAGGATTTTGTTCTCCATGACACAAACCACAAAATCTATTTTTATACACAACGGTTCCATCTTCAGACGACACAAAAATGACGTCGTCAAATGTTTCTGGAATACCGCCTTCACATTTTTCTTTGATTTTTACGTCATGAAATGTCTTTGGACAACGTACGCGAACGAAATACGTCTGCGCTGAGCCTGAAGAATAACTGTCATTACGTGTATAAGACGCTGATATGCATTCTTGCTTTGTTATATTGTCGGCACCAGTGCCGCTTTCTACGTCTGAACAACACATGTCTTTCTCCTTACAAACATCATTACATTCACAACGTTGGCAACATGGTTTGTTTTCGTGTTCAAGGTTTGAACTATTTTCAGTGCATTTTTGTTCAAATCCACATTGAGAAGCAGTGAAACTAAATGCATTAAGTTGCAATGATAGATGCGTGAAGATAAGCACAATGAAAAATGAAGCCATGTTTATTCAAGCATTGACCATATCTGTCATATGCCAAACATAATCTTTCTCAAGTAAATATATAAAAAAGAAACCGGCTTGGGCCAAAATGAAATAATAGTGCGGTTCTGGTAACGAACGATACCAACCTTATTTTTTACCCTTATCCTAGAATGTTTTAAACGTCACGTGCTTACTTCGTCCAAGTACAGAGAAAAATGATTCTCGGTTATTTCTCAATCTAAGGCCAGTGTTTTATCTGACTGAGCTTTTAGGATCGCCCACTGTCCGTCGTACGTACCTTCACCATTTTTTTCAAATGTCATCTTTCTCTGAAACCACTAGGCCAATGTTGATGGAACTTCCTTACATGAAACTCTATCAAATATGTTCCATGGAGAGCACTGGTTGCCATGGCAACGGAAAGGAAAAACTCATGTGAAATAATAAGCCGACTAATCGCAAATTTTTCGTTTGCCGTTTATTTTCGCGACCCTGCTATTTTGTTAGTTTTCAAAGAAAATGGTGTTCAGAAGACTCGTACAAGATAATAATAACAACGTTCTTTAAAGTGAAAAAGCGTGTTACTTATTATTCACTTGTGTTTAGCATAAATGTTTTTTTCTTTAGTTATGTTAATTTCTATTCCTTTAAAAGGCAAAATGAATAATGTCGTGAATATAATTGATAGGTTAGGGTCTTTATTACATTTTGAAACTGTAAATTTCAACATTTTCTGAATAAAAAAACCCTGTTCTGTGAAAAAGATGAAGAATTCCCCTACCACCACCACTGAAGTGCCTGCGATCGTTTCCAAACGTCTACTGACTATGATAACTCAAAAACATAATCGGAACGGTAAACCTTAGAAACTTGAAACAAATAATTATATGTAATATCCTTGGTCTAGGGTGAAATTTAGTGGACATGGGGCGAACTTAAACAACAATTTTTCAAAGAGTTCGGTTAGGGGTCTTATATGTAAGTCGGAGCATGTCCACGATGAAACAAGTGTGTCATGCCTAAAACTCCTTTTCACTCCTCCTCCGCATGGAGTATTTTCATTTCAAACTTAATAAAAAATAATCTGGCCTAATAAAAATAATTATTGTGAAAATGAAATAGTTGTTACCGTATTTTTTATCATCACGTTTAACAAAACAACAATTGTTATTCTTGGTAATGTCCCCCATTAATGATCATCATAGCGTTATAATAAGTCAAGATTCTGTCAATTTCAGAGATCCTGATTGTTCAGAGGATATTTCATACAAAAAAACCAAAGATTTAAATTTACAAGTATGAGAGTTGAATGGTTTTGAAAAAGCAATTTATAATAACCAAACAAAAGCTTTGACAGTTTGTATCACAGTGATTATAGAGTACAATATGTAATATTAATACCATGAGTATTTCTAGTTTTCATGGCTTTTTAAACTTAGAATATTTTGATTCAATATAATGCGTTATCCACACGAAATGTACCTTGTAAATAGATTAATTAATTAAATCATATTTTGTATGTATTATGTTCTAATCAAAAATTTTAACGCCACACCTGTCGTTTCTGTTCTTTATTTAATTATCTACTCTTCAGATATCTGCCATCTTATTTTCAGCTATCAATGTGAGTAGATAGTTATATTCTTGCGTTTAGTGATTTTAAAAGAGCATATGATTTGATTGATTTACATATTTTATGGAAGAAATTACCTAGATCACAGAAAGGTGTGGATAGAAGGATGTTAGATGCATTAAAATCTGTATTGCAATGTTTTATCTACTGTAAGAATTATTGGTTTATATACAGGTTTAGTGTACATTATTCCCATCATTTTTTACTTTATTTGTAAATGACCTAGCTGTTGAAAACAAAGCTGCAGGAAAAGGTATTTGTATTGGTAATGAGAAAGTTTCTTATCTTTATGAATGCAGACGATAATTATTTTCCTGATTGCAGAAAATGATGAAGATTTACAGTTATACCGCCTCCAAGTGGTTAGAGTCACTGACATTGAGATCATGTCTATTTATGTGAGAAAGTTGGTAGTTTCTTACGGAGGATCGAAGTCTAATACTGGTTTTACACAGGAACGGTTGTTAGGTAAACTGTCCGCCTATTAAAATGATCAAGGTTGGAAAGGGCGTTGAACTCGTACAACAACAGACTTACAGTATATAATTGACACCTTACATAATTGGTGTATAGCAAATAGTATGGTTATAAACCCATTGAAAAGTGATATTGTACACTTTCGGCCGCCGTCGGTAAATAGGTCGTCATACGGCTTTTTGTGTGGTGGTAACAATTTGAAAATGGTAACTCATACTATTATTTCACGAAGCACAGTTAACACTTGCAAAAAAGGCAAGCAAAGCAATTTTCAAATGAAATAGTTGCTTATTGAAATTGACTGAAGTAGGCATTAAACATAGCTTAGATTTGTTTGATAATTAAAACTTATTTACCAATACATTGTACTTAAATACAACTGTGAGGTTTGGGGATTTCATACTGAAAATAGCATAGAACGTGTTGACCCAATATAGTGTAAAAATACTATGCGTAAAACGATTGTTAACAGATATTTTAGAATTATCAAATACTGGTTTAAACTACTGAATAGATATGAAGTACGTTTATAAAATGTTAATGTTAGATGCTGATATATATCCAAATAGAATATTTTGGGTCATTTTGATAAAAGTATTGCTATCTAAAACAGAGGCTGAATGATAACTTCTTTCAATATTTGAGTAGTCGCATTACGGAATCAAGCAGGCTCTATTTTATCGTAACTAACTTGAGCCTCCAAATGTGAAAATATCTAAATATAGGAATGCTTTGTCACGACTGATAATATATTATCATCTCATAATTTGACTGGAACCCGGCCGATGGCATAAGCCACATAGTATACCTTTTGATGAAAGAATATGTACATTATGCAATGTGTTAGATCACTTTTATTATACTCTGATATTAGGAAGAAATATATTAATACCTTGTATCTTTAAGCTAAAAGAATATTTCAGTTCTGAAACTTTGTCTGCAATAAGAAAGTTAAGTACAAAAAGCTTTTGACGTACGTAGTTCAATCTTTACTCAGTCGTAACGTCCGATGTTGCGGGGTTTTGGCAATTTCTAGCGTAAACATGATTCATATTGACTGCATAGTAGTAAATTTTAAGAAAAATATGTGAAGCCGTATACAAAAATAAAAGAAAAAGGTTATTGTACATTACTATGTAACAGAAATTACTTTTAAGCCTTCAATTTAAGTGAAGCGATATCAAACACACTGAGAACGACGTTAATTTATGCGCGTCATGTGTAACAAAAATACTTGATCCGCATGACTTCTACTTAAAAACGAAATATGAAAATTACGTTAAACTTTCTCATTTTGCGTATACGATATGTTAAATGTCGCCGAAAGTTGCCATTAAAATCTAAAACATTTCAAACGGCTCCTTCGAGCAGACATGTATAAAACTTCTGTTAGGAAGAAAGTGTCACATCTTTGAACAGATGTATTTTCATTTTGTTCAAATGAATGCAAAATAAAGAAAATCAAAGATATTTATATAAAAAATGAGTATAGAAATGCGTTTTAATGTAGATTAATAAAATAATTTTAGTTTTCGAATATATCTGAATAAAACAGCTAAAATTACATTTATGATTGTCTAGCGAAAATGTCCACATATAGAAAAATGTAACAAAATGTGTAAATATACTCGAATAAAACTGTAATTATAATTCAGCCGATGATTTATCGTAAATTTCTTCATCGTATAAAAAATGCGTTTTTTCTCTTCTTTCAAATGATACCGTATGCCTGCTCAGTCTAACAAAATGATACTTTTATACAAAATAAGCGAAAATGTCCTCCGACGTCAAATTGTCGGTAGTGTCCTTAGGCAAGACACAATAATTCCACATTGCCTCTCTCTCTTCGAGGTTGATTCCATCTGGAATGAGTCTCGAGAGCGATTAATCTAAGTTGTAATAACTTGTTTCGCAGTCAAGAATAAATAAATTAGTATAAACGTAACGTCAAATTCATTAAGATGCGACGTTGCACAGCCCCCGAATTACAGTACTGTTGCCAGTTATTGTCAAACGTTATATTTATACCCCCGAAACGAAGTTTAGGGGGGGTATATAGGAGTCACCCGGTGGTTGGTCGGTCGGTCGGTCGGTCAGTTGGTCGGTCGGTCGGTCGGGCGGTCTGTTGCATTTTCCTTGTCCGGAGCATAACTTGAAAACTACTAGTTGGAATTCAATACAACTTAATACAATGGTCAAACACATTGAGTGAAAGTGCAGTGCACAAGAACCATAACTCCATCTAGACTAATTACAGAGTTATTGCCCTTTGTTACTTTCCCTTGTCCGGAGAATAACTTGAAAACTGCTGGTTGGAATTCAATACAACTTCATACAATGGTCAAACACATTGAGAGGAAGTGCAGTGCACAAGAACCATAACTCCATCTTGACTAATTACAGAGTTATTGCCCTTTGTTACTTTTCCTTGTCCGGAGCATAACTTGAAAACTACTAGTTGGAATTCAATACAATTTCATACAATGATCAAGCACAATGAGAGGAAGTGCAGTGTTTAAGAACCATAACTCTATCTTGAGTATTTACAGAGTTATTGCCCTTTGTTACTTTTCCTTGTCCGGAGCATAACTTGAAAACTACTAGATGGAATTCAATACAACTTCATACAATGGTCAAGCACAATGAGAGAAAGTGCAGTGCACAAGAACCATAACTATATCTTGAGTATTTACAGAGTTATTGCCCTTTGTTACTTTTCCTTGTCTGGAGCATAACTTGAAAACTACTGGTTGGAATTCAATACAACTTCATACAATGGTCAAGTACATTGAGAGCAAGAACCATAACTCCATCTTGACTAATTACAGAGTTATTGCCCTTTGTTACTTTTCCTTGTCCAGAGCATAATTCAAAAACTACTAGTTGGAATTCAATACAGCTTCATACAATGGTCAAGCACAATGAGAGGAAGTGCAGTGCTCAGGAACCATAACTCCATTCTGACTAATTACAGAGTTATTACCCTTTGTTACTTTTCCTTGTTAGGAGCATTATTCGAAAACTACTGGTTGGAATTCAATACAACTTCATACAATGGTCAAGCACAATGAGAGGATTTCAGTGCAAAAGAACAATTACTCTATCTTGACTCATTTCAAAGTTATTGCCCTTTGTTACTTTTCCTTGTCCGGAGCATGATACGAAAACTATCGGTTGGAATTCAATACGACTTCATACAATGGTCAAGCACATTGAGAGGAAGTGCAGTGTACAAAAACCATAACTCTATCTTGACAAATTACAGAGTTATTGCCAAGAACAATATCTCTTTTTAGTTTATTTGCAAGGTATTCTGTTACTACGAACTTCCTCAGTTTATAAAGCAGTTTTTCGGGGGTATTAATCACATTTAGTGATAGCTCTAGTTTTCAAAATGTTGTTGATATATCAGTATTTTAATGCATATTTATTCATATTCTAAAACGTTCTATCGTTTCGAAGGTTATAACACTCACTGTGTCAGCAGATTAAGTTATATGTCTTTGTGTGTAACGGTTTAAGCTAAATTCCGCATTTTAATGTAATAAACTGTAAATATTTCACAAAAATACTGTGGTAATGAAATTGCTTGTATTTACAAAATGAGTCTTTCCTCTTCTTCAAATGGTATTAATTTTATATGCAATTTAGAAAGATGGCAATTATTCAATGTTTGACGTCGTGTTACATAACGTCCCGCAACATTGAAGTGATGTTTAAAATTGTTGTGTAAAATTTTGCACGTTATAAGGTTAAGTAATGAGGTGCTATGATAGTTTGTAAATTATATAATTTTTCATTTGCCATGTAGTAGTCATGTATGTATGTAATATTATATATAAGATATAATATATTCAATGTATGAAGAGGTTATTAAATAAGCTGTGTGTAAAGCATTTAAACACACTGTCCGAATTTTTCAATAGCGAGATCGGGTTATTTCAAGGGGAGATTACCTCACCAATTATGTTTAGTCTATTCATATACGTTGCAAGAAAATCTTGACGTTGGACTAACGCTAGATCAAATATCTATTTACCTTTTGATGTTTGCTGACGATGCCGTCATTTGTTCTGATTCTATAGAAGGTCTCCAAAAATCCCTAGATCGTTTAGAAAAGTATTGTTCGAAATGGAATCTTACAGTAAACGTGGACAAAACAAAAATAGTAGTTTTACGAAAAGGCGGTATGTTGAGTAAAGATTGTAAATGGACGTACGCTGGTGCTGATATAGAAATTGTTAATACTTTTAACTACTTACTAGGTATTGTTATGTCAAGTGGTGGTTCGTTTATACCTGCCACAAATATTAAAGCTCTTAGAGCAATGAGTTCATTATTAAGCGAAACGAAGGGAAAATAAATCTCGGTAGATATTGTGTTCAACTTATTCGATTAATATGTAGTATCTATTTTAAATCACGGGTGTGAAATATGGGGGTATATGAAAGCCGTAAATATTGAAATTGTTCACAGGAAATTTTGTAAATGGTTGCTTAATGTCAAAATGTCAACAATATTCCCTGTCTTTATATTCAGAATTAGGCAGATTTCCGTTATATATTCAAATAGTTAAGTATTTCATTAAGTTGTACACATTGAATTGTATAGTAAAACAACAGCGATCAGAAGCTGAGTCAACCCCAAATGTTGTTAATTGGTCATCGAAAGTTATGACAATTTTACAGAGTACAGGCTTTAGTGATGTGTGGCTCTTTCCGGAGTCAGTAAATTTAGATATTTTTATACCGTTATTAAAATGCAGCATGAGAGATATTTATGTAACACATTGGCGCACTAGTATTGAACTATGTTCCTCATTATATCTGTACAAAGAAATAAAAATGGATTTTGAAAGAGCTGAATATTTAAATATGATAAGTAGTTTTAAATTAAGAAACGCATTAACAAAGATTAGATTATCATCACACAATTTGGAAATTTAAACAGGTAGACACAATAACATTAATAGGAATGAAAGAAAGTGTTCTTTATGCAGCGTCAACGATATTAAAGACGAGTACCACTTTGTATTAATTTGTTCATTGTACAACGAAATTAGAAGTCTGTACATATCAAATTATTATGTAAGAAACCCCAGTATGTATAAGTTTGTAAAACTTCTTAACTCCACCAGAAAAACCACCGTCTTAAAATTAGCGCAATACTGCAACAAAGCCTTTAAAATACGAAACGACAGGGTGACTGCATTGTAGTAAAATTTGTAAGCGTTCAAACTTTGTATAGTGTTATTTTCATTTTATGTTCTAGGGCAACAAACGTAATTCCATTGATCCGCTTTCGCATACATACAATGTTAAAATGGGTCAAGTTCGAAGTGCACTCCTTTGTCATTAATTGTAAAATTGTTCTGTTTATAATATAATGAAGTTATAATCAACTGTACTGCCAAATGATAACTTTACAACACCAATACAATCGTCTATATTTTTCAATTCTCATTACAACCTGAATTGCGTTTTTTACGCACTCTCACCAAAAAGTAAATTGAATATTGTATTTTGATATACATGTATATATATAATTTATGTAATATACTTTTCTTTACGCATGCTATTGAATGTTATATAAAAGAAGATAAGCTGTATATGCTTAATTCTAATAAACTATATGTTCTGTTCTGTTCTGTATGTATGCATGCTATACTTCATGGGTCATGATCGACTCACTTGAATTGAAATACCGGTAAAGATCTATTTTATTAAATGAGTTTTTAGATTTTAATGGAACTGCCAAATATGTTGCCAAGAGTACTGACCAGGCCTTAGGTTTTCTTTTTGTCAAAAAAATGTAAGGCTATTGGAGGTGCTCCCTATAACCTTTACCGTACGAAGAAAGTACAGTTTGGCCAGAAATTGAATATGGAGCATCAGTATACCAGTTCTTACCAGCGGTACTAATTATCGTGGATGGATATTGTTTTGGCGCTGTGCTTCCGTCCGTCACGCTTTTCCGTCCGTTACTGGTTGGTTCTTGTCAGGAATGTATCTATACGGGTAGGGGAATGATGCACGCCAAAATGCTATCACAGTCCACGTATTTAGAGTCGTGGCCATTTGTTACTTAAAAAAAGTATTTATAGACTGTCAGTTCTTCCTTCCGGGGCAATATCTTGGTACTGGTTGGTAAGATTTCATTAAAACTTGGCGACAGGAATGTATATATTTGTAGGGGAATAATGCAAACCAAATGCTGTCCTAATCCACCTATTTATAGCAGGGTTATGACCTTTTGTTACTTTAAAATAACCATTATATAAAGGCAATTTTCCGTCCGGCACCATAAATCAGAGTAAGTTGGATAGAATTTCATCAAACTTAAAATAAGAATACGATGTTGACGCGTTCTGCGGCGGTGCGTGCGCAACTTGTTTCAAAAATGACAAAATATTTTTGACCCGCCTGGTAAAAAATGATTTTCCATTATTGATTAATTTGATATGATAAACTTACGTTTGCATGTACCAGACGAAAGAAATAGTTGAGCTTAACCTGTTTTCTTTTAATTTTCTAAACTTTTTTCATGTTTAAGAACTTTTCTTGACCGCACCTTTTCTGGTCATTTTGATCAGTGTTATAGCTTATAAATGAAAGGTTATTATTGGTCCTAACAAGTATGACATCGCTAACGCCAGACAAAACATCTTCTTCGGTATTTGAATCATTTTGCATTAAGTGTTTGCAGCTGCATAACAGTACTTTAAATATAAAGTGACACCTGGGTCTCTTTTTTTAACAAAATTAATACCGGCGCAACGTGATATTGCAATTGTTTGAACCGGTTAGTCATATGTCACCCAATTAACAGCCTTTTTATAGTGAGAATCATTAGTAATAAAGGATTTCTAAGCATAATTACTTTGGATTCCATAGTTACTTTACTTCCTAGAATCGTTAGACAAGTGATAAGGTGTCATATGACTTACTGTTTCAGAAAATAAATGCAATATCGGCGCTTTCTTGAGAATTAATTCGTTACGGAATTCCAAATGACCCATTTAGTTTCAAAAACATTGTGTTTATAATGTTTACGGTATATTTTTTTAGTTAATAATTTTAATTAGATGTTCAGCCAGCTTTGCCAGTGGCAGTTCATAGCGTCTTTATTATTATGTCCTGGAATTAAAACGTACCAACACACTTAATAAAGTACGCTGGCAAATTAATCTTCATTTAGCAGTTTGAGAACAGAATGAATAGACGGCATAGCGAAACTTGTAATAAAGCACCTTGAAAAATGTTGCGATAACACGGAAAGAATGAATGACTGAAAAAAGATAGGTCCGCCTCTAGAAACTACTGTAGACTTAGAGTCACTGGTTCGAGCCCTGCTACCGATCATGCCTCTTTATGTAAGAATGTTTACAGTTTCTTACGGGAGATATAGTACTGGTTTTTCCCAAGATCAATAGTTAGATAAACTGTCCGTCTGTAAAACTGACAAATATGGGTGGAATGGGCGTGAAAAACAAAAATGAAAGATGAAAAAAAAGATAGTTAAACATCCTTCTACAGCTTAGCGTATAGATTAGTAAAGATAGATATCTTGATGTCACAAAAGTCGAAATAAAGCAATGTAATGAGTAGTGCAAAATCGGTTCTATGGACATTTTTAAGGGTTAATGTATTAAAGATACTGATTAAAAAATTATGACGTCAACACAAAAGAATAAACACATTTTGAAATAATTTTCAGTAAATTAGCAATAAAACTGCGGCCGTAGTACAGGGTGATGATATTTATATGAAGGAGACTGAAACGAAAACGCGGCGTGGGAATTATCTTTCTACGTCATATCTGTAACACCGCTTGAAGGGGCACTCCCTAAATCTAGCACACATAAAACATGTGTTCAATGAAAGTACAATGATAAAGAAATACAACAAAACACGATGCACAACGTGACAAAAAGGCAGGTAAAATGTGTAACTTTTGATATGTCTATAACAGAGATACACATTTTGGTTATGTGCATATACTGGAATACAATCAAAATGTTAACCACAAAAATACTTATGTATATTTATTGACTGATATGACACGTGCTAAAATTAGAACTTTTTTTATAAAAAATGTTGAAGGCTTGAAACAATGTGTATATAAAAGATCAGACCCTGAACTTGCCTCTTGGGAACTTAGCACTAGCTTGTTGAAGCTTGGTTTTGTTTTCTTAAGAGGGGTGTGTTTCGACTTCTCGCATAGCTTCTGACTACTGACCAAGTCATCACTCCAGTATAGCCTGTAGTATCTCCTACATACACTAGGAAAGCATTTATGTGCAGCTTTAAGAATAGCCGCATTTTAAGTATTTGGTTACTTGACTGATGTCTCTGCCATCTACACACGTGTATATTTCTGCACAAGTCATCTGTACGTTACTATGTATTTACTTTGACCTGTAGTTCCATCAAGGGAAGCTTGACTTTTGTCTTGTTTAAATTTTGTAATTCAATACAATACTGTAACAATGTAAACAGGGCGAGGCCACTGCCTCTGTCTGTATGTTTTTGTCCTGAAACAATGAAGGATGCTGGCTAATTATCAAAGTCATTGACCAACATCAGCATGTGTTCATCTTTCTCCGTCGTTTCATTTAAGAAATGAGAAATTTAACGTTTAATAAAATGCAACCAAGATTTGGAGATTGTTGGCACACATTTATTTGTTCGATTATAACACGTCATTTTTTTAGAAAACTACCCAGAACTTTATTCAACGCAGAACATCATGGTTACTTTAAAACGCGAAATGCGATTGGACGTCAGTTTGTTACGTCATTTAATGTACGTTGTCCTTGATTAAACGTGCTGTAATTTATTGCAAATTGTAAATAGGAAACGCAGTCACTCGTGTAAGAATTTTTCAGTGATCATTCTCAATATAAACTTGAAAATATTTAATTATTATGTCCCATTCTAATAAGCGAGGGAATACTTCTTTGCACATGTCGGTCAGTCGGTCGGTCGGTCGGTCGGTCAGCAGAGAACGGTTTCCGGACGATAGGTTAAGGACTCTTTTTCCTACAATCCTCAAACTTGTTGTGCAAGTTGGTCATCAGATGACCCCTATTGATTTTGAGGTCAGTATGTCAAATGTCACATTGACCTGGATATATAGAATAGTTTCCGGACACTAACTTGAGAACACGTGGGCCTAGCATCTTGAAACTTGATGTAGAGGTTGGTCATGACCAGCAGATGACCCCTATTGATTTGAGGTCAGTAGGTTAAAAACACAGTGACCTGGGATAGTAAAACGGTTTCTTGACGATAACTCGAGAAAGGGTGGGCCTAGCATCTTATAACTTGATGTGGAGATTGTTCATGACCAGAAGATGACCCCTATTGATTTTAAAGTGTGTAGGTCAAAGGTCAAAGCCACCGAGACTTTTTCGGCCGCATGATTTGTTTAAGGCTAAATATTTGTTTTTTCTTTTGAAGGTCAAATATTTTGATTTTTTTCGTAAGGCAAACAGTTTTTAAAGACCACAAATTGTTTTTTTAAAGGCGAAAAACGATTATTTTTTCACAGTGACTTTTACTTTAAAAAAAACGGGTCCTTGAATAGTTCGATTTTTTCCACATTACTGATTGCATCAAAGTTGGAATGCATGTTTTACAAACAGCTATTGTTTGATTAAAATTAAACTATAATAAAAATACCTAACTGACTTTTGAAAACTCACAAAAATAGTGATAGATCTATATATATCATTTCAGTAATTGTGATTGTTAGCGGTCTCCTCAGGTAATGTAGTAGGATCGATATTGAATGATGCCGTGCATGCACAGAAGAGAGTTAAAATAGTTTTGCAAAAACACCCCTTTTATTAAAATATTTTGTAAAATATTCAACCGAGCTACAATACTGCCGTAAGGATAAGCATGAATATTCATGTATGTCTTGTTCCAGTACATAGTAAAAAGGGAAGGAACTCCAGAATATATTCACGTAGGCCGCGAAACTTTGATGAATGTCAGATTACAAGACAATTATATCGCCTCTAAATCAATGCCTATAGATTAGACGGAAAAGGCTGTTTAATTGACATGCATAAAGTATTTTAATACAGTAGCAACTAGGGCAATGGCTGTACAAAGAGACATATGATTCACAACGCCAACTCCTCGGGGTTTTTCGAAGTATTTGTCCAAGCAGACATACACGGTACCGTTTTCGTCGTCAGGATTCGCTAGAAATAGGAGTTCCTTTGCTCTTGAGTGGTTTTGAACTATTGTGTCGTAATCATCAGATGTCAATTTGATTTTTGGACAATTAGATCGCCGGTCCGAATGAAGGGCTGGACACAAGTCAAGGCTATCTCCTATCATCGATATTTGTTGCCATCCAGTAGCATTCCAGTTCCTTGCCTCTTGGACGTAACCTACAAATCGAGTAAGATGTTGCCTGAAGTTAATTGTTGCGCTAAAATTCGATGTTTCCAACCTGGCGACATTCGACAATATATAATCCTTTTTGCACTTTCTTGTTGGAGTCAAGAAAAACGTGACATAAATGCCGGATACCGTCTTTCTATTGCCGCTTTGTATAAACATGGATCTTTGACATAGTGTGCATTTAGAGAACTTCATTAGTTTCAGGATAAAGTTATACAAATACAGGATATAATTGTCACCCAAGTCCAACTTTTCTATTTCTTTTTCCATATCAAGTCGTAAATCGAACCTATAATTATATCGTTTCTCTACAAACTGTTCACATTCACCATCTATCAGAATTGACACCGCAGGGCAATAGACGTTCTTGCAAACTCCCTGTAAAAGATGCAATAAAAATATGCGTTTATTACACGGGGTAATAGACTCTCTTGCAAACTCCCTACAAAAGATGCAATAAGAATTAAGAAATAACTATAATAACTGTTTTTATACATATACCTACGAAAGTGACGAAATAGAATTCTAATATGCCTACGGTATATTTCTATAGTCAATTCGAGTGCATTAATATGATTAAAGCACTCGGAAAAGAAGGTGGAGTTTCGGACAAGGAAGTAGCTCCTTCCGACTTTTCTAATTTACTCCCTCGCAGAAAATAAATTATAGAAATAGAAATAATATCTGTATAAATACATCAGGCGCATGAAATAGTTGTGTTTAAGAACCTAAATATTATTTTTGATTGCGTCAAGTAAGCCTTAGAATACCTTCACCTTGTTTTCCTTTAAAAAGGCTAAGAAAATTCAGGATTGACGTCATACAATGTTTTGATTCCGGGAGACAAAACAATGAATGAAAACGTTGACGTCATCACACTGACGTCATTACTCCACGTTAAAACGTTGTACAGTTCAAATTAACGGTACGCATTTATATCGATTTGCTGCTTTGTTAGGTTCCGAATCTGACGTCTTCTGCATAATGTCAGTCAGGTATTTCTTTTTATATTTTATGTATTAGATGATTAAACTAAAATAAGTTTGTATAATATAGTTGTAATTGATATCTTGAATGGTTGCCCGAATAGGGGAGTGAATTCCAACAGCTACTATTTATGCTGTTTTACTACATGACCGCCGAACTGTAAAAGGTCCGTAGTAGTTACGATAGTTTTCAAAAAAATCCGTTTAAGATTCGAAATAATCTATGCCTTGGCTTGTTTTATCGAAATTGAAGCATTTCCCGTCGGCAATGTGCCTGCGTAATAACTCATAGGCTTAGCCCTCGTCCGAATTATTCCGCCAGGCACATCACCTCCGGGTGGCTTGTCAATTTCGCCTGAATATGCCCCTTAGATTATTTCTTAAACAATAGAGCCAAAACGGCCTAATCATTTATTCATGTAATACTTCTTACCAGGTGAAAATGCGCGAAGATCAAAATTTACTCAATGCTTCCCACTCCTAGCCTCGCCACCAGGCTAGATGATAATATATTTTATCAAAACTCCATGCAAAATACTTTCAGCCTTTAATTTTAACAGGGCTTATCATCTTACATTTTTGGCAGCAAAGGGAGTTAATTGAGTAAGAAACGAATGGACAGATATAGTAAATGTAAGAACTGAATGCCAGTCTAGTCCCACCCTTAACAGGGGTAAATTGTAATTGAAGTGACGTCAGTTCCCACGATTTAGTAAGCTGTGATAATCACAGGTATAATAAATATAACAAACGCTGACTAACTCGTGGGAACGAATAGCTATGTCGTGGTAACGAGCTATAGCTGTGTCATGGGAATGACTTACTGATCACAGGTATAATAAATATAACAAACGCTGACTAACTCGTGGGAACGAATAGCTATGTCGTGGTAACGAGCTATAGCTGTGTCATGGGAACGACTTACTATAATAAATAAAACAAACGCTGACTAACTCGTGGGAACGAATAGCTATGTCGTGGTAACGAGCTATAGCTGTGTCATGGGAACGACTTACTATGTCGTGGGAACGAGATAGCAAGTCGTTCCCACGAAATAGCTAACTCGTTCCCACGAGTTAGAAAGTCGTTCCCTCGACATAGCTAGCATGCACTCTACTCTTTTTTGTAATATTCTTTTTTTAATGCGCTACTCTATATTTTTTTACTGCAATACTTTTTTAGTTGCCAGGGTGAGCTTTTCTGATGGATGATTGTCTGTCGTCCGTCGTCCGTCGTCCGTCAACATTTTGATTCAAATGACATCTCCTCTGAAACCACTAGGCCAATGTTGATGAAACTATGCAGGGATATTGCTTGCATGAAGCTCTACCAAAATTGTTCAAATAATTCTATTCCATGCAGAACTCTGGTTGCTATGGCAACAAATAGGAAAAACTATAACAATCTTCTTCTCTGAAACCACAATGCCTAGAGCTTAGATATTTGGTATGTAGCATTTTCTAGTGGACCTCTACCAACAATGTTCAAATTATGACCCCCGGGTCAAAACTGACCCCAAGCGGGTGATTGGTCACTTAGTTTTGCTAAGTCTTATATAGGATAAACTTTAAAAATCTTCTTCTCTGAAACCACAAGGCCTAGAGCTTAGATATTTGGCATATAGCATTGGCTAGCCGACTTCTACCAAGATTGTTCAAACAATACCCCTGGGATCAAAATTGACCTTACCCGGGGGTCACTTAGTTTTTCATAGGCTAATATAGGAAAAACAAATGTAAAAATTCATAAATCGGGTACACATACTGTATTCCAATTCCTGCAAAAATAGAGCCAAAGTTTTCAAAAGGGTATATCCTTTGCGGTTTGTTTTGTGGGGGAGGGAGGGGGATGAAGAATGGGGTAATGTGATACCTCATTCTTTTCGTCATGATGAGAAGATAACGGACATGTATTAAACATGGGGTCTATCTTTACATTTGACCCCTCTGTGACCTACTTTTAGGTATGACCAACTTTGACCTCTTTGACATAGAAAACGATGATCAAGTTAGTTTGCACTGGTTCCAGACTTCCTATGATAGTTAGAAAAGTTACAACAGCACAACAGAGCAAATGTGTCATAATTCAAAATATATTGATAGAGTTTTGTTAACTTGAATAATAACGTAATTATTCTCGCAAACATTACTCTATCTATTGCTTATTTTTTTGAAAATATAACAATAAAGATATCTATAAAATAAAAAAAAGTGATAGAAAGTCAGAAAATGATTCATTTTATCAAATCATGATCCAGTTTTGGCATTGTCCGTCCGACTGTCCGTCTGTCTGCAGCCATATCTAAGACATGGTTGGTGCTATTTGAATAAAACTTTGTAGAACTATCGACTAATACCAACATTCAGGGAATTGAAGAGTTTTGGATTTCCCAAAAACACACCATATTTGTGGTGATAGGTTCTTTGAAGTTTCCTTGCATATTCTATGTCGAAATTTTAAAGTCAATTTTCTATAAAGCCATTTGTCAGAATTGTTTTATATGGTACCAAACGATCATTTAATGGGTGCTTATTCACAGCATTGGTACAAGCCCCTGGTGCGCGGAGGTTCTGTTTAGCAAATATGTTAGTACTGAAAGGTAGTCCTTACTAAAAATGTGTCAAATATCATTCCTTCCCTGCAAGTATCTTCTTCACCCGCTTCCTTTACTTCTTGCTTTTTATGGCTCCACGCGTACCACTTGGGTGAAATAAGAAGAGACAGATAGGATCCAAAGCGACTCGAGTCCAATGCCTGTAGGTAACACTTCTTTGGAACCGATATATTATATCCATTACACAAGTAACAATACACGTTCCTATACACAACTGTCCGGGATCGTGTTTCGTGATAATACTCAAACGTCTCTAAAACATATTAAAGATATCACATTTGATTTACAGTCAGTTGCATAGACGACAAAGACTCTAAAACAGATACAAACTATAATTTGATTTACAGTCGGTTGTATAGAAGGCAAAATAATATTATTGACCGTCATATACTAGTAACAAATGCAATGATAATAATAATTACTTTTAGGGAGAGCAACTACGTAAGACATAGTATTTCGTTTCAATCCCTTTCGGTGTTTATATTGTTTCACCTGTATGTATGTTTGTATTACACATATACTGAATAAATATGTTTAAACTAATAATATTGATGTATTTCAACCTACATTTCTATGAATGGAAAATTCAACAACAACACATTATTACAACAACGTTTTTATATCATCATTTTTTTAAACCTACAATTCTTCAACAAACCCGTAGAAGATAATGCGAGATCATGCTAGAACAGTAACACATGAGTATTGGTACCCATACTGCTTCTAAATCATATATTACTCCTTTACGCTAACAAACTATGAAATTACATTGGTACCACAAGCACAAACATAAAGAACTTGGTAATGAAACAGTAAACAAAAGGCAAATAAAACAGTAAACAAAAGGCAAATAAAACAGTGAACTAAAGGCAATTAAACAGTGAACTAATGGCAATTAAACAATGAACTAAACCTAAAAGCTGTGAGAAAGAAAGATGCCAGTTTTGTACAGGGTAGAATTCCAGAACAGAAAGATTGATCTGAGACATAGACAAAATACATACTCGAGGGGTCGTGACAAAATACATACCTGTGGGGTCATGATAAAAAACATACCTGATGGATCATGATAAAATACATACCTGATGGATCATGATAAAATACATACCTGATGGATCATGATAAAAAACATACCTGATGGATCATGATAAAATACATACCTGATGGATCATGATAAAATACATACCTGATGGATCAGGATAAAATACATACCTGATGGATCATGATAAAAAACATACCTGATGAATCATGATAAAATACATACCTGATGGATCATGATAAAAACATACCTGATGGATCATGACAAAATGCATCCCTGATATATCGTGACAAAAACATACCTCAGAAATCGTGACAAAATACATAACTGAGGGATCGTGACGAAATAATACCTGATGGATCGTGACAAAATACATACCTTAGAACTCATGACAAAATACATACCTGATGGATCATTACAAAATACATTGTGACAAAATACATACCTGATGGATCGTGACAAAATACATACCTTAGAACTCATGACAAAATACATACCTGATGGATCATTACAAAATACATCGTGACAAAATACATACCTGATGGATCGTGACAAAATACATAATTGAGTGGTCGTGACGAAATACAAACTGATGGATCGTGACAATATACATACATGAGGCCTCAGGGTCGTGACAAAATACATACCTAATGGATCGTGACAAAGGTTTTCAAGTCGGCTATCGTAAATCTTCCAAATCCTTGTACTGTTACATTCGCTAGCCGCAGACTTAACGTGACAGAGAACAGACTGGATTGATGCTACCTCTGGTCTTTTATATATTAATTTACACACTTTAAGAATTAGTTCTACTACTCTTCCAGAGTATAGATATTCACCTTGGCTTACTATCATTTTTAAACAACCCTTTTCTATCATTGTCTCCCATGGAATAGTTTTTTGTTCTCCATGACACAAGCCACAAAATCTATTTTTATACACGACGGTACCGTCTTCAGACGACACAAAAATGACGTCATCAAGTTTTTCTGGAATACCGCCTTCACATTTTTCTTTGACTTTTACGTCAGTAAATGTCGCCGGACAGCGTACGCGGGCAAAATAGTGCAGCTGCAAGCCTATGGGAGGTCTGCCTTTAGGTATATAAGACGCGGGTATGCATTCTTGCTTTGTTATATTTTCGTAACCAGTGCTGCTATCTATGTCTGAACAACACGTGTCTTTCTCTTTACAAATATCTGTGCGTTCACAGCTACGGCAGCATGATTCCTTTCTCTGTTCGAAGTTTGAAATATTTCCAGTACGTTTTTGGTCAAATCCACATACTTGAGTAGCCGTCAGATTAAATGCATTTTGTTGTAGTGGTAAATGCGCTAAGACAAGCGTGATGAACAATAAAGCCATGCTCATTCAAGTCTTGACCGTGTCTGTCTAATTTCAAACCGCATCTTTCAAAAGCAGATAAATACATTCCTATATATATACCGGATATATATAGAAACCGGATCAAAAATGAAATAATGTTGCGGTTTAATATATAACTTTATTTTTCATCCTTTCCTAATCGAATGTTATTCTAACCCATTTCTAGTACAGAGAAAAAAAAGTAAAGAGTAAAAAGAAAGAAATAATTTATAAATGTTAATATGGCAATTATTAGACATATAGTGAGAAAAAAAGAGTATTTTGACGACCTTTTCGAATCACGTAACCAGAAACTAACTCTTATTTTTTGGCGTCTGTCTCTAAACAAACTGTCAGAGAGGCATACAATTAAGTTGACAATGGAAGGAAAGTAATTGGATATTTATTATCAAAAAA
The DNA here is from genome assembly GCA_022818135.1 of Saxidomus purpurata. Lineage (NCBI taxonomy): Eukaryota > Metazoa > Mollusca > Bivalvia > Venerida > Veneridae > Saxidomus > Saxidomus purpurata. The sequence goes on along the minus strand of JAFMSR010000012.1, from coordinate 23,582,268 downwards.
TAAATAAATTCTAATTTGGTAGGATGATTATGGTAAGACTACATAAATACCATTGTGTCTAGTTTTGTAAGGTTTTAGTGGAATTAATTAGCATCGGTTATAATGTACTAGACGTGCTTTTTTTTCTTTGTAAAGTACGGGTGTGCCAGACACAGTTTATATTTTAAAGGTTTTTTTAGGGAAAAAACTCAAAAGTCTTCTTCTCAAAAACAACGTGGCCTAGAGCTTAGATATTTAGTATACATTAATGTCTTGTGGGCCTCTACCAAGTTTTTTTCAGATCTTGCCCCTGGGGGTCAATATTGGCCTTGCCCACGGGGTCACTTATTTTACAAAGACTTATAATACAAAAACTCTCAACATTCTTCTTCTCTCAAACCACAAGGTTTAGAGCTTAAATATTTGGTGTGGAACAGTGTTTAGTGGACATCTTCGAAGTCTGTTCACATACTGCCACTGGGATCAAAGTACCACAACCAGCGGTCACCCGTTTTCATACAGACTTACATAGAAATAACTTTAAAGTTCTTCTTCTGGTTACAAGGCTTTGAGCTTAGATATTTAGTTTTTATACCCCCGAAACGAAGTTTAGGGGGGTATAAAGAGTCAGCCGGTGGTTGGTCGGTCGGTCCGTTGCATTTTCCTTGTCCGGAGCATAACTTGAAAACAACCGGTTGGAATTCAATACAACTTCATACAATGGTCAAGCACATTGAGAGGAGGTGCAGTGCACAGAGCCATAACTCTATCTTCACTAATGACAGAGTTGTTGCCCTTTGTTACTTTTCCTTGTCCAGAGCATAGCTTGAAAACCACTGGTTGGAATTCAATACAACTTCATACAATGGTCAAGCACATTGAGAGGAAGTGCAGTATATAAGAGACATAACTATATCTTGAGTAATTACCCATTGTTACTTTTCCTTATCCGGAGCATAGTTTGAAAACTACAGGTTGGAATTCAATACAACTTCATACAACGGGCAAGCACATTGAGAGGAAGCGCAGTGCACAATAACTCCATCTTGACTTATTACAGAGTTATTGTCCTTTGTTACTTTTCCTTGTCTGGAGCATAACTTGAAAGTACTGAATGGAATTCAAAACAACTTCATACAACGGGCTAGCACATTGAGAGGAAGTGCAGTGCACAAGAACCATAACTTCATCTTGGCTAATAACAGTGTTATTGCTCTTTGTTACTTTTCCTTGTCCGAAGCATAACTTGAAAACTACTGGTCGGAACTCATTACATCTTCATGTAATGGTAAAGTACAATGAGAGGAAGTGCAGTGTACAAGAACAATTACTATATCTTGAGTAATTACAGATTTACTGCCCTTTGTTGTTTTTCCATGGCCAGAGAATAACTTGAAAACTACCAGTTGGAATTCAATACAACTTCATACAATGGTCAAGCACAATGAGAGGAGGTACAGTGTACAAGAACCATAAATCTATCTTGATAATAACAGAGTTATTGCCAAAAATCATATCTCTTTTTTTGCAAGGTGTTCTGTTTTTACTAACTTCTTCAGTTGATAAAGCAATCTTTCAGAGGTGATAGTGATAGGTCTAGTTATTATTGTCTAGCGGACCTCTAAAATGTTTGTTCATATAATGCCCCGGGGTCAAAATTGGCCCTGCCCTGGGGTCACTTAGTTAAAAAAGCTTTGAATATCTTCTTGTGTAGAGCTTAGATATTCAGTATGTAGTCTTGTATGGTAGACATCTATCAAGTGTGTTCAAATATTGCTCCTGTGGGTCACATGTTGTACAAAGACTTATGAAAGAAAACCTTTCAAAATATTATTCTCCATATTCACAAGGCATAGAGCTTAGATATTTTATTTTGTATCATTGTCTAGTGGTCTTCTTCCAAGTTTGTTCAAATCATGCCTCGGGGGTCAAAATTGATCAAGCCCATCGGGGGTTCCTTGTTCCTATATAGATTTATAAGAAAAAACGTAGCTTTCAATGAGTTCCTACAGCAACCAGCAACTTAACAAGCAACCACTGAATTCCTTAATTAGCAACCAGTGACTTCCATAGTAACGAGTGACTTCCCCTTGGAACAATTGACTTCCTTAGCAACCAGTGACTTCCTATAGGAACAAGTGACTTCCCATTGGAACAAGTATCTTCCTTAGTAAACAGCGCCCTACCCTAAAAACAGGTGACTTTCTTAGCAACCATTGATTTCCAAAGCAGCATTAGTCCTCTAGCAACTAGTGACTTCGCTAGCACCGAGTGACTTCCTGACCTAAGTGCATCAGGTGAGCGGTATAGGGTCATCGTGACCCTCTTATTTATCTTCTACAATAATACGCAAATTACCTCATTTATTCCGTTGTGTTAACAGACGACGAAATTATATTTCTGTTTGCGTCAAAGAGCACGGAAAAAACGAGCAGCTCGGATTTAGAAGTATTGACAAAAGTCACGATTTATTCGTGCAATTTATATAACTAGGGATGACAGAGCGATGAGTTGTGTTTGAAAATAGTAAAGGTAGGTGGCGATTTATAACAATAATTTAAAGTTTATAGTTTGAAAAACCACAGACTGAAGCTGTATGTACATAAGAAGTAAGCTGATTGAGTTTTAAATGTGTTCAGCTAAATCATGGCTGTAAAGAGGTGGTCATCTAATCACCGCTCCTGCGTGGTATACCAAGTCTCCGCCGCTCCTGGCTGTTTCTATGTGAATTATATAGCGGTTGGAAATCACCATGATCAATCATCATGGAGCTCATGCCCGGACTTGGATCGAACCAGCAGTCCACAAATTGACATTCCAGCGGCGAGATCACCCACAGATGCATGGAGTATGGACTCGCCACCCAATCTAATTGGTCCCATGTTGTACGGAACATAAACTTGTATTTATACACGTTCCGTACAACATGAGACCAGTATTACATCGGGTGGGTCCATACCCCTTGCATCTGTGAGATCACCGTATAAATTGGTGTATTATTTTCTAGCATGTAATTATTATGTTTTCTTCCTGCCACAACCCTCCAGTAGTAGATGGCTGTAGATTGCCGTTTTATAAATTTCGTATACAATAGTTCTACTTTTTCTATTTAAAACCGACTTGCTTGTTCAAAGCTGTACTTGAGCATTGTAATACATGTAGAATTACGATCTACCGCTGGACCTATATAAAGTAAAGCCAAACGATGTCGCATATTACATGTATACAACACAAAATTCAAACAATACGTGAATTTTAGGACATAATTCCCTCTGCAACAAGTGACTTCTTTGGCAATCAGGCATTGTCCCATGGTAAATATTGGCCAAGTCAAGGGGTCAGGGGCAAATACGGGCTCGTAATCTAATTACTGTGAGAGGTATTAATTTGCTTAAAATTTGAGAATCAAAGTGACTGTTACTGCCATCTCCAGTTTAAGGCAACTTGAGCAAGATGCATCCGTTTTTCACAATGGATATGCACTACAGTGAGAACACGCTCGGAAGCAAATATATGTGTGTTGTAAGGCGTTGTTCTGGAGACGTCGATTCATTATATAACCTTATACAACGGGGAAAATGTCTTTTTAAGGAGGGCTTGCTGTCTGTAATATGGTGTCGTTCGGAGTGGTTGCAGGTAAATCAGCAAATAATGTCTTTGTAGGCTGACACCTGTGCACAGAATATTAATGTTTTGCAAAAAGATTGTTAAACTATAAATTCTTAATTTGATATGAGATTCAAAATTTATGTATTTCAAACCAGAAAAGTCATAGTACCATGCAAGGTGGCAAGTACATTTAATAGTATGGCAAAACGGTATAACATAATTATATGAAATTATTCACGTTTTCCCAGTGTTGCTATATTCCAGTGAGATTTTATTTTTGATAACATATTTTACTTTATATTTTTATTTATATTTTACAGTTGTACAGTACTCTTGTTTTGCACGATGTTTTCGTGAGTCCGTGTTGATACACAGTACTGCTAGGTCGCGGAAAAATTCACCACGAGGTAGAGATTCTTCCAACACACGAGAGGACATTTTGGAAGAGCTGCTGAAACGACACATGGGCAGCCTTCAGGATCGCAGATTGGACGGCTAATGCTGCAGTCTGAAAGGTAAAACGAGTTTCACGTTTGTAGTGCAAGAACAGTGTCTAACAAGATTCAGTTCAATATAAGACTTTGTTGACAACATGGAAAAGGCAGTAGAATTGTGAAAAAGCCAGGGGTGTCGTCAAGCATAGAACAATAGAAATGAACTAATAAGAATTGCTGATAGTTCCGAAACGGACTGGGCTACCATCATTGAGTTTGAATTTTTGTAGTCCAAATATTAAGACATCGTGCTTTGACCAGGCTTGGGAATTTAGCTATTCGAGCTATATAGACCCTTTGGGATATAATAGCTCGTTCAAGGTATCCTTAGAACAATACACAGAAGAAAGTGTGATATTGCTTTTGAAATCGACCGCTATTCGAAAAGCGCGTATCCGGAGTACCCTTATACATGTACTTTGAAATATACTCTAACCTTCCGATAAATGCCACTTTCAAGTTTATTCAGCATCCAGGATGCTGCGCCGAGATATGATTAGTAGGTAGAATTACAAAACAAATACCAGGAGGGCATTACCTGACTCAAATAAGGTAAATTTTCGTATGGTTTGTTTGGTTTCATCCATAGGCTTAATCTTACTATAGGGTTATTTACACGCACTATAAGAAAAACACAAGGTATGACACTTCCCTGATCGCAACATTCATTATGGCAGATTGAAGGAAAATTCAATATAACTTAAAATCTAAATATCTGAAGACTGTCATAATGCATATACCAGTGAATGTTTTTCTTGTAAAACTTGTGTTATATAGTAAGATATAGCCTGTGGTTTCATCTCGGCCTTCTCATGGCCGTTTTAACACTCCGGTATACGTTAAACTTCTTCCTCAGGTAGAATCACTTAAAAACGCACAGGTATTAGAAATCTAGTAAACCGAAATCGGTTGTGTTAGTATAACTTATTAGTTAAATCTTTTGGATGACTTTACAAAATCATTCAGAATTTTAAGAACGACTCTGTGGTACTCTTTGTGTGGGTCGTCTTCTTTTTCGGTCAGCATACTTCCACATACTTTATACTTCAACAATAATAAGAATTGGCATAATTATAACCAAAAATTAATAATTTTGATTACAGTTTTATTCACAGAGGAAATCTGTAAAAAAAATAGTTTTTCACTATTGTAGTCAAAAGTTTAAAAAAACCCTCACCGTTCTGGTTAGGTATATGTATCTTAATTTGTATCTTTCAATTACAGAAATAACTTTTCTAAATTTTTAAAGCACCGTCTCTAATCGTTATTTTCTAGATGAAAGAGCTGGCCATTCTTACCAATACCCAGCTTATGCTGACGTATAAAACAGAGTCTGGGAGGGAAAGAACTTTAAAAACGGACAGATAATGGTACTTATCTACATATATGTTATAAAATGTATAAATGTGTTATATAATGCCATTTTTAATACTCAAACCACTCGGGTGCTTCATATTTTTTAAATTTTATAATTTCAGCTACATGTACAAGTGAAGCTTCTGTTGTACTGCCAGAGGCCGTAGAGGAACAGTTAAATGCACCATACCCGAACTCACCACAGCATGTGGCTACAAATGACAGTGCCAGAAAGAGGTTACGGTTAGAGGAAGAAAGTGTACGTTTTTACTATTACCATTTACTATTAGTCCGTTCTGAGTAAATGTCACAACCGCGACACTGTTATTAAGTATTGAATTAAATACAATAACAAAAGGCCCTGAGCGGTTTGAGATTATTTTGGTAAAAGGATGGTAAAAAATTGTTGAAGGTAAACATAATATTTTTATTTATTTGTCGTGGTATTATTGAAATTTATTGAAAATAAATCATCTTGAACTGTTATTGAATGTACTACAACAGGGAAGCATACCCGACTTATTACGATCTTATATTTTATGTAAAAGCATACATTAACCAACAACATTTTATATAATCTAATGCATAACTTGCAGATGTTTCAAAAATCTAGTGATAAACAAGAAAGAAAACTACAAATGTATCAGGAGCTTTGAAATTGTATCTACATGTATATGTTACCAAAACACAATACTCTGTCATTAGATTTCTACTTCTATGTTATCATAGTTATATATGGATAAAAATCCATCGGTAGGTTACATCCTCAAAGTGTAGCAACCAGAAAGACACCAAATGAAACACATAGTTACCGTTGAAGTCAACAGTTGTGCTTGTCTGGACTAGGTTTAAGTGTCTCTGTTGTGAGTATAAAATTTGTTTGTTTATTGACTGTACCTTTGAATGACACATTGTCGAACTAGAAAGCACTGTAGATACAATCTCTTGTTCACATACTATTATTAAAAAAATAAATTCATTACTTTTTGGTTTTAATTTGAAGTTTGATTCGATTTAGAATTTCTGACACGCAAAATGAAATATAAATTTGTCAAGAATGAAAAAGATTAGCTGCAATTTAATAATTGAAATAAAATAAAAAGAATTTTCGTTTGTAAAACTTATAACAAAATTCTGGCGCTGACTCAGTTGCCTGCCCTCTGACCACACTCATGTGCATACTGACTTTTGTATACTTTTTTTATAATCATAAATAAAATAAACGTGTTTACAGAACAGAAATTCTTTTGAAAATCAGTACAAATGTGCAACCTGATCGTAGCCAACACTGCTTGTATAGACAGCGTCAATTTCCGCCGGTGAGTTTGTTTGAAATTGCTTAGACTGTACATGTATGCCAATAAAAAGACGTATCCACTTGTCGCGGACAGGGTCGTTAAGACATTCATTTAATATCGATTGCATGAGCTGATTATGTTACACCACAGTAGCCGCCAGTACACTACAGGGTTAAGGCTCAAGGGGACAATTTTGTTAAATGTCTATTCTTGGCTGCTTGCCGGTTCGACTGTATAAACATGTTTTAATCAGATATTTTGTTCTTATTTGAAGTTTGATTCGATTAAGTATTTTTGACATGGAAAATGAAATATATATTTGTCAAGAATAAAAAGGACTAACTGCAATTTAGCAATTGAAACAAAATAATCAGGAATAAAATAAACATGTGTATAGGGTCAGAATACTCGTTTGTAAAAGACAGTACAATGGAGTGATGGTGATGGTCCATTCGAATGTCCGCTGTCCACTGGTTGTGAATACCGACTAAACTTCCACCGGTGAGTTAGTTTGATATTAGTTATTTACATTGACTGTATATGATGATAAAAAAGACAGATCCATTAGTCGCTAACAAGGCCATTAAGACATTTATTTAACATTGATTGTATGTTATGATTTTGTTGCACACGGGTCGCACATACAGAATAAGAGTAAAGGCTAAGATGTCAATTTTGTTAAATATATGTTCTTGGCTGGTTGCAGGTTCTACATTATTTATAAGGATGTCTGTTTTTATTTGAAGTTTGCTTAGATTTCTCAGTATTTCTGACACAGAAAATGTTATAAGTAGCGATCTATCTCTCTGGCTGAACTTATAATAATTTATGTTTACTATACACAATGCTCGTGTGTACAACTCAGTACAACGGAGTGCTGGTATGTACACTGACGACATGTATGTGCAAGCTGGTCCTGGTCTACACTGGTTGTTAAGACAGACTCGATTTCCTACAGTGAGTCGGTTTCAAACTACATGTAGTTATTTACATTGACTGTAAACATGATGACATAAACTGACAGCTCCACTTGCCACCAGTTGTGGAACTCGGTACAATGGAGTAATGGTGGTAGTCCACTCGAATGTTCCTAGGCGACACGGATGTGCAAGCTGATCAAAGTCTACATTGGTTGTAAAGAATGAGTCAATTTCCGCCGGTGAGTTAGTTTGAAATTACTTGCTTACATTTTCTGTACATGAGAATAAAAAAGTCAGATACACTTGTCGCTGACAGGATTGGTAAGACATGTATTTAACATTGATTTTAGGAAGTATGTTGCACACTAGTCGTAAATGCAGAATGGGGTAAAAGCTAGGTGACAAGTTTGTTAAATGTATATTCAAGGCTTGACTAGTTGCCTTCGACGGTTCGACTGTATAAATGTGTTCTAATCAGATATTCTTTTATATTTGAATTTTGTTGTCAGTTTGTTACAAAAATATTCTTGTATCGGAGAAGTTGGTGGATTACGGGATGTATTGAATTCCTGGTGTTTATATATAGAGAGAGGGGTGATTTTTTCTGCAAGATACTTCGAACATTTTTATTTTTTGACAAAATATCAACTTTCTGTGAATGGAGAGATTCAAATGTTTCCATGGATATGTGCAAGCTGATCAGGTTCAACATTGGTTTTGAAGACTGTTAGTACACATAATGTAAAATCTCGCTTGGCTTACATCAATTGTAAAAGACATTTTGCTGCCTGCAGGATATGTTAAACAGTAGTTGTATAAAGAAATTATTTCAAAGCCAATAGGATCACGTATTTCTGACAATGATACTGAATAAACAACTGCCAAGAACTGAGGCACACACTTTAAGCCAGACTCAATCGTCCTCAACAGAGTAAATGTCTTTATAATTTTGGCTGGCTACACGTTCGTCTGTAAACACTTGTGTAATCTGACTGTCTGTAAAAATACTGTTCAATTCTAATTATATTTGGTATATATGACACTAAACACGTTTTTAATAAAACAAGAGCCATGTTACACATGGTTAATCCCCCCGCTGGGAAGAAGTTACCAGAAGGTTGTACTTTCATACATTTTACTTGGTGAAAGGAAATCCTTAAAAAGCTGTATAGTTATGGTCATACTGAGTACAGTTTTCAAGTAAGTGGAAAAAAGAATAAGGCAATGAAGAGAAGGTTTGCAAAATTATATTAATGTTCATTATCAGTATAGGTAGGCAAGGTAGAGTTATTGCTTTTGCACACTGCACTTCCTACCAATGTGCTATGTCAGTGTATTAAGTTTGAAGAAAATCCCTCAAGTACTTTTGGAGTTATGCTCCGGAAATTGTTTTTCAAGAAAATCTGATAAAGGGGAATAACTCTAAAAGTAGGCAAGGTAGAGTTATTGTTCTTACACACTGCACTTCCTACCAATGTGCTATGTCAGTGTATTAAGTTTGAAGAAAATCCCTCAAGTACTTTTGGAGTTATGCTCCGGAATTTATTTTTCAAGTAAATCTGATAAAGGGGAATAACTCTAAAAGTAGGCAAGGTAGAGTTATTGTTCTTGCACACTGCACTTCCTACCAATGTGCTATATCAGTGTATTAAGTTTGAAGTAAATCCCTCAAGTACTTTTGGAGTTATGCTCTGGACAAAACTTTTAAAGTAAATCTGATAAAGGGGAATAACTCTAAAAGTAGGCAAGGTAGAGTTGTTGTTCTTGCACACTGTACTTCCTACCAATGTGCTATGTCAGTGTATTAAGTTTGAAGAAAATCCCTCGAGTACTTTTTGAGATATGCTTCGGACAAGTAAATCTGATAAAGGGGAATAACTCTAAAAGTAGGCAAGGTAGAGTTATTGTTCTTGCACACTGCACTTTCTACCAATGTGCTATATCAGTGTATTAAGTTTGAAGTAAATCCCTCAAGTACTTTTGGAGTTATGCTCTGGACAAAACTTTTAAAGTAAATCTGATAAAGGGGAATAACTCTAAAAGTAGGCAAGGTAGAGTTATTGTTCTTGCACACTGCACTTCCTACCAATGTGCTATGTCAGTGTATTAAGTTTGAAGAAAATCCCTCAAGTACTTTTGGAGTTATGCTTCAGACAAGTAAATCTGATAAAGGGGAATAACTCTAAAAGTAGGCAAGGTAGAGTTATTGTTTTTGCACACTGCACTTTCTACCAATGTGCTATGTCAGTGTATTAAGTTTAAAGAAAATCCCTCAAGTACTTTTGGAGTTATGCTCTGGACAAAACTTTTAAAGTAAATCTGATAAAGGGGAATAACTCTAAAAGTAGGCAAGGTAGAGTTATTGTTCTTGCACACTGCACTTCCTACCAATGTGCTTTATAAGTGTATTAAGTTTGAAGTAAATCCCTCAAGTACTTTTGGAGTTATGCTCTGGACAAAACTTTTAAAGTAAATCTGATAAAGGGGAATAACTCTAAAAGTAGGCAAGGTAGAGTTATTGTTCTTGCACACTGCACTTCCTCCCAATGTGCTCCGTCAGTGTATTAAGTTTGAAGAAAATCCCTCAAGTACTTTTGGAGTTATGCTCCGGACAAAATTGGGACGGAGACACGGACGGACGTATGGACGGACGGACAGAGATCATTACTAATATCCCCTTCGCCTTCGGCGGGGGGATGAATAATCATTTTATTATAACAATCCTACAAGTTGCAGGTAGGGAAGATTGGTTGAAGTATGGCTGAAAATTACAAGATGGGGTACCGAATCAGCAGTTTTCCCCCTGACAACACAGATGTACAAGCTGATCATGGAGACTCGACTGTAGCCAACGGATAGGTTTAAACTAATCAATTCTATACGCAATGCAAAACATATTTGTAGGTGCATATTGTTCATTTACATATGTAACTTATAACAAATTGACGGTGCTAATTGAGACGACCGTCATCTGATAACACTGATCAGTGTGCAAGTTGACCATGATCTAAATTGGTCGAGAAAGTAGACTCGCTGCCAGCTGGGTTAAGTCCTGCAACCATGTCTCTTATCTGAGAAAGTTGGCAGTTTTTTTGGAAGGATAGGGTTCTAGTTCTGGTTCTGCTCGGGAACAATAGTTATGTAACCTGCCTACGATATACAGTAATAACGTTCCACAATTTGCCATCAGCAGGTTATCTTTTACTTGCTGTTTTTGTTGAAATAATATTGTTCATCATCTAATAAACCAAGATTTGGACTTTTGATGTTAAGTAATAAAGGCTCCACTATCATATATACTCCAAAGCCATTTTGTTACAATGGAGATAAAATGTGAGCAACTGTCAGGAATGAAAATGTCGTACTGTAATTAAAATAAAAATGTAAATTCCTTTGTAAATCTTACAACAGAGTCATGGTTCGGATTCAGCTGACTGCCCCTGACAACATAAATGTTCATATTGATCATGATCTGGCTGGCTTCAAGGAAGATGAATGTCGTTAGCATAAGGTCAGGTTACTTTTAATTATTTTTTGGCTGCTGGTTTGACTACATAATGCATTTTATTTGGACTTTCTTGAACTATTTGTATTTCAGTTAAATTTAGGATAGTGGAACGTGTAGTTCTGGAGACAGGTTGTAGGTTTGAGTCACGGCAGTAATATTTCACGATGATTTCCAAAATACCTTTCAGTTTAAGTCAGAATTTCAGGAAGCAGTCAATGAGTGTAGAATGTAAGTTGTTAGTTTTGCTTTTTGAATTTTTACTGCATAAAAACATTTATATGAAATGTTGTAAATATGTATTCTGTGCTGAATGATGGAACGTTTGTAACTAATGTTACGTTAAAATTTCAGGTACTTCAAGACGTCGTACATTGACATATTGGGAAGATCTACTCGCAGAATAGATTATGGCATGTTATGAATCTGGGGTAAACGTACCATATTTCTTTGAGCTGGCAAGCACATCTGTTTCGAACGAAATTCTTCAAAGAACCAAGCCTTCAAAATCCACATCCCCAACGTGATCAAGCATTACAAAGGGGAATCAGCAGGTTATGTAAACTCAGGTAAACATTCAAAATCAATTTGTCAGTCTCCCAATTTTTAAAGTATCTCTGACAGTTCATGTGGTTACTCATTGAAAATTGTCTGCCTGAATAGCAAACAGTGCAGTTTATGACCACAGTTGCCCAGACTGATCTACACTGACATGTCAGATTTGTTTGCCCCCAGTAGGATGGGAGTTAGCTATAAAACGTTTGCCATTCATAAACTCAAACATTACCAGTACTAAAGTCTTGATTGTTTATGCTTGAAATAAATATTGCTGTATTTGAGCTTAAATCAATGTCATCTGAATGTATTTTTCTTAGCCTTGGTAACGTTTTGTCCGTTGATTTGTCTTGAGCCAATGGCTCAGGATGAACTACTAGGATCAATGAATGTTCGTCATACGTCAGTTGTCCCTCTGTCCGTACATACCCTCTACACATTAGGGGTTAAGCATTAAATATTTTGGGCAGTCATTGAATTGTCTGAGCTATTTCTCCTGTCATATTTCTAAGTGGATTTTAACCAAACTTCACACAAGTGATCAGTACAATGTCTACATTAGTGTGTCAGCATCATATTCTGTTTCAGTGACTTTTAGCAGAGTTATTGCCCATGATTTGTCAAATTTTATGATGTCTCATTTAGTTCTTCAATATGACTGGATGCTTTTCAATTAGACTTCACAAGAGTCACAAGTACCATGTCTACCTTTGCATATTTATAGTCTTTTCTGGTTTGTTGACTTTCATCAGAGTAATTGCCCTTGATTTATCTGATTTTTTATGTCTGTGCTGTTTCTCAAATACCACTTAGTGGATTTCAACCAATGTATTTAAAGGTTTTAAACCTAAAGACAATATAAATAAAAAAATTTCTATTCAAAAATCTTCTGGTCTAAAATTTCAATTCCCGAAGCTTGGATACTTGTGTGTAGAATTGCCCTGTGGTTCTCTTTCAAATTGCACCCCCTGGGGTCGGTCAAATTGGTCTGGTCCTAGAGGGCAAAGTGTGCACAGGTGAGCGATGTAGGGTCTTGATGGACTTCTTGTTTTTTTCAGGACTTCCGGATGAGGGACTTCACTAGTCTGCTGACTGCCTCCAGCTTTAGCATGTTGCGAAAGAATAGGACAGCTGTCAGTACTGTTACTGCATAATTTATGTTATTCAAACTGTTCTAATTATATTTGTCAGACACTGAACTACTAAAAATAATAGACTTCTGCTAGACATTAATATGTGAAGCTATTAATTTCATATCTCCTGCACAACCCAATCCAGGAATAATTTCCAACTGATTTATATTGTTTCTATAATGGTTAAATTAATGATTTCTGCATATTTTCAGAAAATACTTAGTACAGAATGCGAAATTCAAAACTTAGAATACAGAGACTTGATTAAATTTCTTGCACATTTAAGAGTTAACTTGAAGGAAACAGAACATTAAAGGCTAATGATCATGTTGGATGTTAAAATTACTGATAGAAAATTTACTGTTATTTGTACATGTTTTAATACAGCTCAGTATTTGTCAATGAATTGCAAAAACTAAGAAACAAATTTTGATATTTTCTCTTGGAGAAACCACACTAATAAGTCGATAGCCATATGTCTGCATTCTTCTCAGGTAAATAGAACATTCATTATTTTACCTTAAAATTAATTGACTTATCATTGGTAATCGCCTATTAATACAGTCAATCATGTAAACAAAGAGCACTGACTGATAGAAACAAAGTGGTCTTTGTTGACAGGTGGTATTTATTCATAGGTGTTTCAATGGTAAATGAATAGTGCATGGTTTTGTCCCTGCTGTTTGCAGGGTGGTCTTTAACGCAGATTTAACTGTTTATTGTATTTTCATGTTCAAGGTAACGTTATCCTAGTAAATATTTCAGCTTCTTCACATATTTGAATTTTTATGATAGTGATCTGGATGTAAACTTTACTACTATATTAATTTGAAACTCGGATCTCATTTTTTTGTGTTATTTAATGGGGTATTCCCTACAACGAGCAGATTATTAGCGCTAAAGATGATTTAAATGTATGTAAAAACGTAAAAAGTTTTTCAAGAACATATATTGACAAATGTCTTATTTACACATAGATACCAATATAACTACATTCCGTAAGAAATCGCTATCCACTGAGGTTTAACAGAACTACAACATTTACGGTTATGCTAAATTTCAACTATTTGAATACTTGAGATTGTTCTAACTGTAACTTGTCTCCCCCTTAGGTTTGCTTGACCTTGAGTTAGTCACCCCAATTTGAATAACGAGAAATTAATTCATATAATTTCCTAGATCTAAATTCAACTACTTTTTACCCCAAACCAATAGGGATATCTGCTTAATAACCCCCAATCATCCTATGAAGTTTAGGTCTGAGGTATATAGGAACTCTAGTTATCATCGGTCGAGATTGACAAGCGGTCTGTATGCATTTTCCTTTGTCCGACTAACCCCAAAAACTACTAGTTGGGATTCAGCTCTATACGACCATTCATCCAATGGTTCAGGGCACATTAAGAGGAACTCCAGTTTCATCCAAAAAAGTTACAACTCACTGTAGCTTGACCTAATTACTGACCCCAAAGAGTTATTGCCCTTTGTTCAAAGCTTTTCCTATGAAGTCTGAGAGCTATAACTAAAGGAACTACTGGTTCGTCCGGAAACGGAATTCAGATGACGAACTTCATACAATGGTTAAAGGACATTGAGAGGAAATCCAGTTCACAAGAACCATAAACTCCCAACCGTACTAATTACCTAGACCTTGACTCTGCCCCTTAGGTATCTTTTTCTTGTAAGCCAATCATACCTATGAAATTTAGGTCTGGAGTTCTAAAGGTACTAATTACATCCAATGACCAAGCACAACGGTCAGAGTGAGAGTGCTACTGCTACAATAGAACCATAAGACTCTATCTTCCTAGTATTTGAGGGCTGAGTTCAAATTGCCCTTTGTTACTTTTCCTTGTCCGAAGCGAGAACTTGCCAAAACTACTGGCCTTGGAAATCAACTACTAACCTCATACAATAGGGATCATCTGCTAGTACATTATGAGAGGGAGCTGCAGGTCAAAAGGAACTTAGTTAACTCAATATGGACGCTTGACTCACTTACAGACTTATTGCCCTGTGCAATTACAATATTTCTCCCCCGTGTCCAGAGCAAATTATTCATATAAACTACTGGTTGGAATTCAATACATCTTCATACAAGTGGTCAATCACAATGAAAGTGAAGTGCAGTGCACAGGCCATCCCATCGTATACTCCATCTTGACTCAAAATTGCTTCTCAGAGTTATCACGTGAGGCCCTTAAAATAAAGTGTTATTTTGTACTATATCCATAACAATAATTCAAAAACTATTGGTAATGGAATTCAATACAACTACATACAATGGTAAAGTATATTGAGAGTAAGTACTATGCACAGGAACCATGCAACTCTATCTTGACTGTCATTCACAGAGTTAGTTTGCCTTTCAGTTACTTTTCCTTATGTCCAGTGCATTTTTTCGAAAACTTCTTGTTGATATGATCAAGGAAATTCAATAATCGTCATGCACAATGGTAAACACGAACAGGAATTGACAGTGCAAAAGAACAATAAGTTTCCTATTCTTGATCTGCATTTCAAACTGTATTGGCTCCCCTTTGTTATTTTTACTTCTATCTGGAAATATTATAATTGGAGAAGACTATTGGTTGGAACATGACTTTCAAGAGGTATGACTTTATACAAATTGGTCAAGCTCAAAATAATTTAGTAATTTGAATGATCAGTACAAAAACCATAACTCTGTAACTTCACAACATCGGTAAAAGTTATTGCCAGAAAACAATCATCTCTTTTTAGTTTTTTTGGGCAACGTTACTCCGTTATTTCTACGAACTTCCTCAGTATTATTGAAAAGCAGTCTTTTATGAACGTATTACATTTCAATTTTAGTGAATAGCTCTAGTTTCATTTAAATGTTTTGATGGCTTGTTTTAGGAGAGGCCATCCCAAATTCGTAATGTCCATCTGGATCAAAATTGCTTGCTCATATTTGGTCATAACTACTATTAATTTAGTCAAACCAATGTAAAAGGCCACCTCCAAATAAAGAGCAGCATGGAGAAAATCCTTGTATCATTCATATCGGGGACATGCACTAAATTTATAATTATATAATAGGAAGTAATTTGAAATTTGTCTGACCGGCAAAATAAGTCATTATTTGAACAAATTTTAAAGCTGTTTTCTAACCTTGCTAACGTTACAAATATAGAAATACTTTTGCAGAAAATAACAAAAATTGAAAAATTTTAGGGTTGACCAAAGAATTATTGCAGTTTTACGGTCAACACTCTCCATAAGCTTTCTGACAAGTCAACGTGGTCATGAGACTTTAAATTTATTTAGTTTTTAAGAACAGGGAATTTATATGGCGACATTAGGAATACTTACATGAAGCTTGACTATTATATGAGGGCGAAAAACTGGGGGATAAACTTTTAAAGCTGCTAGTTATTTTAGATTGGCCTTGTACTATTATTTTATGGGTAGTTCTGTCCTGTCTGACAAATGTAATAAACATAATAAAAGATGTTTGCTAATAAATATTTTCGAGTCTAAAGAAATGTGGTTGGTTTATACAGGGTCCTAAAGCAGTTCTCAATAATATTTTAGCACTCTTTCCTTAAAACAAGTATGAACAAAGTAGTTTAAGAATCACTACATCCATGTCCGGTCGTTTAACCAAATAAGAAAAAGTAAGCACCCCATTATTTGATCATGAGCCATGCAGGTCACTCATACCAACATAATTTATGGCATTTAGATTTACCAACTTCTTTCTAACAGTTAACTCCCATTGTTCTCCCATCTGCAAAGAAAAATCTATTCACAAAAATTAGGTTACATCCCCTTGTTCTCCAGATGAAACCAAAGTGATTAATGGTAACCTCCCTTTGTTTTCCCAATGCCATTTGCAAAAATCGGCACATAATCTAAGAAAAAATGGTTACTTCCCTTTGTTCTCCTGACACCATTTGCAAAAATCAAGGGGGATAATCTGTATCAACTGAAATTAAAAATGGTTACTTCCCATTGTTCTCCCGACACCATTTGCAAGTCTAAAATAATGAAGAAAAACCCCTTTGTTTTCAGACAATTGCCGAAATCAGGGAGGTAATCCATACCAACTAAAATAAGGGAAAAAATGGTCAAGTCCCTTTGTTCTCCCAACGCCATTTGCAAAAATCAGGGGTGATAATCCGTAACTACTGAAATCACAGTTATCGCCCCTGATTTTTGCAAATGGCGTCGGGAAAACAAAGGGAGGTCACCGTTTTATCCTAATTTAAGTCCGAACGGGTTATCGCCCCTGATTTTTGCAAATGGCGTCGGGAAAACAAAGGGAGGCAACTGTTTATAGGTTAACTCAGAACGGATTACCTACCCTGATTTTTTGCAAATGGTGTCGGGAAATCAAAGGGAGGTCACCGTTTTTTCCTAATTTTAGTCAGAACGGGTTACTTCCCCTGATCTTTTGCAAATGGCGTCGGGAAATCAAAGGGAGGCAACTGTTTATAGGTTAAGTCAGAACGGATTACCTCCCCTGATTTTTTTGCAAATGGCGTCGGGAAATCAAAGGGAGGTCACCGGTTTTTCCTAATTTTAGTCAGAACGGGTTACTTCCCCTGATTTTTTGCAAATGGCGTCAGGGAATCAAAGGGAGGTAACCGTTTTTTCTTATTTAAGTCAGTATTGATTGTCTCCCCTGATTTTTTTTGCCAATGGCATCAGGAGATCAGAGAGGTAAATGATTTTCCTAATTTAAGTCAGTACAAGTGTCTCAACACGTACCGACTTAAATTAGGAATATCAATTACCTCCCTAGTTCTGTTGATGCCATTTACAAACAAGTGGGCCATGATGACCCTATATCGCTCACCCGAGACCTATTTATGACCTAATTTTACCAAAATTTCTATTCTCAACACTTAAAAACGCAACAATTTTGAAGTTCAATTTAAATATTTAACATAAGAGCCAATATATCGCTCACCTTGGGGTGCTGATTTAAATAATTTTAGAGGAGATCCACTACAAAATGCCATAATGGCCTAGTGATTCTAGACAAAATTCTTGAAGTTTTTCCTTTATAGCCCTATGTTAATCAAGACCAGGTCAATTCTGACCAAAGGTCAACTTACCAAATATGTCAGCTCTAAGCCTTGTGGTTTCAGAATTTTTTTTTAAAGTATTTCATATATAAGCTTATTAAAATCAAGTGAGTCATGCTTTCAATAATCTTTGTAGAGGTTCACTAGGCAATGCCATAAATATCTAAGCTTTATGCCTTGTGGTTTCAAGGAAAATATGAACAGCCACTGCCAGATGAGCTAATGAACTACTGGAAAAATCAACATATATTCTTAATGTCCTGTCCATTCTTTTTAAATACGACACAAAAAAAAAAATTTAAATCACAAAATCGTAAAAGTCAATATTTGCATTTACATTTTGATTCTGTTATGTTTTATGTTTTCGAGAAGCTTAAAAAAGCAGTTTTAAAAATTTAGGTCACCTTAGCAAAATTCTAAACAGTGATAAAGTTTGTTATTACCAAAATTATTGTACCAATCTGGAATTTCTATTAATTTTGAAATGTTATCAAAACTTGGCCATACTGTGCTTTGTTAACAAATAACACTATATTTTTCAAGATCACAGTTAAAAAATAAACTTTTCTGACAAATTTTGAAAAAACTAAGCATTATTTTGTGACTATGGCCCAATTTTTATCTTGTTAAATACCACAAAATATGCATTTAAACCTATCACATGTTATTTCAGACAACAAGAGAATTCTAAGTAGCGCAGCAACAAACGTCAAGAGTGTTGTTTCAGAGAATGGGAGCAAATATAGGCTGTTGAAGCCTAACGGACAGGAACAGTAAAAATTGAAGTTATATAAAAAAATCTAGGTCCCCAACCAGAAAATCCTAACCTGGTATAAAATGTCAAAAGGACATCAAAAAATTGGAGTTACCATTCATGTTCTACCTCAAAAAGTGGTCTCGGTTTCTTTCCAATAATAAATAAGTTACAAAATATGCTATTGATAGTAACATAAAAGGGAAGTAATTCAATAAAAAAATTAAGCAAACAAATTGGAATCTCCCAAATAAAAAAAAGGCACTGTAATTTCAAGAGCAAATGCAGAGCAATATCCACACAGTTATCTATGCTTGAACCCAAAGTGTTACTTGACCTGTGAAGTGAGCCATCCGGAACATGGCTTCATGCAATATCTCAATGTGGTAAAGGCAATTGTGTCAGGTTTCTTCAAATCCATATTCACTGGGTTCAAGATTTACAGAGCGGAAGGGAAACAAAATCATATGACCTTTGACCCCTAAGTATGACTTTGACCTTGAATCCAGCCATCTTGAACATTGTTCTGAAGGTCTAAGTCTGGTTAACATTTGTGTCAGGTTTCAAGATATCCTTCAATGGTTTCAAGAGTTAAAGAGCGGAAGGGAAACAAAACTCATATGATCTTTCTAAATAAAAAAAGGCCCTAAGTAATGACCTTGACCTTGAATCAGCCATCCGAACATTGCTTCTGCACATCGGGTCTCAGTCTGGTTAACAATTTGTGTCAGGTTTCTTCGCAATCCTTCAAGGGGTTCGAAGAGTTACAGAGCGGAAGGGAAACAAAATCATATGACCTTTCACCGCTATGTATGACCTTGACCTTGAATCCAGCCATCCGGAACATTGCTTTGCCCGTCTTCTCAGTCTGATTAACATTTGTGTCAGGTTTCTTGAAATCCTTTAAGGGTTCAACATTTGAGTGCAAGGGCAAATTTTTAACTTGTTACAGACGGACAAAGGCGATTTAAACCTATCACATGTTATTTCAGACAAAAACAATATTTGCAACTACTAATTTTCACGACTTCAGCCTCGGATTCTTTAGTGGAAACAATCAATTTTGATAAAAAATGCATGCCAGCATTTTTTCTTGCAAAGTATACATCTGAAAATGAATTCTCCCTTAAAGTGATAACATAACAGTTTATTTGTCAGAAAAAAAACCTTAAATTAGTAAAACCAACCTTTGAAATAAATGATGTTTTGTAAATCAAGTATGTTTTTTCTGTCTTCCCTTTTTAAGCTAATGTTTTGACTAGGAAAAATAAATTTCATGCAGAAAGATCAAATCTGTATCTGATACTTGCCATGCTAAACTAGGATAAAAAGATTTTATGAACATTTTGGTGTTACAAATGAAAAATATCACAAAATATAAGTGTTGCGTTTTTAAATGTACCGAGTATATATATCATAAACAATTCACATGATGATAGGGTCATAAATGTTTCTTTGATTTGACCTTTTTCTAACCCCAGGTGATCCAGGTTTAAAGGGTGCCTAGAAATCATCGAGACAAATATTCTGACCAATTTTCATGGCATACACAAGTCATGGTTTTTCTATGTTCTGACCTGCTGAACTACTTTTTAACCAAAGATAACCAATATTCAAACTTGACCTAAAATTTATAAAGACTAAACCAAATCTAATTAAGTTCCAGTGAAAAATGCTGACCCCATTGCATGCACATTTTAAAGTATTTTTTATATTGTTTTTGACCAAGTGACCACATCTCTTGAAGATGCAATGAAAAATGCAACCCCAGATGATCCGTATTCAAACTCAAGGTTAAGTGTGCATAGACAGACGACGGACACCAGGCAATCATAGTGGCTCACTTTGAACACTTCATACTCAGGTGAGCAAAAAAACCAAGGGAGACAACTCATACTGACTTAAATAAGGAAACTATGACTAAAGAAATTCAAAGTTTACCTGAAACAATTCTTCTCGATGTGTAGTCATCATTCTGTCTCCATATGGTATAGCAATCACTTCAACGTAAAACTTTTTAATTTTTATTAAACAATATACATGTATTCAATAGCTGGCTTTTATTTTCAGCTGTGGTTCATTTCCTTAATAAAGATAATGCAATCCTGTGCTTTATGTGGTATAAGCAATCCTCTAATGCATGGAGCAATTTTCAAAATTTCAAATGAGCAACCCTCTTTATGCTTGGAGCAATTTTCAAAATTTCAAATCGTGTCATAACCGTACCTTCTCATATGACACTAGTACCGGTTTTTGCCAGGAAGCGGACATCATTCAGCAAAATCTTAACACGATTACAAAGCTTACCATAATGGCCCCGTATCAGGCACCAGAGTGACATTACATCAAGAAAAATATTTCGATACATTTTCATGATGACTCCTGTCGTCACAAGCTTTTTCTTTTACTTGCCATGGTGACCTAGTTATTGACCCCACATGACCCAGATTCAAAACATCAAGTTAACCATCCTGACAAATTTTCTAGCAAATTGGGGATCAAATGTGACCAATGATTTGACCTAGTTTCTGACCTCATAAACCCCAGTTAAGAAACTGGCCTACAGTTCATCTAGACAATTCCTATGATGCGGGTAAATGTAATCAAGAGTGTTAAAAAGATTTTCCTTTGATTTGCAACGGGGACCTATTTTTTTAAGCAATGTGACCAATTTTCAAACTCCCCCAGAATACATTAAGACAATCATTCTGATAAAGTTTCACACAAATCCAGTGAAAAATGCAGCCTCTATTGTACACACAAGGTTTTCCTATAATCTGATCTTGACAGGAGATGACCCATATTTGAACTTAACCTAGATTTCATCAAGATGCTCATTCTTACCAAGTTTCATAAAGATCCAGTGAAAAATGTAGCTTCTATTGCATACACAAGTTTAAATGTGAGACAACAGACAGGTGAAATACATCAAGCTATCACAAAAGCTGAAGAAGTATTGCCATGCAATACATAGTCCCTTACCGGTTTGGAGCAATCTATAAAGAAGGGTGCACACATTTATGGTATGGTGAAAATGCCAAAGAGAACATGTATGTCACAGATCATTCGAATTTTCTTAATATGTGAACAGGTGGCAATATATAACACCAAAGTATAAGACATAAGTGTTTGCAAAACATATAACGCTACATAAAACCACAGTATAAGACCCAAGTGTGACCTTGTCTTTGGAAGTTGATGGCTGGGTGTTGTTTGTGACATTTCCTTATGTTGTCGGTATAAATAGTTGGACCTCAGTCCATGCATGTACTAGCTACAGAGGACAGGAAATATTGCTACATGACACTATGTGTAAGGGTTTGAGCCCTATGACCTGGGGAGCAGGTGACTGGCTGTTTTGCATGACACACCCTCATCACATGGGCCACATTATATCAAAATCGGTCAAATTAGCCCTACGTGTGAGTCCTAGTGATTTTGAAAGTACATTGTATGTGGCTAGTTATTGTGCATGAAACACCCTTGGAGTATGGGTAACAACTGTCTGAAGTTGTATCAAAATTGCTTCATGCATGTGGAAGATACAGAACGGACACAAAA
Source organism: Saxidomus purpurata (assembly GCA_022818135.1). Taxonomy (NCBI): domain Eukaryota; kingdom Metazoa; phylum Mollusca; class Bivalvia; order Venerida; family Veneridae; genus Saxidomus; species Saxidomus purpurata. The sequence goes on along the minus strand of JAFMSR010000012.1, from coordinate 23,560,047 downwards.
TTGTGGATGGATGAAAGGATGGAACAGCGCAAGCCTATAGTCCCAAAACGGTCATATGACCGGTAGGGGACTAGTAAAGGTAATTCCTTCACTAACTTCTTAATACATAAATATACTACCCCCCCCACCAAACTCAACACTGCATATGTTGACGATATTGAGTTCTTGCCCTAAGGTGACGATGATATATATATATATATTATGATGAAGTAATTTCTTTTTCTGCAGCGACCCTTGCGGTTCCAACCAGGGAAGTGTCTTCCAACAACACATTATGTTTTGATCTGTGTTTGTAGATTTTTACTCAAGGTCACGTGAACTCATCGTCAGGATTTTCAACCTTCTGCTCCACAGAATGGTAGTGTTCTCCAAGACCGTATGCATGTCTGTAATACCTGAAGAACAAAATTTACACAATTACAACTGGAACATTCCGAGGCAAATCATTTGTATTTTCCATGCAGGTTAGCACATATTTCAACAGTTTCCATATTTTACAAGCTGGCAATTTTACCTAAAAACAGTTACTGTTAAGGAACAGTTATCAACTGGCATCTTTTAGAAGAAACTGTCAACTTTCCTACATAAAGAGTCAGAAGGGTAGTAGGGCTCACACCCTATGAAGGTCAATCAGTCACCAACCTTAACCACTCCGGCACCAAAGTAGCATCAAAGCCTTATGGATTTAGAGGATCTCTTGTGGCCTACTGTGAAGGACTGGGTTGTTCTGGCCAGAGGGAAAGCAGGAGGATAGGAGAAATCGAAGCAAGGTTCCAACACCCATCCCCCACTTTCCCCAAGGGTCGTGACAACCCAGTCCTCCACAGCAGACCATATCAAATACACTTTCTTGCAAACCTTATTTTATTTCATTGCAGTTTCTACAGGAAAACTGCTTAATAATATGTTGAGAGGTAAATCAAAACTTTATGTTGATTAAATATAATTCCCTGCATTGAACCCCTTGCGTTGGAGTTTGGTAGGTTCACACCTGAATTGACCACTGTGCATGTATTCCTAGCACTAAATATATAGTGTTTGATCGCATCCAAAACTATACTTTATTAACATGGTGAAAAAAAAAAGATAATTAAATTCAGAAAAGAAATTCTCCTGACACACATCAAGTTAACTTGATTAATGTGACGATACATTTTACTGTTGTTTTTTTTACACAGTGGCATTATGAAACAGTGACGTCCTTGGACATGAATAGTGACATATCTTGGAAGCAATTCAGTTAATGTCCGCTATTTTTATTTTCAAAAACATAACACTTTTCCTATGAATGCAGGTTTGTACTTTAAAATGTGAATACTGTAAAACACTTTAATTTCGCGACACCAAAATTTCGCGATTTTTGTCTAATTTTGACGTGTTTAATAATTCGCGTATTTTTGAATTAGCGAAGGTCAACATCCTGAAAATCGAAAGTGACCTCTTCATTGGATAAACTTGGTTTTCAACTTAGTATACATTTGCGTTGTATAAATTAACCCAAAGCCGAAATTGCCGTTCCCTGTAAAAATGTTTAATCCTACTTGTATGTTTGTTGAATTAATCACTCGCCTGACATGCACAAACTATAACAGGTTTGTAATTGATTGATTTAAGTTCAGGTAGCCAACAAACAAGGATGTGCAAACAAATTTTAATTCATGCAATTTACAAGTTATTGTCAAACAAACAAAGAGATGAGCTTGTAAAAACCATATTGACACCTGTCATCCGTAATTGTTTTAACACGTCTGTGTTAATAGGCGCTAGACAATGATCAATTTACTACCTGCCATGTTGTTAATTTACGTTTTGAACATGGGACTCACAAAGCGTCAGTTAACTTCATAACATACAAAGATCGTTTGTAGTTCCACAAATTCGGATGAAATTTAATTCGGATTAGGAATTTTTCACGATATTCTTGAATTCGCGAGGTACTGAAATCGCGAATATTAGCGAAAATTAAACGATCGCGAATAAAACCTGTTTTACAGTAGATCCTATTCATATACATTCTTAAACTTTAATTCTCTTTCTTGTGATACCAGAAAAAGCACCATTTCTTTTCACAATCAAATCACGATTCAAGACCACATTGATATTTGATACCAATATTTTTTTATAACTTGAACCATTATTGCCTCCCCTGAAAATTTGAACCATTTCTAACGATTTCTTGTTAAATTTACCTGAAAATTATTAAAATTTAAAGTTAGTGAAAATTCTGACTATCTTCTACATATAAACCTTTGTGAAGCGTATCTCGGAAATAACAAAGTATTTATATACAAGCTTAAAACACAAAGTAGTTTGGATGCTGTCAGGTAAGTCTGCACTGATCTTTCCCTTCAGGGAAAATATCTGTTTATCTTTCCCCGTGTGTGCTGGAGATGAATAAATACTTTCCCCAGGGGGTTTGCAAGAATACTGGTTTCTGACAAGCAAATTTTCAAGCAAGCCTTGAAGAATGTATACTCTGTACTAATTCAAAGACAGACAGATGGAATATGGCATAAATGCCCCTTGCCTAAGGTTACTTCGACCACAGCACTGGTAGGTATCAAACCCCAGACACTGAAATCCTGAAGGGAATATGCTACCACTATGCTAGGGCACCTTGAAGAATCTGGAACTATACTGCATACATAAACAGTAATATGAATGACTTACGTTAAGACTAGAGGCTTGCTATCATAATTTTCTCCAGTGACTAAAGAAGGTCCTTCAGCCTGTACAACCTCTACTGGTATTCGTAGCACATTACATAATGCTTGTATCTGAAATTTATTGCACAACTATTACTTCTGCAGTATATTCTACTGGACTGCATAATAAATTAATAAGGGTTACCTGACAAAACTTTTGTGTTGCCCTTGCTGTTTTACATAATTAATATTATAGCTGCAGTCTGTACAGTAAATTGGGTAATATTTGCAATAATTTAATTTTCCCTATTTTGGCAAATTTACCACTTTGAAAGTTTAAAAACCTCGCGAAATATTCATTTCACATACTGTAGATTTACAATGAAAGAATTTTCCTTTTGCGATTAGAAGAACAATTAGATTAGAACAATTTTTATTTTATTCTATATGCTTTTATAGATACTAGGTTTTACTAGTATATAAATGTCTACTTTGAATTCCTTCTACTTGGTTAATTGTTAAAGTACTAAAATATATATACACTGACTCAACATGAAAACTTTACAGGTTTATAATGGGATTTACTATGCATGAGAAAGAAACACCAATACCTCCCAATGCAGGAGGTGGAATTTAATCATTTGTAAGAATGTTAAACTTCATCAGTTGGAGAGTGAGTTTATCAAAACAAAATTAAAAATCATCACAGGAGCTTTCAGATTCAAGGTCATAAATTCACCTATATATTCAATTCAAAGGGAGGTAATTTAAGAATTTGTATCTTTGGAGTCTCAACTGTGTTTTCATAAAACATTGTTGAGTTGACATTAGTTTCTCTCAACTGACAGCAAAAAGAATATTTTGTCTTGACAATCAATTTTGTTTTTGATAAACTGTATGTTTTCACTATATGAGTTATCTCCCTTTTATGCATGATAAATGACTTTAACTTTCAGGCCTATTATCGCCATTGTTATTTGTCTTATTTTATAGAGTCAGAGTGAAATACATTGATTTAATATTGTGTTAAATATTTGTATAATAAAAGTGTAAAGTTTTCATTTTGGGTGAGTATACATGTATCTTATTAATCAATGAAAAAGAATCTTCGAAAAGAAACAAAAAATATGTCTGCTCACAAATCATGACATTTTCTTCACACAAAAATTACCAAAATTACAGTACCTAGTCTGTTCTCTTTTCTCATACTAGATGAAAGGATTTTTTCTGGCTGAGGGGGAGTATTGTGTTTGATGTATTACGATACTTTTTTCTTAGATGTGAATAATGTAAAGTTTGGTAACTCTGTAGTTTGGAATTATGGCATTTAACTATTTATTAACAAGTGACAGGAAATTGTCACAAAACCAGGTTTTCATTTTCCAGTCTGCTGGCCGAGCGCAAATGTATTTTTAAAGTCAGTAGATATAAATAATGTTAAAAAGAAACAAAGGTCTTCTTCTATATATTACATGTGTAAAAAAAGCAAAGGGCCATAATTCAGGCAAAATTGATCCAAACACAAAACCCAGACAATATGCACGAGAGCACTTGGTGACAACAGTTCTGTGAGAGTTTGGTTTAAATATCTTGAGAAATGTAGGAGGAAGTGGGCACGTGACAGTATTCTTCTATATATAACATATGTGGAAAAAAGCAAAGGGCCATAATTCAGGCAAAAATTATAAAAAAATAGAAAATAAAAAAATTGCTCTGTGTGGGGTTTGAACCGCTGGTCTCGTGAGAAATTTTGTCATCTTACTGTAACAGAATACTCCAAAGTATACAGGACTGATAATCTATTCTAAAAATAGACAGTAATAACAGAGTATTCTCCCTTTTATAATAACAGAGTATTCTCCCTTTTATATATACTTAAATAAGGAGACACAAAATTGCTAACAGACGGACGGACAGGCCAGACAACCGGGCAGAACATTATATATTCAAAATTCTTTAGTTCACAATTATAGTTCTGTGAAAGTTTGGTTGAAATCCCTTGAGAAATGTAGGAGTTGCACACAGAAGAGTATTTCTCTATATATATATTACATTATGTGGAAAAAAACAAAGGCCCATAATTCTGCAAAAAATGATCAAATCACAAAACGCCAACAATATGCGCCAGGGCACTTGGTGACAATAATTCTGTGAAAGTTTGGTTGAAATCCCTTGAGAAGTGTAGAAGGAGTTGCGCACAGAAGAATTACATATGTGAAAAAAAACAAAGGGCCATAATTCTGTCAAAAATGACCAAATCACAAACCCCAACAATATGCGCCAGGGCACCTCCATGACAATACTTCTGTGAAAGTTTGGTTGAAATCCGTTGAGAAATGTAGGAGTTGCGCACAGAAGAAATTGTTTACGCCCGCCCGCCGACATACCTCAATCTAATAACCAGGATTTTTCCTTCGGAAAACCTGGTTAATAAAGGAATTAATTCCTGCCTCCTAACTGAGATAATGCTAAAAATGTATAATATAGATAATGGAATATCAACATTATGCGTTAACCTGGCACTTGGCACATGGCCTAGAGGACGAAGGTTTACAGGTGGTTTCTCAATAGAGATTACCACAAACACATGTTCAAATGTATTCAGATTTTGCTTCAGTGACAGATGCAGCAGAATACTCATACCTCTAACTGTCCTCCCCATGCTGGGGTTGTTTCCAGCAGCTTACAGTACTCCGCAAAATCATCTGGAATAAAGAAAATATCAGCATGTTTTAACTATCCCCCGACCCCACCCAACGATCTCTTGCAAAGTCTAAACTAAACAACAAAGTGGAGAGGATTCACCAACACATTCTCTCATAAATAGATTGTAAATATACTTTACAATCTCATAGAAAGACTGACCAATTAATTTGAACCGAACAGGAAGGATTTATCTCCCTTAATGGCCAAGGACCATAAACTCTTAACTATTCTTTCTATAAACATCACTAAGCCTGTCCTTATAATAGATATTAACAAGAGGCATGGCTCTTTATTGGTCACCTTAGTATCATTTAAAGGTCAAGTGACCCTGGGTATGACTCTGTAACCGCAAAATCAGTAGGGGTAATCTATTGGTAAGACAAACCTCACTATCTAGTTCAAAGATCATAGCTGTTTGTTGTTCACGACACACCTTTGGGGTATGGGTAATCATTGTGTGAAGTTATTTCAAAATTGGTCAATGTATGATTGTGGAATATGCATTTAAGTAGTGTTTGAGCCCTAAATGTGTTCTCATAAGTGTGACCTTGACCTTTGGAAAAGGTAGCTGGTTGTTGTGTATGACATACCTTTAGCGTATGGGTAACAATTGTGTGAAGTTCATGCATGTGGAAGATACAGACCAGAAGGGAAATTGCAGACACAGCCGGACAGAGCAGTGCATATGACTGGTAGGGGACTAATAAGTGACCACCGAGCAGGGTCAATTTTGACTCTGTTGGCATTATTAAGTAAAGCTCCACTACACAATATAACATACTAAATATCTAAGCGCTAGACCTTGTGCTTTTGCAGAAAATTAACGAAGTTTTTCCTAAACAAGTCTATGTTAACCCCGAGCAGGGTCAAATTTGACCTATGGGCATTATTTGAACACACTTGGTAGAGGTCCACTAGCCAATGCTAAGCTCTGGACCTTGTGGTTTCAGAGAAGAAGATTTTTAAAATTATTCCTATTTTTTGCCATTGCAACCGGAGTTCTGCATGGAATGGAATTCTTTGAACAATTTTGGTAGAGCTTCATGCAAGGAACATCCCTGCATAGTTTCATTGGTTAAGTGGTTTCAGAGGAGATGTCATTTGAATCAAAATGTTTACGGACGATGGATAATCATTCATTAGAAAAGCTCACTCTGGCAAAGCCTGGTCGAGGACCACAAGACAATGTTATATTCCAAATATCTAAGCTCTGGGCCTTGTGGTTTTGGAGAACAAGGTTCTCAAATATTTATCTATTTTTAGCTCTGGTGGCCATGTTTTTCAATCAACCAAAACCATTTGAACAAATTTAAGAGAGCTCAATGCAAGGATGCTTCTGACCAAATTTGATGAAATTCCATGAAGTGGTTTATGAAAAGAAGTCATTTGGATCAATTGTGGACGACATACCGTGGAGAGACATTCAGCACTCCTGAAAAATCACCCTGAGCTACTGTATTAGGTGAACCAATGAAAAACATTACCTTGGGTGTAACAATCACCATTGTCTTTAGTCAGAAACGGTAGAAAATCATCAGGATGCTCCCTCATGTAATCTGCAACCTGTGTCCGCAAACTGTCTGTGCTACCCTACAAAATCAAATACCAAATCTAAAGTTAAGCAGTTTAAATGGATACATATAGCACAGGTAGTACATACGTTGCATATAAACATCCAAGGTGGTGTGGTTGTCAAGTGGTTAACGTTCTGGACTACCAATCTGGTGGTCCCTGGTTCGAATCCAAGCCAAGACACTGGAAATTTCGGAAACCATTTTCAGTGTTTCCCATCCATATAGAGATGAACTGGTTAGAAACCCAGAGGTAGTGCTGGGTGAATCGGTGCTATACACTTAAAAGAACCAAGAGTACCAAAATTCCCATGTATCTGCATCTGTATCTTCAACCATCACCTGTTAGGAGTTTTGACAGTTTCACTTGAGGAGAAATCGTCTGGTAGGCCGGGACTATGAACAAGAAATCCCAGGGTCCTCTGGGACTAAGATGCATGTTCATTGCAGAAAAATATTCAGTATAATTATATTCAAGATATACAATAATTCAAATAAACAACCAAAATGTTTTGCAGTGATTGGCATGTGTTGCAGGTTTTAGTGGCCTCTTTATTTGCTGTAAAACTTGCTGTCAAGGATGTTACACTAGTAAGTGAATGCTTCATGCATAGGTTCCACTGTACCTAAAACATAAACCTACTAAATCTTTAAAACAACAGTTACTTGTCTATCTGTACGATTGGACCATACCAACAATATACTTGTGTATATATATGCCACTGTGATGTAGAGGTTAGCATGCTGGACTGGTAATCCAGAGACTCACAGTTTGAAAACTGATAGGGGCGGTCAATTTTTCATGATATCCTTTATATCATTATCATACCAACAATTGTTGAAAAGGGGAGCTAACTGAACTAAATTGTTGAAAAGGGGAGCTAACTGAAATAAATTGTGAAAAGGGGAGCTAACTGAATAGGTAACATAGTGCAGATCATGATTGTAAAAGAAATCACTTGCTGCTAGCAGGATAAGAGTTCAACCCACTTCTTTAGATCTCTATTCAGAGGTAATATTCTCCTAAGCAATCTGCAACAAATTGAAGAATGGTTTGTTCTAAATATTCACCTACCTCAATACCTAAAACTTTTCTTTCAGCTAACTGGTGAGACACTGCCGCATACAAACTGAAAAAATTCAGACATTTCAAGTGGAATACACAATTATGTATTGCAAGAGCTGTTGCTTATAATTTACGAATGCCACTGAAATGGTGTCTCACAGCCTGTGACATTGATCTTCAAGGTGTGCACTCAGTACTTCATCTCCATGTGCTGAACATTTTGAGTCAATCTATTTGAAAATCCTTCAATGTATAACAGAGTTAAATATGGACAGGAAATTAGTGTTTATCTTCATCAAGCTTTATCATTTTTATTTCTTCAAACAGGAGCAAATATATTCCATTTCACTGTCTGTGTCTTTTACTTGACAGTATTCAGTGTATGTAATTTGAACAAATTTCCTTCAGTACTATTGCTCTTGGAAACATTGCAACAAGATATTAAGATCACGATAACAGGCAGAAACCTTTTTCATTTCCTAAGTAAATTTTCTTATTTACTGAAGCAGAGTTGAGATGTACTTACCAATTTCCATCAGATGGAATCTGAAAAGAGAAAATTTCTTTAAATTAAAATTTTACCAACTAAAGACTGAAAGGCACACATGTTAACATATTAAGTTATTCTACATTATTTTTACATAGCTTCCCCCCCCCCCCCACCCCCAACCTACATGTACTCAAGTAGAGGTGAGTATCTCCTTAAAACCAATTTCAGGCACTGAAACATTACATGTAGATCCTTTCATTTTCCGGCAAAACTTCTCCTAAAAATGAATGGTATCCATCACCCTGACATTCATGGGCTCAATCCAAACACCTGAAAGTAGCACAGATTTCTGAGGCAAAGACTGCTTAGCCAGAAATGGCCCTCATTCTGGCATTCTGCTGCCAGGTGAAGCCAAAGCCTACAGGAGCTTTAATCCGTAATAAAAATGCATTCTGATCATTTTATCTCCTGGTTCTTTTTATTTTATGCAAGGAACTTATGGGGCAGGTAAGAAACTGGTAACCAGTCTTTGTTTAACTTGTAGCTCACAAACCATCATCACTGGAATTGTAAATTAAACCCTCTTCATCTTGCTACATGCACTTAACATCTCTTAAAAACTACTAGATATTTGTCGAAATTTCAGGCACATTTACATAATATTGAAATAATACAATGTAGAATATCTTAGCCCCAGAAAGATCCTTTAATCACTACCCCTAGGGAGATGGGGTTTAATTACCTCATGTATTTGAAGACTCCTCTGAGCTAGGATGGCTCCTATCTTCACAGCTTCCAGATGCCTAGATGATGTAAGATTTTCTATCTCCTGTTCTCTAATTCTGTCTTCTCTCTCTTGATCCTGGACCGCTTTCTTGTCCTGTAAGTAACAATACAAATTTACATTTCTGTCAATTTTTTCATTCCAATTTCAAATTTACTGCTTTTTGGCTTCAAAATCAACAATTTCAAAGTCTTATAGCCCTATATCGCTCACTTGAGTTCCACTGCTATAAATGGCAAGGTCAAGTTATATGAAAATCAAATCATCCACAAATCCTGTCAACTAATCTGCTTTAATCTGATTTAGCATCTAATCATTTCATGCAACATGGTCAAATTTCTGTCCAGGTCATGGCTTGTACATGTACACATTAAACACCCTTTAACCATGTTTTACTAAAATCACATGCATAAATGCAACTTGTCAAATGCTAACGTTTTCCTATTCTATTCTGTTCTTCTATTCTATTCTGTTCTGTTCTGTTCAGTTCCAGTATCTAATGTTACAGTAGTGTCATAGGTTTTCACCAGACAAGGTCTGCAACTCTTGGCCTAAAAGCCCATCATTATACTTGACAGCTCTTGTGGTCATACACATTAACTCCAGTTTTTGTTCTGAGTTACTAATCTTTAAGATAGAAAATCAAAGTATTGAAATACTGATGGAAGGCCATTTCAAGAGATGTCAGCTTGCCAAAATGGGTGTAAGATAAGAGGCTATAAGCAGTTTGATAGTCCACACTTCTCTGGTAAAAATCAAGTTTAATTCATCAAATATTCAGGTAAAATTAATTGCATACAGAGGTTTCAGAACTGTTTCATCATTTTATGCATTTACTTTCAAGTTTTGTTTATTTACTGTAAATACTGAGTGTACTTGACATTCACATTTGAGATACATTGAAGAAGCCTTAGGAAAATGTAATGAAATTAATTCCAAAACTAAATCCTTGCTATCGTATCCTGATCCTGCAAATACCTGTTTACATTTTATTGCATACAACAGATCAATGTCTAAATATAGACCAACATGGAAAGTTCAATTTCTATTTTAGCTGATTTTCTGAAAATAGGACGGAACATTTTCACCCACAATATCTATATTTAGATCAGACTTTCCCAGCTGATTGTGCACAATGGAACTATTTGTTTATGTCAGGCACCTTTTGGCATCTTCCCTAGATAACGTCTCCGATTGGCTAAAATGCAGCACTATTTGTAATTTGAGTTCTTGTGCAATCAGCAAACAATATTACATATCAAAATGATTTACATGGAAAGAGTGTAAGGAAGATTTTACTTTGATTTTATCGCACTTAATTGATTATATCGTAGGTGGCCCTGTTTTGGTGATGGCCCTGTTTCGGTGACCCTTTGAAATTATGCAGTCATTTCTAAGTGCAATATTTTGGATAACTATTTATACCAGGGTTGTGAAATATACCATTTTAGCTTTCTTCAGATTGGAAGAAAAGTTGCTGACAGCGACAGTTTAATCATATGGTTGATATTTCCAGGGTAACCCTACTTTTGAGGCATTTTTCTTAATACTTTTTTACACTTTCAAGTTGAGATGTAGATCTGTGGTCAAAAACATAATTTCAACTAATTTTCTTTCTTCACATGACTGTTGTCTTATTTTCTCCCTGTTTGTATGCAGATATAACTGACCAATAAGAACTTCTTGATAAAAGACAAGTTTTAAGCATGTGATCTGCTTATAGCTTTTATAGCTTTTACATGGAAAAATGGCCGATCTGAGAAGTGGTGATTAACTTTCAAATCTGATATTTTTTAAATAAGGTGGCAAATATCTTCATATTTTTATGAGATAGGGTAAACAGATTCTTGTTGCATAATACAACTCAATACCATTAGATTTTAAATATAACTGTGTAACTGTTAAAATGAATGTGCTCTGTATCTAATTATAAACAAGACTCACTCTGGATATTAATTATTTTTTGTTCAGGTTGTGAAAGTCAACTTTGCGCAAATGCCAATTACCGGCTAATGTCACTTGTTTACAAATGAAGTAGGGGTCACTGAAATAGGTACAGCTGAGTATCTGTAATGCAAAACAGGTGTGCTTGTGATAAACAGCGCTAAATATTTTGTTGGAGTAGTTTCCACTTTATTATCACACAAATTGGGAACAGATAACACAATAGTAATCCATAAACAGAATAGTTTTTTTTTCAAAAGATTTGGAAATTCAGTCAGAAGTATTCTTAGATCCCGAATCATAATAATGACAAATTAAGGATGTTAGTTGGAAGAGCCAAAAAGCGATAATTTATGATTTTATGTATGATGCGATTTTTGCAAAAAAATAAAAATTCCGAGTACTGGAATAATAACCATAGATTTTGTTTATCGATTGTCTCCCCATATGACCTTGCTTGGTCAGTGACCCCAAATTTAACAAATTGATCAACATGACCCTATCGATACTCCCCCGGGTTTTCCTCAATGCCTTATAATTGAGACCGCAAGAACTCTAGTTGGCATCCGCGAAAATCAAGCGCATGCCTTGCTTAAAAATACTAAAAACAATATCTCACTCTACCATATCCTATAAGTTTGCGGGTAAATAAAAATTTGAAAAAAAAACTCTGAGGTTCATAAAATATCAACCTATATACATGTACATGGTGAATACCCTGACACGTGATATCGATAATGCAATAAGTTCTAGTATTGGTGAAAAATTAACGGTCCTGATTACATAAGACAAATCATCCTTGATGTTGTTGCTAACACCAGTTATGTGAAATTGAATTTGTCACTACATGTATCACTCTTAGCTTGGTAAATTGCTTGGAGGAGTTAGTGGTGATTCGTAAACTTTTCAAACAGCGATGATTAGCCAATAATTAACTGTCAATCAAGTCACTATGCTCCAAACATGCTGCTAATTAAATCATTTAACCAATTAAGGTAGTAGACCCCTAATGGGCACCAATTCAAATCATTATAGGCTTATTTTTTTCTTAATCTGTATCATTTCCTGGATTTAAAATCAAATTTTAAAAGAATTTTACCGTGAAAAAAAAAAGTTATAGGAATTTGAATAACCGTACCCCCATTTTGGAATTATTTATGAAATGACATCACACAAGAGACAAGAAAATACATGTATTTCATTTATTATTCAAAACTTTGGTACAGATTTGGTATCAGAGTAACAAGAACTATGTTTTCTTTCAGAAATTACACACCATTTACCATATAATCAACAAGTTTTATGAAACTTTTATGAAATAATCAGACAGTATTACAATTTTCATGTACTTTTTTGGCCATGTTCAATTTTGAACATCAAAGTTTTTAGGAAAAATCAACATTTTCTAGAAATGGGGCATGACTTTTTGTATATTAAAAATTATCTGTAACATTTTGGGAACAGCATGCCCCTAAGCAATTAGTTGGAAAAGAACAACAGGAAAATGTATTGGTCTGTCTGTTTCAGAAAAAAAGCATTTGTAAAATTTCACAACGACACTGGGTCCTCATCTCTGAGGTGATATTTTATTTCTTTAAGTTACAGTCATGGAGAACTTAATTGTTGCAATTAAATTAAATCAGTACTTCCAGACAACAAGAATTCTTTAGTCTCTATATATAATAATTATATAAGAAAAGCAATCCAGTTTCTAATTGTTCTGCTGTTAGTGAAAACAAAGTTGATTTGTGTCAAATAAAATAATATTCTGACAAGCCTTTTCAGAAAAAAGAAGCATTTTTAAAATTTCACTACCCCATTGGGGCCTGATCTCTGAGGGGAAATTCTTTTTTCAGCATCTCACAGTGATACAGAACTCAATCCTTATCAGTTTAATTAAATCAGTACTATTAGTATTAGTTTCAGAAAACAAAAATTTCTCAGTTTCTAAATAGGGTATTTCAGAAAAGCACTACCTCATTTCTAGAAAAATCAGAAGGTGTACGGGATGAATATTAGAGTGATCATTAAATCAATTGAGCCAATTACAATTTAATTTTGATACATGTAACCTGTTTCAGAGAAATTTAATTTTAATGTTTTACATTGAATACATAAGAAAAGAACAATTAAAGGGCAGTAACTCTGGAATACAAATCTGATCTGGACGACAGATGTGTGTGCGTCGCACCATTATGCTATTGTACACTATTTTAAGTTCATGAAATTCTATCCATTGGTTCTTGTGTTGTGACTCCAGACGGACGGACAGATTGTCAGACAACGCTAAAATAATATCCCTCCCGTTTGGCAGGGAATAAAAAAATACGCATATTTAGGCGTTTCTGTGAACCATTACTATGTGAATAGTAAACTAATGTTTGAAATAAGCATTATTTTTTGTAAATAGGCTAAAAAATTGACCAAGTTGTCCAAAGACCCAGTGATTTTGCAAAAATCTCTCCACATTAAGTCAATCCTTTGTGGCATGTATGCCTATCATATGATTGGTCAGTTTTGACAATATCCTCGCTTCCAACCTATCAAGATCCAGAGATTTGGGATGAATCTTTTCAAAACTTACCCTTCTCTTCTGTGCTTTGGTTTGTTTCTTCTGTTTAACTGCTGGTTCAGCAACATCCCCTACATCATCAGTGGTCAACACTTCTATGGATTTCTGCACTTCATTCACTTCTACAATGTTTGCAGTCTGTAGTACATATAAATAAGTGAAAAATATGTATACGTATAGTTGAACCTATGTTAGTGGTCACATAAAAACAGAACTAAAACAGACTTGCTAGTCTTTCAATTTAGATATTTTAAAAAGATGTGTTTTGCAAAAAAATCTATTAACTGAATAGCAAACAGTGCAGATCATGATTAAACTGCAGAGTGGGGCAGATTTATCATGATGTGCAATAGACACAATGGCAGAATCACTTGCTGTAAGCTGGGTTATGGTAAACCTGTTCTGTTTCTGCCAATGAGATTTAATGTCTGTTTACTATTGACCAAATTCTTCTCCACAGATCTACAATTATGTATAATTTAGTAAGTTCAGTTCTTTAAACCTGTCAATCCTGGAATTTTGACCAGAACTTGAGTCAAATGAAAGCATCAGCTCTGGAACCTGCAGACATATTCAGCCAACAGGATTTGAATCCACAACCCCTTGGCTTGGAATCAGGTTCCTTGCCTGTATCACCACTGTACCCCATTGTACCTCTAAATAATTACCAATATTTCAAATTTTCATGCAAAAGTTTAAACTGTACAAGTCCTATATTTTTCATATGTTCAAGAGTATTGCATTTAACCCTTAGTATGTTAGATTTGTTTTTCTCATTCTACAGTACTGCATTTAGCTCTTTTTTATGGTTTCCAGTCACGGCCGACCCTACAACTTCTCCTTAGTTGAAACTGCCAAGACGCCTGACAGGCACAGAATGAAGAGACAGATGCAGATGAAGGTACCAGACCTTATTAGCTGTTTAGCAATAATTCCCTTGGTTCTTTTATGTGCCAAGTGTATAGCACCGAAACAGGCATTACTACCTCTAGCGTTAACCACTCGACTACTATGCACTTAGCTCTCAGTTTGCTATTTTACATTCAGCAGTATTCCATTTAACCCTCAGTCACACTCTATCACTTTCTGATAAACCTGATTTGCCAAAGAATAGTTTATAGATTAATACTCACAGCTGCACTGTTTGCGGTCTCCTTCAATTCTGCTAATTCTTTTTCATGTTTTGCATCAAGTTCAGCTTCAAGTAAAGCTATTTTTTCAGTTGTTTCTTTCTTCTTCTTTTTATCTCCTTTTGTTACACTGTGTTTCAACTTTTGAAGTTCACCTGAAAAATAGTTAATTATTTTATATCTTTTGGAGTTAAACTAGATCTGTTCTTATCTGGATCAAGTACGAAAAATAATCATTCCATATTACATGTAAAATATTCCATTTCATTCTATACATTGTAGGTAGAATGGCAGAGCCGCAGTGGCTCAGTGGTAGCATGTTCAGCTTAAGAGTAGGAGGGTTCCGGGTTCGATCCCCACCAGTGCCACGGCATTTGTGTCCCTAGACAAGATACAGATAATTCCACATTGCCCCTTTCTCTTCCAGACTGATCTCATCTGGGGTGAGTCTCAAGAGCGATTAATCTAAGTTGAAAGAACTTGTTTCGCAAATGAGAATAAATTAATTAGTATAAAGTAACAGGTAGAGTTCTGCAGTTTCTGTAACTGCACTGTTTGTAAGTTATTGAAATCTAAAAGGATTTAGTGTTGTCACATTTCTTTCTTGAAATAATGTTCAATGGTTGAAGAGTTTGCCGAAAACACTTCAGTTAAGATAATAGCATACATGTAAACGAATCCGTTCTGTTTAATGTTTGTGTAAATGTGTACAAAATTCTGTAAACATGACAGCCCTACTAGTTAACAAAACAACACCCTATCTCTTTACTTTAGGTTTAATGCGTATATCAAGAGTATGACTGTAAACTATTTAACTAGTGAGAGAGGAACCAGTACTGGTCTCCATCCTCTACAAGAAACTGCCAACTCTCTAAGATATGACCTTCGACGCGCAATAATGTACCTTCGGACATTTGTTACATTATTCGACAATAATTGATAAAAAAAACCCATAAAATTTACATTTTTGTCACCCTCTTTAAATGCAAAACCAATGATAAAAACTGACAGCTACTATATTTTACTCAACAAAACATACTATTTCCTTCAAAATCCTCCAAGACCATTACTATGGCAACAGATATTTGAAATTATTCATTTTTGTAATATTGGCTATACCCTATGAAAAAGGCAGATCGTGGAAAGAAGACATGAAATAGTTCACCAGATATGACATATATTGAAAAAGTATATAATGTTGCAACCAAAAATAAATGATGCTGTAAGGAAATGATTACCGGAATAGTTTACTGCCCATGTAAATTGAAGTGAGTTTTGACGTCAAATTGTGGTATGTGACGTCATTTTTAGAGTGAACAATGACGCCTTATATTAGGTATACTTTTTCAAAATGTTTTGTATGTACTGAAAGTAGGTAGATCTAACTGAAATTTTCCAATATTGATATTGAAATATTGTTTGTTCAAATATGCAAGAAAGCTAGTTTCCAAGTATTTTGTCCGAAGGCCCATTTTCCCGTGTCGCTGGTCATATAAGAGTAAAGCTAAAATCCATGACCATTAAACAATAACCATAATGTTGACAAGTAAAAACTCTGAAGCAAATGGTAATTTGGAAGGTGTTTATATGTGTGTGTGTTTCAGTTTAACTTTGTTTTTTGGGAGGACTATGCTATTCTTTATATCTAAATATATTTACTAGTTCTACATGTTCTAGACTTTTATTGGAAACAAAATTAATGTTCTGACAAAATTTTAATATGTTGTCATATAAAAACTCTATAATGTTCTAAATGAAATGATCAATTTAATATTATTGAAAAATGTCCTTATTCAATTTCAAAGCAACTACACGCATGTCTTGATTATCATAGGCGGCTATAACTCAAAGAGAAGGATTCCATTGCCAAAACTTACAGAAATTGATTCAGTAAGACTGGACAAGACTAGGGACAGAACCTTACAAAGAAAATACATAGACCTAGAACCCTAACCACTGCCTTAGAAATACCTAGCAGAATAGCACACTTTCTTCTCATCAATGCAACCCGGGTTTGATCCCCGTCCTGGGTAGAAACCAGATTGGACAGGTGTTTTCTCAGGGTTCTCCAGTTTCCTCCTACATTAAGGCCACCGTACACTTATATTACTTCTGCACAGTCAGTTCAAAATCTCGCATGAGCTTAACATGTTTGTTGTTATTTGTACCTTGCAAACTTTTAATAAAGATTATCATTGTCATTACCTGACATCTTTTTTCACACTGTTTTTTTTAAATTTTAATTCACCTTTACTTTCTATTGAAGTAGACAAATTCAACATCTTCAACCATTAAGCATCAAAGCAATGCCATATACTTAAGAAATAATCTAGATGACTTGGAGTGCTTTATCGAAATTGAAGCATTCTCCAGAGGTAATTTGCCTGGCGGAATAATTCACGAGGGCGAAGCCCGAGCGAATTATTACGGAGGCACATTACCGACGGGGTATGCTTCAATTTCGTTGAATACATAATAAACTGCAAGGCATGCCTCACTCTGTAAGTGCATTGCTAAAGTAAAGTGTGAGTACTGAGGTTTATTGATTTCAACATGTTTAAAGTGTCTCTGCACTGTTAGAATGGTTAATTTTCCACAAAATTGGTTGAATACCAAGAAATAATGAAATCATTTTTAAAATGTGATTGTGAAGACACCAGGTCCTGTCACCTCAATGATGTTCACAAATTGAAAATTTCATGTGTGAAATGGGTACTAGTCTACTAAAAGTTGCTTTAGGTCATTTGTATGTCAACCAAATTGCTTGTGCTGTGAAATATTCTTCCTAAATATGTTAGATAAATGCAGTAAAAGTGTGTAGATAAAAAAGATTACCCATATTTCTGTAAATATGTTGATACATGTAGTAACTGTAAATAGTCTGATTTTTACTTTGCTTTGAATGGTGCATGTTGGCTGTTGCAAAAATTCCTCACAGTTAAAATCTGATAATCACAAAGAACTTGTTGTTACTACCACAAAGTGCCTACATGTTCTACCACACATAGTGACATTGTGACTTTACTACGGGAAAAGCCTGCAAAAGTCATGGCCATTTTTCTCGCCCTGTGACATTTGGCGTCCAACGTCGGACCACGACTGTTTTACTATGCTTGCAAAGTGAATTTAATTACCCCTTAATGCTGGAGTCCTGTAATTTGAAGATGAATTTCGTAAAGGGTCATGACTCATGGTTACTTCATCACAATTGAGAACATATGTTATCGGCCAAACAGCTCAGTGGGGTGAGCACTCTCCCTGTATACCTATATGAAGGGTTCGGGATTCGAGTCCCAGTCAGGCTGCACATTTTCCTCACACTGTGACAATTATATTTAATCAGTATGCATTCCAATACAAAACATAATACCCCACCCGTTTATTTTCATAAGGATACTGAAGATAAACACAATTATCTACCGAAACAGGAACGACAATGACTCAAATTAAATATCACCGTTTAGAAAATACAAAAATATATTATTTTAAAAACCCTGAAGCTCTTTTCTCTCCTTCCTTTGACGCTGGAGCAATTTTTCTTCTGGGTCACATTTCTCGCCGTCGTTGTCAGCCATTTTTAAACCTCTTACAACAAGTAAAATATAATAAAAATAGTTATTGCTAATTTGCATAATTTCCCCAGCTTTTACTCGATTCCCGTACAATAACAAACATTTAAAAATGCCAGTTATGCAAGAACGATATGTTCCTAATTAGCGTTATTCTTAAATAATTTCCCTAATTACTTTTCATTAACGTGATAAGCAGCATTACCCAGTACAGGTGTAAAATAAAAATAAAACATCGTCATCGACACACAAGATGGTAAGGTTTTATCAATTTATGATTTCATAATTGTTAATATAACGCTCAGGTTAGATAAATAGTACGTAGTAATTTCTAAAGGCTACTTATATGAAATTATGGAAACTTGTCAAAACGTCCTCTTGCCATAACGTCCACACTTTTCACTTAAACGTCCCCAGTGGGTCCAAACTATTGGCACACTACTGAAAAGGTTTGGTTTTAAATTTCACAGATAAATTATTGTGATCATGATTAGCTTAATTAATTTAGCATTGCGGTAGTTAGCCCAACAAATTGTGCGCCAGGGCTTTTTGTTATGTAAGACGGCTGCCCTTCGTAAAGACAGACTCTATGTTTCGTTTGTATCGGTCGGTCTCAGTAATGCTATGCGGTAGTAGCCTAATTTGGCTCGTAGGTTTGACCCTTTTTTTGGATCTGATATTTTTATAGTTGTCAAACCAGAAAGCGCCCATTTAAAAACTGATGTCCTCAAAAATCAGTCTTCTCTGTCATTTTAAAGAATTAAATTTCTCCTGGGCTTTAATTTAATTTTTATATTTGAGATTAAAATGATCAAATTAAAAAAAAACTCTCATTTACAGCAGTTATATTATTTTATAGCATGGTCGTGTAAAAGTTAAAACTACTGCGGAGCAACAGGAAGCCAAGAGGATAGAAAGAGAGAAGAAACTCAAACTGTACACGGCAGCTACGGACAGAGTGTTCTCAAAAGTGAGATGCTTATTCTGCTTTTTCACCCTTAGCCTTCTGGTGGCAAGTAACATGTATTAGAACTGCCTTTGCATTCTATGCAGATCATGGTCAACCTACTTTACTTGTCAGTCACGTCTCTGTACAGTTTGATCATGATCTGCACTGTCCAGGGCTAGACTGGCAGTAGGCTGAGTAGCCAAAGCTAAACTTTGCTGGAAGGGATTGAAATTAGCTGAAGAAAACTATTGAATTAAGCCATTTGCTACAACCTTTTAAATCTGTATGCTATATAAGTAAACATATTCAATGGAAACTTTTAAAGCTGTGAATAACATTTGACCAACTACTGAAAGTCTTTTATGAATATGTAAACAGTGTCTACATGGAACATATAGCTCAAAAAATATTTCACAAAGCTCTTGCTTCTAAGACAGTAAATTTTTAGCGGGTCTCCCCCTGAGCAATTAATGGTACTATCCAATTTGTAAGTTGGACAAGTCCAATTAGGACTTTAGTAGCCTAAGGGTAAAGGTTAATTAATGTCTTACATCACTGGCTATAGACAATCACACAAAATGTTAAATCATTGATCAGATATAATTACTAATTTGTGGAAACATCAAAAGTCATGGGACACTAATTTTTATAGAATTAATCTAGAAGCATAATGAAGTAATCTAGATTTTTTGATCCCCACAGATAGTATCTTTGCTGTTTGTTAGACATGCACACATTAATATGATAAAATTCACAAATTTATTTTCTAACAAAATCATAGTTTTTCGGTAAACTGTCCAGAATTTGAAGCATTTATAGTATTTCAGATATTGATCTTTCTAATGTCAACACATGAATGGATACTTTCTTTTATCATTATGGAAGTAAATGTGTCTTTCAATCAATTTATTTTAGAGAAAGAGCAAAGAATATGATGAAGAAGGCTTGAAGATTACAGGAGAGATTTTGTCCATGAACCCAGACTTCACTACTCTGTGGAACTATAGAAAAGAGATCTTTCTTCATTTGAAGGATACTAAGTGAGTACAGGATGTTTATCAGATGCTAGCATTTGGAATTGGTTTTAACCCTTTAACCTGCTGGTGGAAGTTGATTCTGCTTTTGCAATATGTGTAGATCATGATCAGCCTGCTATAATTAGTAAGACTTGTACTTTACAGGGTTTTGAAGTTGGTTTGAGAGAAAGAGAAGTGCCTTAAAAGGGCTTTTAAAATTGCAACGGCCCATCAAAGTTAGAAAATATTATTGTGATCTTTTTGAAATTATATTAAAGAATACAAATGTTTAAAATGAGCACACGGACAATATAAAAGCAGTAAGATTTTTCTACCTTATTGTCTATATATTAAGTGACATTGAAATATAGTTTGAAATTAAAATCAAATACAGAAAATGGGGCTTTAGTCCTTGTATTTTCTAAGTGTATATTTATTAATAGTCTCAAATTTAAAACATCCAATCAGAAGCAATGTAACATCTGGAGTACATTAGAATTTATTCTTTATTGGCAGACCAGAAGATGAGATGCATGAACTGTTTAAAGGAGAGTTGCAGTTCTTAGAATCGTGTTTAAGAATCAACCCAAAATCGTATGGGGTATATAATCATCGGTGTTTCATCATGAACACAATGCCAAAACCTGATTGGAAACAAGAGCATAACCTCTGTAACCTGTTTCTTGAGTATGATGAAAGGAACTGTGAGTAGTATACTGAAAACCATTTAATTTATCATGTTTAGTGGGTAATATGGGGAAGCCAGCTTATACTTACTTTTCAGTAGAGTGTCTGATATAAATTACCATAAAAATCTCACATTGCAGACCCCTCTCTAATAACCCATTATGTCATATTTTTATGCATGAATATATTGTGAGACAGTAAAAATGCTAGAATTTTTTTTAATTAGCTCCTGGTGACAGACAATCTGGTGGGTCTATGCATCATCTTTTGCATCCGCCTCCGTGGTCGAGTGGTTAGAGTCGCTGATATGAAATCGCTGTAACTTCTCATAGATTGAGGCTCATGGGTTCGAACCTTGCTACCAACTAGAAAGTTGGCAGTTTCTTACGGAGGATAGGAGTCTAGTACTGGTTCTTCCCAGGAACGATGGGCAGGTAAACGTTAAAATGATCAAAATACGGTTGGAACATGTGTTAAAATCATGAAACATGAATCATCTTTAATGATGGTACTAATTTACGTCACTTTATAAATGCTATTTTTCAGTTCATTGCTGGGACTACAGACGTTTTGTCGTAAAAATGGCAAACATTTCTCCAGAGGAGGAGCTGGAGTATACAACAAGTAAAATCTGTAACAACTTCTCTAACTTCTCCTCATGGCATTATAGAAGTAAGCTCCTGCCATTGATTTATCCCGACGAGAATTCGTCAGTTGGCGTGGAAGAGAATATTCTTATCAAAGGTACGTTGTCAGCATACCTGCCAAGTTTTCCAGACAAATTTCCAGGAGATTTGGCTTATAAATTCAGGAGATTATATGGAAATTTAGGAGATAAGCTAAACAAAAAAGATATAAGCTAAACAAAAAAAAACAAATTTTAATGACATTTTAACTAACAGAAATTTCAGTACCAGGAAGTTTTACCGATTTTGCTAAAATTAGCATTGTAAAAATAAGGGTACTTCTGGAAAAATATGAAGACTATATGCATAGATTAAGGTAGAAAAGAGTTTAGGTTCTGCTCTATGTAAAGTGTCTGTTGAGCATCCTAGAGATGGCTTCATATGGGACAATTTTAGTCACCCCTGCAGGGGGTCAAATAGGTCAGCCTGCATGAGTAACAGAGCAAACTTGCAAAGGATTTGGCTTACATCTGCCAATAGGCTGCCAGTATAAGGTTTCTGTGTTAAATGAACATGAGAATCAAATTTAGACTTAACAAATTTGTAGTTATTAAAATATATGACAATCATGTTTCATATCCATTCTTAGACATTCATTTGAAGGTACAATGTACACAAAACTGCTCAGTATATTGTATTACACAGTCTGATCATGATCTGCACTGATCACTTTTCAGTCCATTTATTTCTATAGAACACCCCTTTAAACAAAGAATTATAGTACTGTCCAAGTTGAAAAATGGACAAATCCGTTTTAGAAATTTTGAAGGGTAAAGGTAAATAATACCAAAATATGCATTACAATCTAAAAACACTTGTTTCTGTTTTGTATTTAAGAGTACGAGACAGTTCAGAATGCATTTTTCACAGACCCTGATGATCAGAGTGCCTGGTTCTATCACAGGTGGCTGCTTGGTAGAGGTGAGTTATGTTTTTACTTAAGAGTTTATCTCAGTAAATTGACAGATAAGACCTGCTTCTGTGGTGGACTATGGTGACAGTCTCCGACTTAGAATCTCTTAACCTCTCACTGTTTTCATAGGTTTAAGCCCCTCTACCTACCGGACTCTTTGTGGGAGAAAGTTTGGATTCGAATCTAGTACTGTTCTTTCTGAGGAATAATGATTACTTTATCTTCCATTCTGTAACAACTGAAATATTGTTGGAATGGGCGTTCAATCTTGAGAAAAAGAATCATTAGCTTCCTTCGAACCTTTTGTAAAGTTATAATAATATAATCTAACAATAAAGTCATATAACTCTTACTTGAAATAATACGAACTATGACCTTTGTTTGCCTTGTGTTCATCTGTAAATAAAGATTATATGTACAACTTTGTAGCAGATGCGCCAAATGTCTACATCCCCGCGAGGGGTTCGACATTAATTTAAAGGAAGATAGATAGATACAATTGTAGAGTGGTTTGAATAGTCAAGTAAGATGTCATGAAACAGCTGTTTTTACAGATTTTGTTTTTACAGGCAATAAAAAGACAGGTGTAAGTTGTATGATGGTTGACAGGACAGACCAGATTCTGATGATTGTCACAACACAGCCTGTTCTGGTATGTACCTTGATAAGCCCCGTTCTTCTGTGTGGTGGAGTGATTAAGATCATTGACTTTTTATTACTCAACCTCCCAATAATTGGAGGTCATGGGTTCAGGCACTGTTTTGAACTTTATATGAGAAAGTTTTTTATGGCAGATTATGTAATATTGTCTGGTTCTTCCCAGGTATGATGGTGAAGTAAACTTTCTGCCTGTACATAAACTGCAATACTGTTGAAACATATGGTAGATCTGTAGAAAGATTTTTAAATAGGGCAAATGAAAAATACTGTGCTTCAAAAATCTAGTTTTACTATGGATCATTGTCACAGCATTTTGAACAGTTTGTTTACTGTTACGAATCTCAAACACATTTAATTTGGGGTCAGTAGGTGAAACAACGATAAAAGACCCTTCAGATCTGTATGTAAGAAGCATTTGTAATCATAATTAAATGGCAGATTATTGGCCGCTTCAATTCAGCCCGCCCCCAAACCCTGTAAAAAGTTCAATTTTGGGGGCAAGTTTGTGAGGTTTAAACCGTTATAGTAAAGTGAAAAGGTTTTATTATAGACGACAGCTTGGAATAATTTTCACTTATATACCTGCATTAAATTGATAACTGTTAGTCATTTTAAGAAGGATAATTGGGACTGATGTTATTTTATCATGTTTCAGATCTCCTCAGCAACTTGTGAAATGTTTATTTGCGTCAATGGGGAAAGTGTAGATGGTGTTTGGAGAACACATAAACATCAGACTGAAGTTTATTCACATATATGGATATCCTTTCAAAGAAAACTTGTGTATTCTGAAGAGTACAGGTCGTCTTATAACATTTTGAGTAACTTGCTTTTGCCCTATTTTTTTTTTTTTTTAAGTTAAATATCCTCTTGTGCAAAAATTAAACTAACTTTCCCCTCATCGGCAACTTCAGAGATCTTCATACACCATTGGGTCAAAATGACATAATCTTATACATTGAAGAGTTAGGGGCATATAGTTATATTTAACAGTTCGTCTGTCACTCGGAGCTTACGTATCGAAACTTACGTGGCTGGGAAGACAAAGGATAAATTGTAAACTCCATTCACTCTTTCTCTTATGAAGCTTAAAAATTAGGAGTTTAGCGCACAATTATGTCTTCAAATGTTACCCTTATAAAAACTAACATTGTCTTTATAAATTCAAATTCATAACAGCCTCGCACACTGGCAACAACTTTGTATCTGCACTTTATATCCACTTCTGCCAGGTCATATTTATTCATTTATTTCCCATGTTTAACTTAATATTTCCATGCATTTTTGCCCATAGTATAACAATCTAATTACATGTGAATAGGTCTATTATGTATTACAGTCATACCTCAGGTGCATATGTCAATTTACGGTTATAAGTATTGCTATATTTTTCCTTCACTGTGACTACATATTTAAATCAAAAGATTCACAGCCGTGGATTCCGTCCAATGAACAAGTGGAAGTAGCTGTGGCTGCCGTCGGGGAGGACTGGGGCTCATCAGATACCTTAGAGTTATCTCCCTTGGAACCATGCAGTTGGATCCTTTCTCAAGAGGAAAAAGGGTCAAGATTCAGGTCAGTGTACATTTTTAACTTAAAGATGAAAAAATGTTGATGAAGAAGTTTAACACCCATCTCAATGATATTTTGGTCATTTTTACAGGTGGGCAGTTTGCCCAGTCATCATTAATGGGAATAACCAGTACAACATGTAGATCCCTATCCTCCGTAAGAAGCTGCTAACTTTTCTCTCACATAGTTGGGAGCAGGGCTCAAACCCATGACCGTCTATCAATTAGAGGTTACAGTAATTTCAAATCGACGACTCCTTACCACTTGATCACAGAGACAGACTATAACATGTGTTACTATATTTAACCGGGTTCAAGCATGCTTGCTTGTATTGCATTTCTCATTGATGGTTCTAGTAAATTTTTAGTGACATTAATCGTAAAAATAGAATGGAACCCCATGACCAGAAAACTTTCTAAAATTTTGTCTGGTACAAGATTATAGACTTGGATTAAGACTGAATTGTGTGTGTAGAGATAAAACAATGACTCATCACTATGCATTTATTAATAAAAGCATTGTTTTTTGCGCAGAAGGATTTTAATTACTTTATACTGTTTGTGTTACAGACATGAGCTGAGCGCCGCCACAACGGATACTTTACAGAGGGAATTAGAATCCATACAGGAACTATATGAGGTTGAACCGGAAAACAAATGTTAGTACCACTAGCTACTGTAAATTGGTTAAATTTTGTGTGAAGAAAATTTCATGAATTTTTAGCAGTCAAAAAAAGCGAATTTTCTAATGGTAAATCTATGAACTAGAATGAGACTTTTGCGAGAATTTTGAATTAATGAATAAATTAATTTGCGAAAATTACATCATCAGGAATATTACCCAATTTACAGTTGAATTGTGAAGGTTTTTTGCCTAATTATGTCATAAATAAACTGCAATGAAAATACATTGAATATGGGTAAAATGCACTTACTGACTTCACCCTTTGAGATATTGCTTTGAAACTTTGAATGCTTGTTTACATCATTGCCCCCATCTGTAGGCAAGAGAAGGTAACTCTGTCAAGGATTTGTTTTAAAAATTAAGGCCCTTTAGCGACTTAGAATCTTGGTTAAGTTTTTGGTACCAGTCTACTTTTTGACTGAACTGTTCGAGATATTACTTTGAAAGTAAGAATACTTGTTCTACCATCATGATTCCCAAACACAGACAGGAAAAGGTATTCATTCAAATTTCAAAATATTCATACTTGTCCACTTGTTGACTTTTCCATTTGAGATATTACTTTGAAAGTTGGAATACTTGAGTACCATTATATATGACACCTGTCTGTTAGCAAGAGAAGATAACCCTGTGAAAATGTTTTTTGATTTGTACTTAGAAATTCCTAGTTAACGTCTTTTGTGCAATTGGCACTGTCATGCACATATATCATTAACCACTTGAAGTATTAATTTAAAACTTTGCTGTAGTATTCAGGGATATCAAACAATTAAGTTTGATAACTCTTGACTTAATATCTTGCTACTTGTGGCCCATGTTTATACTTGGGGTTGTTTTACTGACAATTTTTGTTTTATTGGCAAGCACTGAAAAAAGTTGAGCGCACTGTCCTACTGACAGCTCTTGTTATTTAATGATACATGATCTTATATTGCAGGGGTGCTACTAACTATTGTATCTTTAATGAAGGCCTTGGACCCATTGAAGCATGCAGCAAAAATTAAAGAATTTATCCCAAAGCTAACAACCATTGATCCATGTAGGCTGAATTACTACGAAGATCTTGGTATGTATCAAAACCTTTTGTTATACTTTGTGTATTGTTACATTCTGTTCTGATGAAAGCCTATCATGTCACACTCGAGGAAATCAAGACCTTGTGTCATTCAGGATGTAGAAATTGCCACTATTGGTTGGAATATTAACTGTTATCCTGCTGGTTCCCGTGGTATGTGATTCTGCCTTTGCAACCAGTGCAGATCATGATCAGCCTTCACATTTGTGCAGTCTGTCATAATCTGTACTGCTTGCTATTCAGTCAATGAGTTTTCATTAAACTTGCCTTTGAACACTTAATTGTACTTTCTAAATTGAAATATGGATGAGTCCATCTAAGATATTTAGTAGGGTAAGAAATGATATATGTTTGTTCTTTTGCAGTAAAAATGATATTAAATTCTGTGAATGTATTTGTGTATAAAGATGCATAATGCTTACAGTGCTGTTCTTTTTTTACAGGAAGCAGATTCACTGTTGAAAATTACATCGAACAGCTCGACTTTGGTACGAGAGTGATGTCCCTTCCTAATCAAAATTTAACCTGCATAGTCCATCCAGAGTTATTCTCCTTGGTTGTGAAAGTGGAGTTATGCAATAATAAACTTGATAGCCTGAAAGGATTCAGTTGTTTCCAGTGTGCAATAGATATTCATTTAGACGGGAACCAGATCAAGGAAGTGGAAGAGTTGTCGCTCCTGCCTTGCCTTCGACAATTGTCCATTAAAGATAATTGTATCCTTTACATGAAGAAACTGAGTACTGGTAAATGCCATCTGCCATTAGATAACATTAAAAAAGTGTGACTTTTAAATTGGGCCCAAAATATTGACCATTAGCTCTAAAATGAATCAAATAGAATCAACCATTTGCTATTTATTTAATTTGTACTAATGTATTTACCTATTTTCGATTGTGAAACAAGTTCTTATAACTTGGATAAATCGCTCTCAAGACTCACTCCAGATGGGATCAACCTCAAAGAGAGAGGAAAACAATGTCGAAATATCTGTGTCTTGCCTAAGGACATTTCCACTACATGGCAGATGGGTACTGGTGGGTATCCAACCCAGGACCCTTTTATCCTGAGGTGTATATGCTTCCACTGCACCATGGTGACTCCATGATTCTTCAATTATTATAATAAATGGTACTGTATTTATTTTGTATATCTGAATCAGATTTTGTCCATTCGTTAAATGAAAATGGTACTACATATGTTTTGAATATCTTAATTTCCCTTAACCACAAGCAGGCATATCATCAGTAGAGGTTCTAAAGCCTCTAGCCAAAACACGTCTGCTCAAGCTGTATTTGTATGGGAATCCCGTTGAAGAAAATCTGGAGCATAAAGAAGTGAAGGCAATCATACCAACTCTACATAATGTAGACGGACACATGTATTGAATGTTATATAATAGCGCAGCTGTTTCAGCAGGACACTGCAAACTGGGTAATTTTTGTTTGGCAAATAAAATAGCGAGATTGAATTGCTGGCAGACTTAATTTAAAATTGAAAAATCGTGAAAAAGAGTGCTATAATTATAAATTTATGTGAAATAAATCTTTGTGAAGGTTTTGAATATTAAGCAAAGTGGTGCAATTGTGAAAAATAGCCAAAATTAGATCTTTGCAAATATTACCCAATGAACAAACATGATTGGTGTCAAGAGAAAAAAGGAAATGTTCAGGTTTTGTAATTAAATGCATCCTTATATCTGTGGTTATGGAATTTTCCCCATATTAAAATTTAGAAAGAAAAGTTACCGCTTTGCTTTGAAAGGATGGCGACAGTGTGAAACCAACCTAAGTTAAAATATTCTTAACAATAACCTGTTTCTTCCATTCTAATCACAACACTTTTTACATGTAAAGGCATGCTTTTTGGGTTCTGGAAACTTATCACGCATGAACACCATGTGTATATGCTTAATATTTTTGTCATTTTGGATTGGTGCACACCTTAATAAAGAGTTACTGCCCTTGGGATTGTGACTAATTTTGTATTTTACCATTTTTGACCATGTTACTAATGCACATAAATTAAGGCCCCCATCTTATCAACGCACTGACAAGATAACTTTCTCATAAGTTGCAATTTTTGATAAGACGGCCCTTTGTTTTGATTGTAGAATTATGACCCTTGGACTAACATTTGCTCTGTGCACACTGCTTTTACCCACAGTTTGATAAAGTGGTTTAATGTTGGTGACTTGTAATTGCTTAACATCATAACATAGGTGCAGGAGTTTGAGCTCCAATACCAACCGGACTATACAAAAAATTTTGAAAAATCTTGCAGTGCTGATTCTCAGAATGAATGAAGGTAAAGTAAATTTCCAGCTTGTGAATAATTAAAATACTGTTGAAGCAAATGCTGATTCCCAAGAACAAAAAGCAAGAATTTCACTTGAAAAGAGAATATGATATCGGAGTGAAATCAAAAAAATTATTCTTGCTTCAATTTTGTGATCATTATTAATTTATTATTATAGTGTATTTTGTCAATTTGGAAAGATTTGCTTTTGATAACAAAAATGTTTAAAAACAATGGCATTATTTCTTTCCTCACAAACTGAAGATGGAAACAGATTGGTTTTGTGCTTCTTGTCAGTCTGGACTTACAGATGTCACAATGTTTGGATGGATGTCACAATGTTTGGATGGATGTCACAATGTTTAGATGTGTGTCACAATGTTTGCACTTCTTAAACAGTAGAAGGTTCAGTGAAACTTCACAAGAGTATTTGGCACACAGTCCAGCAGTGCAAATTGCCAGCATTTCTGTTATCACTATTAGATAAGTTTTTGATGTGGCACATTCACCTTTTTATGATCAAAAATAGACTAAGTTTGGCAGTGTAATCGCTTGTTCTCCATAAACTTTTATTGTCATTGAAATATTATTTTGGCCAAGGGTATCAAACTTTGTGTTAATTATTATTTTCTATCTAGTCTAGAATGATATGTTAAAATATGGCCCTGATATGGGCAAAGTGGTTGAGACATGTATTGTGTCTAATAATTTATAAAACAATCTGAATTTATCATATTTATACATGTAGGTATTAATTCATCGATGTTTGCATTTAAATCAAGTGCAAGTATTCATCAGGTATAATGAAAGTATTGGTAACTTTATTTTTCTATTTTTAAAATTATTTCAGATACATCTACCTTGCCAAAAGCAATTGTGCTTACATACAAGAAGTTGCCAAATCATTGAATTTAGCCCATTTACAATTACACAGAAGTCTAACACCTGAACAAGTCCTTAAATACCTTGACTTCTGTTTTCCAAAACCATTTTTGCATTTGATGGAATGACTTTTAAGTGTGTTTACAGGTTCGTAACATGTAGTTTGAGCTCACTTATTTTACATCGACTGTTGCATCAATTTCTTTGAACTTAAAGATGAGTACTGTAAATTTTGTAATTTTTGTGTGATGAAACTTTCTCAATTTGTGAGCAGACAGACTTATTCGAAAGGAGAACTCTCCAAGGTCGAATAGTGGATCTATGTGAAATGAATCCTTCACAAGATTCTTAAATAAGCAAAGTGACAAATTCGCAAAATTAGCGAAAATTAATCAATGTAGATATTACCCTATTTATGGTAGTCTACTGCATCCTGACGTTCTGACAAGTCCCTGTACCAAAGGAAGGGATTGGAGATGTCTCTAAACTATTAACTTATTAAATATGAACTAATTGTGACTGAAAGGCTCTTAATAAAGTCAAATTTTTACTCCAAGATTGTATTTCTTGTGTTTACCGTGACATGCTGTCTCATATCCTGACTATTCTAAATCAGACTTTAAATTTTCAAAGGGCTACAACTCTGCTGTATTAGTCAACTTGACAATTTGAAGTTCTGCTTTGTGCTTTTTACATAAATCTTGTACACAATTCTGAAATTAAAAATTCAGGTTTCTATATTTCATACAATACCTGTCATCCAAGTTTGGCTAAGCTCTGTTCAGAAATCTTAACTTGACTGTTTAAGTTTAAGCAACCCTTGGAATTACCTAAAATGTACACACTCAGTTTGATAAAACTATGCATAAACATAATTGTTTTCCGGATCATTGAAAATACGTTGAAATTTATACTTTAATTAACGTCAAATGCCTCGTATATTAAAGGTTGAACTTTTAATTATGATTTTTCATTGTGTTTAATCGATTTTTACTTTAATTTTGTGAGGTATATTTTGCTGAAAACTCTCACAACAAACAGAATCTATTTCTGGTCTTACAATCAGCCATTAAAGGTGCAAAATGTTGTTATGTATTATATACTGCTGCATTTATATTTATGTGCAATATATTGTACACATATGTACTATAGTTTACATGATTTTTACTGAATAAATATACACATTTGAATATCTGCCTTGTACTTCTGTTAAAAAGTGATATGTTTAATAACCATGGACCTACATACACATAGATCCATGTTGAAGTCCCATGATCTTATTAGTTTAAACTATATTTTATTCAAAAGACACACATTTAATGCAGAATATTAAAATGGTGTGGAGGTGGAACAAGTGTTTAAACACTTATTTTAACTCTTCCTAATGATCTTATTGAATTTACTGATATTGTTAACCAAATATACTGATTAGATAATGATAGAACTATGTTCTGTTCACTGTTCTATTTACTCTAAAACAATGTTGACATGTTCATCTCTTTTGTATTCAAGCCGCTTTTTCACAACAAAAGAGCTCCCAGTAAGCCTTTTTTAGCTCACCTGGCTGTGCCAGGGTGAGCTTTTCTAATCGGTAATTGTCCGTCGTCCGTCAACATTTTGATATAAACGACATCTCCTCTAAAGCCACTGGGCCAATGTTGATGAAACTATGCACCGATGTCCCTTGCATGAAGCTCTACCAAAATTGTTCAAAGAATTCCATTCCATGCAGACCTCTGGTTGCTAATGGCAAAAAATAAGAAAAACTTTAAAAATCTTCTTCTCTCATACCACAAGGCCTAGAGCTTAGATATTTGGCATGTGGCATGGTCTTGTGGACCTTTTATTTACCAAGATTGTTCAAATTATGACCCCCAAGACAAAATTGACCCTGCCTGGGGATCACTTGGTTTTACATGGAGCTTATATAGGAAAACCTTTTTATTATTAACATTGTCTTGTGCTCTGAAACCACAACCTAACATTGATGATATCTGCTTCTTGGCATGTCAAAATTGGCCTAGTGACCCTCAGCCAAGATTGTTCAACTTGTACCCCCAGGTCAGATTAACACCTACATGGCGTCACTTGCCTTACCTAGTTGCTTTATGATTTTAACAAATCTTCCTCTCTGAAGCCACAGGGCCTAGAGCTTAGATATTTATCCTTGTAAGTTTTCACTAGATATTTTTTTTAACAACAGCTGTCCTTGACCTTGGGCCCAGAACACAATCCCACATAGTGTTTTCATAATAATAACAACACTAAACTTTGCACAGTTAAGGGCACACAAGAATTTAACTAGGACTTGCCCAAGTACAAATCAAGATACATTTTCACAGATTAAACTTATCTTCTCTGCATACAGATACGTCTCATGATGGTACATAAGTACTCCAACTTTCAAAGTAATATCTCAAATGGTTAAGTCAACAAGTGGACAAGAATGAAAATTTTAACTAAGTTTCTAAGTTTAAAAGGGCCATAATTCATATAAAATCCTTCACAGGGTAATGTAACCTTAACTCCTGCCCTTATCTTTGGCATCATGATGGTAAACAAGTAATCTAACTTTCAAAGTAATAGCTCTGGGACAGTTTAGTCATATAAGTGGACCCAGGTACGAAAAACTTAACCCAAGAGTCTAAGTCGATAAAGGGCCTTAATTTTTAAAACAAATCCTTGTACAGAGTTCCCTTTGCTTGCTTACAGATCACGGGTAATGATGTAAACAAGCATTCAAAGTATTCAAAGCAATATCTCAAAGGGTTAAGGCAACAAGTGGATTTTACCCATATTCAATGTATTTCCTAAATAAAAGGGGCATAATTGTTAAAACCTAATGACAGAGTTATGGCTCTTGTCTGTTGATGTCGGTCATGATGGTAAACAATCATGGTAGAGTTCCACTAGCCAATCCTCCAATGGTTTCCAAATATCTAAGTGAGGCCTTGTGGTGATTAACCCAGCCAATACACTTTCTAAGTCAAAAAGGGCCATATTTCTGTCAAAAACCTATGAAAGAGTTAGTGTACCCTTGTCTGTAGATGGAGGTTATGATGGTAAACAAGTATGGTAAGTTTCAAAGCCATACTCTAATACTTTTGAAATAAACTGGGTAGTGGTTACTAGAATGCTTAGCCAAGGTAGCTAAGCTCTAGGCCTTGTGGTTTCAGAGAAGAGATTTTTAACCTCCTTATCCTAAAAAGTCCGAGCAAAATAATTGTTCAAATCATACCCATGGATTCAATATTGGCCCCACCCAGGGGGTCACTTGATTTACAAAGATGTATATAGGAAAACCTGTTTTAGTTATGTAACATTGTCTTGTGGTCTACCACCTTAACTTTGTTCAAATCATGCTTCTTTGGTCGAAATTGGCCACACCCATCAGGCAAGTGAACTTGTATTCAGGTGAGTAATGTATGGCCATCATAGCCCTCTTGTTTGCAATATCATTTTAACAAGAGCACCGCCTGCGGGTGCCTGATGCTTGTCTGATTTTATCCTAAGTTTATCACCATGTTTTAAGAAACAGTGTCCTTGACCTTGGCCCCAGAACACAATCCCACAAAAGGTTTTCATAATAATAACTAGACACTAAATTTGGTAAATTTCAAGAAACTACAGAATGTTATTTTTTCCCCATTTTTCTATTTTTAGAAAAAAAACTGGACTTTAACCCCATGAGCCCCAAACACAATCCCAATTAATTAAAAAGTCTTTATTCATATGTATTACACACTTAATATTATTTATAGTTACATTATGTCAATTGTAACTAAAGATATTGAACATATTACTTCTTCTATTTTTCGTTAGTGACCTTGACAATGACCCCAGGGGCCCAAAAACCCAACCCTATCTTCTTAAATACTTACTACAAACAAAAGTTGGTTACATAATGTCAACTGTTACTAAAGATATTGAATATAATACAGTTTTCCTATTTTAGTATCAGTGACCTTGACCCCAGGAGCCCTAAAATACAATCCAATTAAAGATACTCATAAAAACAGTACTTCTTATAATAAGTTTGCTTATTATGTTGATGGTTACAAAGATATTGTGTGTGTGAAACTTTCTAATTTTAGGAGGGCAATAATCCGCCAAATATTTGACAGGGTTATGTAACTTGGAAAATTCTTCCTATATTCTATTGAATATTTGCCTAGTGAACAGGTTTCCAAGTGAAAGGTCAGATAGCTTTTTGATAGTTTGCATGTAAGTGACCCAAGCGCAAAACTTAAAACATCAGACTTAGCTAAAAATTACAAAGTCCAAAAATACTAAAATACCCCCCCCCCCCTCCCCTTCTAAATGTGTGACTCAAAAACTATGTTGAAGTGCATTATCCATTTATTGTTTGTGAAAAATTTGAAATCAATCTGACAAAAAATGAAGCTATGTCCAATTCTCAAAATCAACCAAAATCCATTAAAATTCATGTTTTTTACCCCAATAGACAGGTGAAACTCAGCATCTTTAGGATACAATGTGAAGAAGGGTATTAGATGAACAAGTTCTCCAAGTTTCAAAGTGATAGCTTCGAAAGTTTCCATGTAAGTGACCTAAACACAAAACTTAACCAACGCCCACGACGACAATCAAGTGACGACAATAGCTCATTTTTTTCAAAAATCAGACAAGCTAAAAATGCTGCTCTATATTTCTAACATGTACATCAATTTAAGAAGTAAAGTTATGAATGTTTTTGGTATAAATAAAGGTCATTTCCTGTAAGACATCTTTCTTGGTAAAATAAGAGCTACTTGTCAATGTGGTCCTGGGACTTTAATAACTTTCGTTAATCAAGCATGAATTGGGTATAAGAGATGTTTTAAGGCCTAACTGACCTAGTACATGAGGTGAAAACTTTAGCTGCAGTCATTACATCAATCTGTAACCAGAATTGTCGTTCCTTTACAATCTACACACATTGGTGGGAGCATACAGAAAGAAATTATGAATCAGAAACTTAATCCCTGATACACATGTCAGGAATATGAGTGATAAACTAAAACAAGAGGGGCATGATGGCCCTATATAGCTCACCTGACAATCATTGGCTATTATACAAGGCCAACAACGGTCAAAGCAAGAGTTAAGTTCAGTGTATGTCTAAAAGATAGGTAAAAGGAGGGGGCTAATTTTGGCCCGAGGAATATGCTTAGGGACATGGCGACTAGACAATGGTACATACCAAATATCTAAGGTCTATATGTTGGAAATATGGAGAATAAACTCTATAGTAGAGTGAGTATAGAATGTTGTCTGTTTCTTCTCTTGTGCATTCAAGCATTTGAAACCAAAAAAATGTAATTCCGAAATCTGTTTGATAGTCATTATTAAAAACATCTATATTATAATCATTAGTTATCAACAAAGGCTTATGTTTGTCTAAATTTTGAAGAAGATAATAATTTTCAATTGTTAGAGACATTGTATGACAAGAAATAAAACAAGAGCTGTCTCATGACAGCACGCTCGACTATTCGAAAGCTTGTTGGTAAAATGGGGTTTTTGTCTAAGAACAGGACTGGTGTATTGTGAATTGTCTATAAGAATTAAGGTCAAAGATATGAAACTTGTTCAAAGACCTATGTAAATGTACATTAATGCAAAGCCTTACTCTGGATTCTGTAAGCCAACTGGGGGAAGCCTTGAATTTCAAAAAAATAAAACTATGACCTTGTATATTTGATCATGAATAACTTTGTAATGTTTCAAAATTGATATGTTTAAAATCAAAAAAGCATGACCCCTGCATGCTGCATAATTATTCTATGACATTTCAAAAGTAGCCATTTTCGAGTATTTCTAATAATAGTCTGGTAAAAACTGTGACAAAATTCTAAGTTTAAATGGGGCATAAATATGTCAAAAATCAAAACATTGGTGAAGATGTTGATAGTAATACATTCATTTTAAGTTTCAAGTCAATACATTTGATAGTATTCAAGATATTTGACTTCATAAAAATCTTTAACTAAAATTCTAAATTAAAAAGGGGCATAAATCTAACAAAAGTCAAAACAGAGTTATGTGGATTGTTTCTTCAGGTGAAGATGTTGATGGTGGACACATAATTTGAGTTTCAAGTCAATACCTTTGAAAGTATTCAAAATATTTGCCTTTATAAAATCTTTTACCAAAACATCTAAGTTAAAAAGGGGCATAAATCTGTCAAAAATCAAAACAGAGTTATGGGGATTGTTTCCTCTGGTGTACATGTTGATGGTAAACATACAGTTTGAGTTACAAGTCAATACCTTTGATAGTATTCAAGATATTTCACTTTATATAAAATTTTAACCAAAAATTCTAAGTTAAAAAGGGGCATAAATCTGTCAAAAATCAAAACCGAGTTATGAGAATTATTTCCTCAGGTGAAGATGTTGATGGTAGACACATACTTTAAATGGTAAACATATAGTTTGAGTTTCAAGTCAATACCTTTGATAGTTTTCAAGATATTTATCTTTATGAAAAATTTTAACCAACGCAGACGCAGACGCCGACGCGGGCGAGTGTAATAGCCTCCTTATTCTCCGAATAGTCGAGCTAAAAAGTGCTATATTATTTAAAACAATAAACAAGTAATTTTCTTAAACAGAAACATGTTATGGCCAGTTAAATTGACATTATTACACAGGGTAGTAATGTAATCTTCTGTTAATTGCTCAAGGACAATATTAAAATCACACATAACAATTATTTATTTGTATCAATGTGCTGAACTAGCTCTTTTTCATTATCATTTAGTTGAAATAAGACAGTGAATAGAAAGGCCTTGAGCTTTGTAAACCATGCATTACAATCTGCATTTCTATTTGCACATATTTTGCATCTATGACAATCCACTCAAAATTTGTTGTACTGTAACAATGGCATTTAAATATAGTGATACCATCTTTTATATACAAGGCTAATCCATGAGGAGGCCTGGTGTTGATTCTGGTTTCTTTCTTGTCATTTCTTATAAGCTGAAATCCATTAAGTGAAAAGTCTGAATTTTTATCTGTTTCGACTAATCTGGTTTTTGCAAAGCCAATTATATGTGCTGACGTGATATTCGGTTCTTCATCCCTGCAAAGTTTTATCAACACAAGCCCGGTGGTTTCAGAGGAGATATGTTGTTTGAAGGAAATGGTGGACGGATGGACGGCCGTACTCACTAGATGGACTTTGTGAGGTTATCCCTTTGATCTTTCTTTGATCTTTTTTAACCACACGATTGAATTATTTAACCCCACAATACCATTTTTACCCCCATGATGACGAAATGAACTGAAACAACCTCACAATGCTAAGTTGTACTGGAACCCTAACCCCCTAATGTCTACTGGGCATGTACAGACAGACGAACTGATGGACAAACGGTACAATTTTAAAATGCCATCATTCAGGAGCATAAAAAACTTGAAACTAATAATGTTGTGATGTTTATACTTTTTGAATCCCCTTCATATAAAGAAATATTTGTAAGATTCTAAGCTAGATATTACAGAAAGCTAGTTCTAAGATTCTTACTGTCACATCATTATGATGTTTGTTACTTACCAAATGCTGAAATTCAAATTGGTGTATAATTGTGAAATATGTATAGATTAATAGATATAAAACAGACCTTTACTTACTGGTGACATGATATTTTGCGCTTTGAAAAAAGCAACACATGAAAACAAATCAAGGCCAATGCCTCAACTGTAAACAAAGAGTACAAGAAGAAAAGAATTGGTGCATGACATTAAAGGTGCTGCAAAGATTTTTTCTAAATCATTTTTTTTTGTAGCAGGTATTGTATTGTAATAAGGCACTTAGATCACACTTAGTGTCCTAATACCTACACTGAATTGAAGTGCAACAATTAAATAATGATACCTTCTTTGAATAAAGATGGATACATGTTCCCCAGTTTTTTGTGCAACATTGTAGATATGTTTTTAATAAATTGTTTCTAATTAGACATTTGAATATTAAAAACTGTACATCCATAACTATACTTTGGTATTTGCAAGTCTTTTGGAAGTCTAGTGAATGTCTTCAGGTAAATAGTAATGGCCCAAAAGGATCAGCTTGAAGTCAATACAATTTCTTTTTTATTGATGTAATTTTACACTTTTCAAAATGGATCTTGTTAATTTTGGCATAGGAATAGGTAACAAGTAACACAGTTTGGTGCCATCTTATATAATTCTTGGTGTTTCTGTTTCTTCAGCAAGATTCCTTTAAAATTGGCCTAGTAGCTTTGCTGTATAAGTCTTCTGATGTGCTGAAAGGTGTCTGAGCAATTTCAACTTAACAGTACAGAAATAATTATTATCATTTATAGTAGCCCTGACTGACTATGCGCAGAATGAGAAAGTTGGTGTATTCATAGACTACTGATTTCATCTTCAATTTTCCTTAAATGATCTGATTCACTGTAGTCATCATTTGTTTGTATGTTATTACACATTACACAAATTCAAGTCTGTCCTGGCAAATATTCTGTGCTATGATGGAAAGAGCCTCTGATGGAGTACGTTCTTGCCCAGACCACAAAAGCTTTCAATTTTAAGTTTCAATGCTACCACTTATATTAGACCAGTTTTAGTGGCCAGACTGTATTCTTTTTCGATACAGATAGTTCCATGGTTCAAGCCTTTACCAAAATATGTTCCAGGCCATGCTGGTATTGAATAACTTTGATATTTTTCTGCTCTTGTTTTATTTTTCTTGACATGTTTTGGACTTTTAGATACCAGTTAAACTTTCTATTCAATAAAATTAATACATGAAGCAATTAAAAAGTAAAACTTGTCCTATCTGCTCACAGATTATACACGAGTCTAGTGAATGGGTGCATTTCTTGTTTTATCTGGACTCATCATACTCCCAAGTCCTTTCTGAAACATGAGGTATGCCGCACATTTCATCGCCTCATGCAGGGCAGACTCAATGACTGAACCACTTCCATAATGCCATTATGCATTAGTGAAATATATGTTGTGTTCAATCATCTAAAATATCTAGATGTATTTTAACATCCAATGCTGACACCTGCTATGAGCAACTATGTGCTATGTGTATGAACATTCTATTCTAGGACAAGAGTAACTTCCTTGTTCAAGTAAAAGTCTCAAATTCTAAATTTCAGTAGCATTATTATGAAAATATCTATGAAGTTCCATGATAAAATTTGCATTGAGTATTAACCAATATTTGCCATATATGGCAAGAAAACCAACACAGAAGGACAGAACTAAGATGCCATATTGCATAGTACTAAATTTCAACATAATTATATCTTCAACCAAAGGCTAGAATTCATGAAAATTTCAATAGATTTAAGCATTGGAATCTTTTATAGAGTGGCCTGTGAACTGTTGAAAATTCTTTCAATATCTAGGCCTAACTTTTCTGAGCACTGTCTGGAAATTTTTCCAAAATCAAACAGATTTATAGCTTGAAGAGTTAATTAGATGAACCTATATCATCAGAAACATTTTCTATCAGTGCAGAATATTTGCCAGAACAGACTGGAATTTATTAAATGTCCAATAATATTCAGACAAATGATGATTACAATGAATCATATCCTTTTAATAAGGAAAATTAATGATGTTATTGATATCATAAGCTGGAATATTACAAAGTAAATTCAAATCAAAACATCAAGAATTGTTTTAGGTGGCACCAAATTGCATAATATTTTACCAATATTTATAACAAAAATAACACATTTTTTGAAAAGTGTAAAATTACAGTAACAAAAAAGAAGTTGCATGGATTTCAAGACTGAAACCTGCGGGCCAACCTTTTACCCAAAGACACCACTAGATTTCTCAATGACAGCCATAAAATGCCCAAATATTGTTATAATATTTAGCTGTCAAATCAAGAACAATTTACTAGAATATGTCTAAAATGTTTCAAAGAACTGGAGAACATGTATTTTTTATTTTATAGTTTATAGTACCTTGTATTTTTTAAAGCGTGAAACTGCTGATACTTGGGGGCAAGTTGAAGAGTCAGATAAAGAATGATACAATGGATTGCAGGTACTTGAGACCCTTTGAAAATACCCCTTGATTCTTTACATGCCTGGTGTATAGCACCTATACACTCAAGACTACCTCTGGGTTTCTAACCAGTTCATCTCAATATGGGTGAAAAATACTGAAAAGCAAGTCTGAAATTTCCAGTGTCAAGGCTAAGATTTGAACTAGGCCTTCAGATTGATAGTCTAAATCGTTAACCACTGTACCTAAGAGCAATCCTGAAGTAATGTAACTGTTGTATGAAACACTTTCATGTACTTTTCATAAAAACCCACCATTCAATGTATGTTGAAGGATTATCTAAATGACTCATTACAACACATAACCTGATACCAAAAGATAAACAAGAACATGAATTCTTTGCAGGGCCTTTAATGCCTCACATCAATTCTTTTCTTGTTGTCCTCTTTGTGTACAGTCTAGGAAATCGTCTGATTTTTTCAATGTGTCACTTTTTTGTAACGCCACATACTAAATCACCAGCAGGTAAAGCTCTCTAATATATCCATTAAACTATACATATTTCACAATAATGCACTAATTTGATTTTCAGTGTTTGATAAGTAGCTAACATTGCAATGTTGTAATGGTAAAAATATTATAATTAGCTATCAGTTATATCTAGCTTAGACTATCTAATCCAAGATATCTTACATCAATAGACATTCCCAAAGTTAAACAAGACCTATCACTAAATGTGATTAATACCCCCGAAAGACTGCTTTATAAACTGAGGAAGTTTGTAGTAACAGAATACCTTGCAGAAAAAACTAAAATAGAGATATTGTCCTTGGCAATAATGCTGTAATTTGTCAAGATAGAGTTATGGTTCTTGAACACTGCACTTCCTCTCATTGTGCTGAACCATTGTAGGAAGTTGTTTCAAATTCCAACAAGTAGTTTTCAAGTTATGCTCAGGACAAGGAAAAGTAACAAGGGGCAATAACTCTGTAATTAGTCAAGATAGAGTAATGGTTCTTGTACACTGCACTTCCTCCCATTGTTCTTGACCATTGTATAAAGTTGAATTGAATTCCAACCAGTAGTTTTCAAGTTATGCTCCGGACAACGAAAAGTAACAGAGGGCAATAACTCTTTAATGAGTCAAGGTAGACTTATGTTTCCTGTGCACTGCACTTCCTCTCAATGTACTTGACCATTGTATTAAGTTGTATTGAATTCCAACAAGTAGTTTTCAAGATAGGCTCCGGACAGGAAAAAGTAACAAAGGGCAATAACTCTGTAATTAGTCAAGATGGAGTTATGGTTCTTGTGCACTGCACTTCCTCTTAATGTGCTTGACCATTGTATGAAGTTGTATCGAATTCAAACTAGTAGTTTTCAAGTTATGCTCCAGACAAGGAAAATGCAACTGACCAACTGCCCAACAAACCAACCGATCAACCACCGGGTGACTCCTATATACCCCCCTAAACTTCGTTTCCGGGGTATAAAAATTTTGTAATGTTAATAAGAAAAGGAATGATTTGGAAGCCCATTACCCAATAATTTTGAAAATCGTTGCTTCTTTTTATGGTTACATTTGAAAGAGTCTCACAAAAAATAACCTGAACAGTCGCTAACTGAAACACCTACTAATTGCAATGATAATAATTCAGGACTACATGAAACGTTATGACATCATACATCACACACTAAGCCAGCAACTATTATTCCGACTTTAATAAGTCTTCTCAAATCTGACATACTTAATGATTGTATTTTAGATTTTCATTTGATATGGCAAAATTGCTATTTACTAAAAGATTGTCTTGTTCCTTCAGGCAAACCAAGAAAATGTAACAACTAAATTTTTTAATTTATAAAAATGAAGCAAAACAATATGCTGTAATTTGATCTAGTGTTGAAGCCTTTTACTCTACAACCAATTATCTATACCAAGTTTGTACATAATAAATAGTATTTTGTGATAAAGTTTCTTCAACATGATTAAATGAACAAGAGCTTTAGATGACACTAAACTAGACTATTCAAAACACTTTGATAGTAAATTGAGATCATTTCTATCATAAAGGCTTTAAACTGTTAAAACTAAAGTCATACAAGACAAACAGTAAATTGAATGCAGACATAAAAGACGCCACCAAATATGCTTTTTCATTTAAATAGCTCCCCTTAAAGTGATTGGGTAGTTTTTCATACACTATTATCTACTTGAAATGAGCAAAATTTTAATGTTTTACAGGAGTTGCATAGACAGATTTGTTCATGATCATTTGAAATGTAAGACAAACAGCATAATAATTATATACTACTATCCCTTTGTATCGCAAGAAGCAGTTTTAACTACATTTATTCATAGAATCTTACTTAACATCACAATAACGTACATTACGTTACAAGTAATTTCAAGTTATTTAAAGAATCTATTAAGTTAAACAAAAATCAAAATATTTCCACTGGGCTGCGTTTTCCGATATAGGACCGCAGTAAGACCGTAATAAGAGCTGCATATTTCTCTTTATCAATATCACTTATATGAATTAAATAAATTATACAAAATATAACACCTTGGGTTATTGCGGGCCCGCTATATTTAATACGTGGTGAGTAAAAGATGCATGGAGACTTAAGCACTAGGTCGAACATATGCGTCTCTGTTCATTATAAAATCGAGGTACTTCTGAGATGAAAACTGTAGACACAGTCATTTTTTTTTGAAAAGCAAGAGTTGTCGTTTGTAATTGAGCTGTTGTTCGTTTCATAGAGGGCGCAATCTAATATACGCTGGTAAAAAAAGAAAAAGCGCTTTTCACGTTTCAGTCGCAATCTACACCTAGAAAATGGATATATGATTGCTTTTTTCACTAACGCAACCTCTGACATTATAGAAACAAAACGAGTCGACTGAATATTCTTTTATGGCCTTTTTAGACATATATGATATTGTTTTAGCTAATTTTTTCCCATTCGTAACAAGTCTGCCTCCGTGGTGTAATGGATAAAGCCGATAGCTTGAACACTTCTGCGTACGTGTACTTTTAGAAACCATGAGTTCGAATCCCATCAACACCCAATTTTTTAAAAACTTTTTTCTGCTGTTTTAATAATCATTTTTAATTTTTAAGAATATTTTACGGCAAATAATCATAAAAATCTTCATTCATGTCAAATTAATAAGGATAATGGTAATGAAAAATTGAGACATACCAGGAACGGTCTATAGAGCATTCCTGGACATACTGTATAAATATTATTTAATTGGTTCCCTCGAGTTCTTTTGGGGCCATGCCTCAATATCAATTATAACCAATTTTCAAAATATTTACATGGGATTATTGTTTGTTGGCCCGCTGTGATACTTTGTATCACAGTTTTTCTTGTTTTTTATTGTATTTATATAGATGTAAAGCACTACTGTCATTCCTATTTTGACTCTTTGAAAAATCTATTCAGTGTGATTTTCATCTGGTAATTCAGTTTTTGTTATGTTATTGTATGTATCTTAAAAGAAGTTTAGGTTCCAAACATGGTTTTGATTTATGTATCTTTTCTTGAAGTTAGTGTACAAATCAAAGTTCATGCCCTGGAGGTCTCAAATGTAGAAAAATCTTGTGTTTAATTTTAATTTTTGACAAACCTATTCATAAACTCGCATCCATGGATCAAATCCCAACGGCGTCAAAGAAGTCTATGGTCATTTCTTATTATCAAGTCTGATGCCTGTCAACACTTTCTTGTCGTTTCAAATGAATCAATGATTACTGAGGTATGATTACAACATAACTAAATATATTCAGTCAAAAGTTATCTAATCTGACTTTCATCTTCTGCATAGGCCCCATGCACAGAGTGATGATGTAGCTATAACCGAGGCTTATCAGTATGAGGCTTTGGACTGGATATATCAATCAAATATTATTTACTGACCAAAGTAAATTTTAATTTGCAGCCATCTATCTGTGGATTAGTCTACAACTTGTTGTTAGATGAATAGTATCTCTTACAAATAGTATCTCTTACAAATAGTATCTCTTACAAATAAAATTGGAAAGATGAGCATTTTTCTGACTACCACCTGTACCAGTTTGCTACAACAGTACTGGTAGAGAGGAAATGATACAATCTTCCAAACCCACAAACATGTCTTTATACTTGCTCAAGAGCTGCATCTACTTCATGCACACAATTATCAAAACATCTGGCTGGACTGCCAGGCTGCACAAATGCAAATACCTTATTTAACCAATATCTACTACAGAAACAGTACAGGATGCAATTTTTCATCCTGGATAATATTACTCAGATATAATGTCACAGGATAAGGAACAAGAAATATAAAATTGTGTCTGTAAGAATCGAATCAATAATGTCTGTATCAGTTTGTAGAAGGCAGTTTACTATGTTAAAGAATATGAATAAAATACTGGAAACAAAAAAGCGTTGTTATGTGAAATACATGTAGTTGCTTTCCAAAACGACTAATAAAGCATCGTCTTTAAAGTCTCTGTGAGGCCCATTTAGAATGGGGTTACTGAGGGAATGAAATTAAGAAATTAAATGGGACTTACCTAGTTAGGTGAAGCTTAGTTAAAATTTCATCGGCAGCAATCTCCTTGAAGGCTTACACAATGTCAACTCACACTTGGCACATTACTTCTTGTTTTGAACTTGAATACTGTTGTTGTCTGTGTAGTGTTACATTGAAGGTGTAAACTGTCCTGCAGAGAGAGAGAGAACATTTTATTAAAGAGTGACAACACTGGTTTAGTACCAGAACAGCCCACTACAATAATGACCCAGTCCAGAACAAGCCAATTTTAAGACCAGATTATGGCCAACTTCTAAATATTATTAAACTAGTGCTAATATTGAGTTTTCAGAGTTTCAGGGGATTCTTGTGAACTTTAATTGTTTTTGTTCCTCTTTTTTTTTTGCATGTACATTAAGACACATTGATCAGAATGAAGATAAGTGATCATTTTCTTACTTTACTTTTAACAGAATGTCTTCTATTTCATCCATAAAGCTAGTACTGTGAATAACAATTTGATATCGTTT
This sequence comes from Saxidomus purpurata, assembly GCA_022818135.1. NCBI lineage: Eukaryota > Metazoa > Mollusca > Bivalvia > Venerida > Veneridae > Saxidomus > Saxidomus purpurata. Next base: position 23,515,080 of record JAFMSR010000012.1, on the reverse strand, counting down.
CCTACAGAAAGTTTAGTTCTTCCTAGAACAAGACCTATCACTTAATTTGATTAATACCCCCAAAAGACAGTTTTATAAACTGAGGAAGTTGGAAGTAACAGAATACCTTTCAGAAAAAACTAAAATAGAGATATTGTTCTTGGCAATTTGTCAAGATAGAGTATTGGTTCCTGGCACTGCACTTCTTCTCAATGTACTTGACCATTGTATGAAGTTGTTTTGAATTCCAACCAGTAGTTTTCAAGTAATGCTCCAGACAAGGAAAAGTAACAAAAGGCAATAACTCTGTATTAAGTAAAGATGGAATGATTCTTGTGCACTGTACTTTCTCTCAATGCACTTGACCATTGTATAAAGTTGTTTTGAATTCCAACAAATAGTTTTCAAGTTATGCAACGGACAAGGCAAATGCAACAGCCAGCCCGCCCGACCGGCCAACCAACCACCTGGTGACTCCTATATACTTCCCCTAAAATTCGCGTTTTGGGGGGTATAAAAACTTATGACTGTATATTATAATCAAACTTTCTAAAATTTCTCTCTTTATATTTATGTATTTAAGTCAGGGTCGTTCTGGTGATAGTCCATTCTGAAAGTGGGCCATTGTAGACCTACACCACAACACTTCCAAGAGTAAGGCACTGAGCATACACCTGGTAAAGACACCAATGGCTAGTGCACTACAGCACAATAACCACTGATTCGAACTGTATGAAAGGATGATACATGCAGTCAAGTTTATGTGAATACTGGTAACAGAAATAAGTGCCACATAAGGTCTATCTTGCCATTACTAACCTGGATCAATTGTCTTTAATAGGAAAAATGAGACATGGAACTCTCTCAAACTGGTCTGTAATGCAGCTCAAAGGACAATATTACACTTCAAGTTTAAACTTTAAGGTAACAAGAGGGCCAAAATGACCCTATATTGCTCACCTTGGTACAAGTCCACTTGCCTGGTGGAAGATCACTAGACAATGTTATATACCAGATAGGTTTTCCTATATACGTCTTTGTAATACAAGTGACCAGCCCTTTGAACAATCTTGGTAGAGATCCACTAGACAATGCTACATACCAAATACCTAAGCTCTAGGCCTTGTGGTTTCAGAGAAGACGATTTTTAAAGTTTATCCTATATAAGCCTATGCAAAACTAAGTAACTACCTGCGCTGGGTCAATTTTGACCCAGAGGTCATAATTTGAACAATCCACGTAGAGGTCCACTAGACAATGCCACATACCAAATACCTAAGCTCTAGGCCTTGTGGTTTCAGAGAAGAAGATTTTTAAAGTTTATCCTATATAAGCCTATGCAAAACTAAGAAACTACCTGCGCTGGGTCAATTTTGACCCAGAGGTCATAATTTGAACAATCCACGTAGAGGTCCACTAGACAATGCTACATACCAAATACCTAAGCTCTAGGCCTTGTGGTTTCAGAGAAGAAGATTTTTAAAGTTTATCCTATATAAGCTTATTCAAAACTAAGAAACTACCTGCGCTGGGTCAATTTTGACCCAGAGGTCATAATTTGAACAATCCACGTAGAGGTCCACTAGACAATGCTACATGCCAAATATCTAATCTCTAGGCCTTGTGATTTCAGAGAAGAAGATTTTTAAAGTTTTTGCTATATAAAGCCTATGCTAAACTAAGTGACCACCTGCGTGGGTCAATTTTGACCCCACAATGTTGGTAGAGGACCATTAGACAATGCTACGTGCCAAATATCTAAGCTGTAGGCCTTGTGGTTCCAGAGGAGATTTAAAAAAAAAAATTCTATTTGTTGCCATAGAGTTCTGCATGGAATGGAATTCTTTTTAACAATTTTGGTAGAGCTTTATGAAAGGAACATTCCTGAATAGTTTTATCATCATTGGCCTAGTGGTTTCAGAGGAGATGTCATTTGAATCGAAATATTGACGGACGACAGACAATCATCAGTTAGAAAAGCTCACCCTGGCGAAGCTAAAAATTAGACACATAAGACCATGTGCCAACTGTAACATACATTGAAGGATTTTGAGTTGACTTGGCACAGCTGCATGACTTTTTTGTACCACAATGTAGTGCAGTTCAAAGGACAATGTCACACTTCAAAAGTTCAATAAACTATTTATAGTAACAACATAGGGAAGTAATTCTATAAACAAGGGTAGCTCATAGTGGTGAACATTTCTGTCAAGTTACATCGAAATCCCTCCATGCATGAAGAATAATTGCTCTGGACAAAGATATTCATGAATTTGACCTTTAACATCTAAGTGTGACCTTGACCATAGACCTAGGGACCTGGTTCTTGTGCATGACACTCCGTCTCATGATGGTGAACATTTGAGCTATTTAAGTATCCATTGATCCATGGATAATTAAGTTACAGCCTGGAGAAACTAAACTTGGACACACACCACACACACACACACACACACACACAGACGCACATACACTGAACCCAATTTGGAAAACTACATTGATCTCACTGCAAGTGGGCTAGGTAAAAATAGACACACAAGACCCATGTACCAACTGTAACATCCTGATGCATTGAGGGATTTTGAGGTGACTTGGCAAAACTGCATGTATACAACCATTGGACAATTGGGAACTGACAGACAGATAAAAGGTGACAATCAGGTGATGTAACAAGATGAGAATCTACAATACATGATAAGATTTGCATAATTCCTGATAATATAGCAAATAATGTGCAATAGAACAGAGTTCTGTGAACAATCTGTCCACTGTATCAAGTCAATTCAAAATCATTCTCTGTATGAGGAAGTTACAGTCTAGACAAAGTCACATGTGTCTTTTTTTACTTTATTCTCCAAGTGTGACCTTGACCTTTGAGCTACGAACCTGTGTCTTGCACACAACACACTGCCCCCATGTGGTCAACCATGTCAATTCAAAATCTTTCAATTTATGACAAAATTACAACCTGGATAAGCTCATTCGGGCACTGCACACACAGTAAACTCCCGAACTGACAGCAGTTACTATGTTGACTAATTGCCAGTGGGTTGGACCCAATTTTTCATTGTTTCAATAGCTTACCGTACTTTCTCAAAGGAATCCTTTGGTGAATGGTACAGATGAGTATTCACACCTTCAAGAATATTTCCATTTACCTGAAAATAAAATAAAACAAAAACAACTTAGTGGGCAGCTTTATTTGCAGTCCAATAAAAAAGGAACTTTACATATACCTTCCTTTCCATTTGAAAGCAAATAAAGCTGCCCACTGAGTATTAATATGAACTACTCCTATTACTCTTTTCGACTTCTTACTTTCATAGGTTAAAACTGTCTTGTGTTACTGCCTTTGAGCATTGCTTACCCTTAATGTTTAGTGACACAATAGTAGGGCATTCACCTCAGGATTGGAGGGTCCCAGGTTTGATCCCTGCCCGTGCTGGTAGTGTCCTCAACCAAGACACAGATATTTCCCTATTGCCTAACTCTCTTCAATGTTGATTCAATAATGAGTGAACTAAGAATTACATGTACTACTCCTATCACTCTTCCTGACTTCTTACTTTCGTAGAATAGACTAAACTAGATATTGTACTCAGACAGTAATTGTTCCATACAAATTTAACTATGCATGTTTTGTTAAGACATTAAGATTTGGAAATCAGTTTAAAATAATGAAGTGCAACACCCACAGGGAACCAGACCCACTCATAGAAGAGTAAATCATCCAACTATGAGAAATGGTTGCGGACGAATGACACACTTTGACTTTTGCATCAACTTCACGAAGGCACTGCTTTCAGAAGTGCAACAAGTAAAGACCATCACAGAAAGAAAGCCATGTCTCAATACACAGAACAAAACACACACTAAAGTAAAAGGTGGAATCTATTTCCACTACCCAAGTATGGAATGATTGGACAATGCTTAACTACACTACCTCCAAATAGAATCCATATCTATCTTTGAACAACACTTCTTCCGCACATATCGGCACTGGATTACCTCGTGGTTTCAACGCAAACACCGTCTCACAAAAGGGACTTCTTCTAGGATGCAACCCACTCCTTCTGATGACGGGGACAAGAACAGGTTAAAGCGACACGGGCTGCATATCGTGCCATACTGCCTTCGCCCTACAGAAGTACCCCAGATATTGATCAATTGTGGTAATTGACAGTTCTTGAAGCTGAAGTCTCGTGGCGGACGAGCTAGACATAGCTTGCGTGACACGCCAATACGCTCCCCCGCGACAGAACACGGGGTGCGATGACTTGTGATGGTCTTTGCTTGAGGTGATGCCATTGGAGAAGCTGAAGTCTGGTGGTGGATGAGCGAGAAGTAGCTCATGCGACACGCCAACACACTCCCCCGGACTGAGCATGGGTAGTGATGGTCTTTGCTTGAGGAGATACCAAATCAGAGGGTGAAGTCTACGGCGGACGAGCGAGGCATAGCTCGCGCGACACTCCAATAAGATCCCCCGCGACTGAGCACGGGGTGCTATGACTTGTGATGGTCTTTGCTTGTTGCACTTCAGAAAGCAGTGCCTTCGTGAAGTTGATACCAAAGCCAAAGTGTGTCATTCGTCCGCAGCCATTTCTCATAGTTGGGTGATTAACTCATCTGTAAGTGGGTCTGGTTATTTGTGGGTGCTGCACTTTACTTTTAAATAAAGATTTCCAAATCTTAATATCTTAACAAAACATGCATAGTCAAATTTGTATGAAACAATCACTGTCCGAGTACAATATTTAGTTTAGTCTATTCTACGAAAGTAAAAAGCCAGGAGGAGTGATAGGAGTAGTACATGTAATTCTTAGTGCACTCAAAATGGAATCAACATTGAAGGGAGTTAAGCAATAGGGAAATATCTGTGCCTTGCTTAAGGACACTACCAGCACAGGCAGGGATCAAACCTAGGACCCTCCGATCCTGAGGTGAATGCTCTACTATTGTTTCACTAAACATTTAGGGTAACCGATGCTCAAAGGCAGTAACCTAAGACAGTTTTATCTTTATAGTTCCTCGAATATGACCTTTAAACTTCTGACAATTATGATAATTTGTTCAAACATGATTGGCAATAACTCTATAAAACAGTATCTTAAATGAACTTACTACTTGAGATGCTGTGACAGACATTTAGACTAGTGATCCTTGAATTTGACTATAGCAAGACCTACTACCTGTACTTGCTGGCTTGATTCAGCAGTCAAGTAACTGGGACTATTTAGGCAAAAAGAAATTGTAAAAAACAGGGGTTTCCGAGCAGACTTTCAAGTTCAGTCAAAGTCAAGTAGCCAGTAGCCAATGCCTTGCAAGGAAGTGGTTAAGGTAATAGAGGTAAAAAAGTGTTAGAAATTTAAGGTTTTATAAATATATTTGATTATATATTTATTAACATACCAAAATTATTTAACAAAATTAATGCAGAAAAAACACCCAGTGTTAAGATGTACATACTGGCTACATTTTACAAATGAAATACATAAAATTCTGAAATGATAATGAAGTAAATGGAACTGTTCTGAGTACACATAAATAAATTGCCTTACTTTTAAACATCTTTTTAGAAGTAAAAACTACTTTCAAGCATAAATTTAAATCTTTCTTTAACAAAACGCTTTGTTCAAATGATTGCACTAATCAGTTTTTAGGTCAGTCCTTAAAATGAAACAAACTTGCAGCTTAACAGAATTTTTTGTCAAAAATGATTGGCCAAAATAGTACTTAAGGGAAATTTATCTTAACAAACGTTTTGTCTTGACAGACATTTTTGTCAAAAATGATTGGCCGAAACAGTCCTCTAAATGATCCTACTGGTTAATATGAAGTTTTTGTTAAAAATGATTTGCCTAAAATGGTCCTAACAGGAGTTTTCAAATGGCATAAATGCTTTAATTTCTGAAACAGTTAAATTATCTTGCCATTTGACTATTATATATATAATCTCAACCACTTGCTTTCTCTCTTCAAAGCACTAAGATACTGGAAAATGACTATACTGGACAGCCTACTGGGTATATCTCAGTTCAAAACCTGTTACCAAGATATTAAATTTGTGCCTAACCTAGGAAGCCTGCTTGGCATAGCCAACTTGAAGACAGACTTACCATAAAGCACATTCAGATGGAGTATTCAGGGCATGACAAAAAAAATTAGCTCAAGCAAGGATCGAGATTACAGACCTACAAATATCTCTATAATTTTTTAAAAAATCTACAAAAGATCAAAACATTTGTACACTGACTGACCTAAAAACCATCACATTATTTTTGTGCACACAGTTTTATAAGATGATAACCACTAGCTATCTTTCTCTAAGGCACCTAACTTGTGCCTAACCCAAAAAGCTTGCTAGTTTTAGACTTTCTAATATTTGAACAAAAAGGCACAAATGAAATATTAACATATTCAAATTTTGTTGTTTAACAAAGTTGAAGATGAAGAATTTGAATGATGAGACATCAAAGGCCAATTAAGGCTCATGTACACAAAAGTGTTAGAAATTCAAGGTTTTATTAATATATTTTGTTATATACTTATTAACATACTAAAAATATTTAACAAAATTAATGCAGAAACACCATCCAGTGTTAATTAAGACCTACTTACTGGCTACATTGTACAAATGAAATACATAACATTCTGAACTGACAGTTCATTCTGAGTACCCATACATAAAATGCCTACTTTTAAACACCTTTTTAGAAGGAATAACTACTTTCAAGCATAAATGAAATCCTTTCTTTAACAAAACGCTTTGTTCAAATGATTGCACTAATCAGTTTTTAGGTCAGTCCTTATAATGAAACAAACTTGCAGCTTATCAGAAATTTTTGTCAAAAATGATTGACCAAAATAGTACTTAAAAGGAATTTATCTTAACAAAGATTTTGTCTTAACAGACATTTTTGTCAAAAATGATTGGCCGAAACAGTCCTCTAAATGATCCTACTGGTTAATATGAAGTTTTTGTTAAAAATGATTTGCCTAAAATGGTCCTAACAGGAGTATTCAAATGGCATAAATGCTTTAATTTCTGAAACAGTTAAATTATCTTGCCATTTGACTTTTACATATATAATCTCAACCACTTGCTTTCTCTCTTCAAAGCACTAAGATACTGGAAAATGACTATACTGGACAGCCTACTGGGTATATCTCAGTTTAAAACCTGTTACCAAGATATTAAATTTGTGCCTAACCTAGGAAGCCTGCTTGGCATAGCCAACTTGAAGACAGACTTACCATAAAGCACATTCAGATGGAGTATTCAGGGCATGACAAAAAAAAATTAGCTCAAGCAAGGATCGAGATTACAGACCTACAAATATCTCTATATTTCTTTAAAAAATTTACAAAAGATCAAAACATTTGTACACTGACTGACCTAAAACCCATCACATTATTTTTGTGCACACAGTTTTATAAGATGATAACCACTAGCTATCTTTCTCTAAGGCACTTAACTTGTGCCTAACCCAAAAAGCTTGCTAGTTTTAGACTTTCTAATATTTGAACAAAAAGGCACAAATGAAATATTAACATATTCAAATTTTATTGTTTAACAAAGTTGAAGATGAATAATTTTCAATGATAAGAAACCAAAGGCCAATTAAGGCTCATGTACACAAAAGCCATTACTGGTTACATAGAAAATGACTTGCTCTAAATATGAATTTTATTACCAACAAGAAGTTTTTATGAAAAAAATTGTCAGAACAGTCCCTAAAATGAACCTTATGAAAAATTATTGTGAAAATGAGTTGCCTTAACAATCCTTAAAATGACCCTACTACCCTATGAGAAATGAGAGGTTTAATCAGTTCTTAAATTAACCTACAGTCTTATGGTCAAAATGATCTTAACAGCAATTTTAAGAAACTCAATAATATAAAGACTGTTATGGCACCATAAAACCTCGAATTTCTAACACATTTACCTCTATTACCTTAACCACTTCCTTGCAAGGCATTGGTTACTGGCTACTTGACTTTGACTGAACTTGAAAGCCTGCTGGGTATACCCCAGCTTGAAACAGACTAACAGAAACAATAAAACAAAATGTTCAAGCACAGGTAGCATTTCTTGCCAGACCAACCCATGAGAACTAGACTTAGGGCCCCAACAAAGAATTGCCTGAAATGGTTTGTCCATGAACCCAAAAAGCAGACAAAAGCAAACACTGCCACCATGAACCCAGACACAGAGAGACTTAAATGTGTAGTTGAAGTTTTTTCAACAATTATAAAAACAAACGGAAAGAGTAATACATGAAATACTGGTATAATAACTTGAGCCCTAGGTATAACCTTTACCATCAAAGCAATCTTTAACGCAACTTGATCTTCTGATGAAACTGTTTCAGGTGTGCATTTTCTATGTGAAAATTGTAGTGCCTTTTTTTTAGTAATATTACATTTTAGTTGTTGTTTATTGCTAATATCTTAAAACCTTAATTTAAATCTAATTAATTAATAAATTAATTGATCGATTAATCAATTAATTTATTTTTATTATAAATTATTCATTGATATTAGTTTGTATTTATTATCTTAAAACCTTAATTTAAATTTAATTAATTAATTAATAAATTAATTAATTAATTAAACAAATTTCTTTATTTTTACTGTTTTTAATTACTAAATCTATTAATATTACCTATCTACCCATCTACCTACATGTATCTACCTATCTACCTACCTACTTATCTATTTATTTATTTATTTATTTATTTATATAGCAATACAATTGTCACATAGAAGACACACAACTGCAAACAATTAATGTATGCAAACTAAAGAAAAGCTATAAATGTTTTACAACCACCTTCACAGACTTTAAAATCAAAATCAAATGGGATATGTTGACATAGTAAAAGTAACATGTGAATGAAATCCACTTATAAACTAAGACCAGTTTTCAAGTCTTCCATAAATGATCTATGGTTACCCAGCATTGACTGCCTATATCAATATGAAAAAACATACTCAATGTTATTTAATCTGTATCTGTTTTCATTGTCAAATTAACTACAACTACACATTACCTGTAACATGTCCTGTGTGGCTGTATTGATGTCAAGATGATCAAGCCTTCATCAATGGAAAGAGCGGATTGATAAACCTAGCATACTGCCACTCTATACTTTGCCTCCTCACAAGTAGTAAGTATTTACCAGAATGCCTGTTTAATTTCACCTGTAAATAGAAATAAAGAGTATTTGAAAGCATCCATAGGTGCTCCCTAAACCATGTGTTTCGCAAGTAACAGCACAATTCTGAAAAACAAACATACCAGTGGGGGTGGGATAATAAACTAGAGCTATCACTGGAAGTGATCAATACCCCAAGTTGCTTATGCGCTGGTCACAAAATAAAAGCAGTATCGGTGCAAAAGTACATGGAGTGACAAGTATGTTTTACTAAATATATTCAACACAGCTTGAATCTGCCATGAATAAATGATAAACATATCAGAGTGCAATGAATAAATAATTAATTTTTTTTTTTTAAACTATACATAATGTATGTTTATATACTGAACATAACTTCCTAGATTATTTTTAGCTATGAGATCAGCGCACGAAAGCTATCGTGTCTTGAATTTATGAAAATATTGGGTAGATACTCTAAGGGCCTCATTTCTGTATAAATCAAGTTTCTAAATTTTTCTGTTGTTACCAAAACAAAATTGATTATATGTATCCATTGGTTCCTTATAATAGTTATGGCACTAGACGGATCAACAACATTCTCACGAAGTAATACTTATGTGGCTATACTATTGCGCTCTCCATTGTTCTTTTAGCCAAATAAAGAAATTTTAGTCACATAACAGACTGAATGAATAGAATTTACATTTTTGATTTACGTAACTTTTCTTGAAGTTTGTGCATTAATCAAAGTTCATGCTTTGGAGGCATCAAAAGTAGAAAAAATATGTGTTTTGACAAAGCAATTCATAGACTTGCATCCACGGGTCAATTTTATTTTGCATTCCAAATAATCGATGGCTTCGAATGACTGCGACTTCAAGATTATTGCAAATTATCTGACACACAATCTTGACACACATTTTTGTAATAAAGCATACAGAACTCTTGGTTTATTTGTTAAGGAGAAATCTACATGAATGCTCACAAACTACAAGTGTATAAAGGACTCATCAGACCTGTTTTAGAATATGCACGCTCAGTATGGGATCCCCACCAGTTATATCTAAAGGACAAATTAGAAGCAGTACAGAAACGCTCAGCAAGATTCATTACTTCAAATTACAACTTTGATCCAGCAAGCATGACTGAAATTTTAGAAAAGTTAACTAGATTCTTTAAATGGAAGGAGGAAAAAGAGTCGTCTTATTTCATTCTGCAACGGTTTGAATAACGCTGCAAGGTACCTGTTAATAATCTTGTTAAACCTGTAAGTGTTACAAAGAACAAACACGATGAACATTTCAACTTAATTTATGCTCGGAGTCAAGATGTTTTTAAATCTAGCTTCTATACCCAATACTATAATACTGGATTGGAATTGAATAATACTACCACGTGGAATTATACAGAAATACAGGAAAATCAACTAATCCATTGAATACGTTTATGAAGGGGATCAGAAAAAGTGAAAAGCCAGTCCAACACTTGACACAAGCGCGGTGAAATAATGTTGGTAAGATGTATCTCCATTTTCAATCAAAATCAAGATCAAGAAGATCACAATTCTCTGGTAATGCACTGAACTTTTTCCAACACATGGATCCCTTCATAGTTTGAATTTAATGCATGCATCACTTTATCAAAGTTTCAAATAAAATAGGACCTAAATTCAGTCAAGAGATTTGTAACTTAACACTTTGATATCCCTGAAGACTTAATTGAAGTTTTCAAATAAATCCCACAACCCTTTACAGAACTGATGTCTGAGTGTGACATTTATTAATCCTAAAACAATTATAAATAAAGTGCATATTAACCTTGTTCCTTTGGTGCACATTAAAAAGTTGGTTGTTCAGCTCCAACAGGTAAATCAAGTCTTCTGACATCTTCTCTCACACTATATGTCTGCATAAAGAATTTAGACTTGTACAATTCAGTCTTCACCTCTTGACTGTGTTAGAAGACAACTTTTAACAGTAAACATTTGCAACAATTACTTGAGAATACATCTCACTAAAATGTTGTCATAATCCCCTCAAGAATAAACAGATCAACTATTATTTTCAGTAAATTTTATAAATTTACCTCCAGGCTGTCATACATAATGTATTCTGTTGTCTGAAATCTGTACACTGATACACAATGGGTATTTCACACATTGTTGAAAAGATCAACTGGATGAACGTATTTATTTACATGCACAGATTATGAACAACAAATAAATAATATAGTCTGAATATCACCCTTGAGCTATGACCTTATGTTCTTCTTCAGTTTTTACCATTGATTTACAATATGCTAATTGTACATTCACAACTCAGTGCTCAAATTAAACTTTAATACCCTACTGACTGCAAGTCAGTCTGTCTTTGCATTGAGTGCAGATCATGATCACTCTGCAAACCAATGGCCTGTAGTACTAACTTTGTTATAATATTTTTGAATATTGACTTATTACGTTATAGTAACACTGTACAGTACAGTATATAACTACCATAGATGGCTGGTTTTGATATTAAAATGTATGTCTTCTCCAACATGTAACCAATTATGTGAAAAATCAACTGACTGTTATGTAACTATGATATGCACAACAAAGTTTGATCATGATCACTCATGTTAAATTACAGGGTGAGGTTCAGAGATGAAAACTGAAACTTTGAAATGGTAATAATGATGAAATATCAACTGATCAGAACATTCTAGGGACATTCACAATTACAATTCATTCCCATGCTTCCTATCAAGTTTTACTAATATCCACATAGTATCAATGTCAGGCTTCACAAGATTTTTATTTTAAATTTTTTCCTGTAACTCTAGAATTATACAGACAAGTAACCTTGAAGCTTGATTTGAAGAACATTAGTAGCAGTCAACTAGACGATGCTACAAATTAATTACCTAACCTCTTGTCCATGTATTTTTGGAAGAGATGATATTTAAAGTTTACCTTGTATTAGTCAAAGTTAAATGACCCCAGACCCCTGAGCAGGACCGCTTTTGACCACAAGAGCACAATTTCAATATAAATATTTTCAAGAGGGCTACCACTCAACATCTACGCTCTACTGGTATCCAACATGTTAATCGGACGCTCAATTATTTGGACAATTTTGATTTGCACGTAATTAAACAGTTATCCTTTGATCCAACATGTTATGAAGATACTTGTATCATATAAATGCTTTCCGTTTTTCTACAGTACAGTCAACTTATCACTTAGGTGAACATTAACAAATTTGATATTATATGTACCACATTTGCCTCATGTTTTGATTGCAGATGGCCATAGCCACATGGGGGCTTAATATATCAATGAATAGAGATATTCACATTCCGTTTTAACAGTAGTTTCCTTAGAAGTTTTAAAGTGTGAAAAGGGGAAAGCCTTGCAAACTGTTAAGAAAATACTTAAATTTTAAAAAGTTCGATAGTCTTCATAACTATCATACTAAAAGCATTAAATAACACATTTAGTACATTTATCAATGCAAACATAACAGACTTCGGGTCAGGATAAATGCTATAAATAGTAACTGTTTGCTTTTTCTGGGAATGCTACCTGTTTACTTTTAGCAATGATAAATTCAACCAGACAGAAAATATGATAAAATAACAGATATTTTACACAAATAAACAATTGTTCGGATAATTAAACCCACATTGCATATTTCGGGGATAGTTCACTGGTTATCATTTTACTCGAATTGAACTAGAAAACATACCTTAAGTATACGGATGCGTACAGCTGAGACCAAAGTTTGTTGTTTGTGTTTCTATCTTCAATATTTAGAAAAAATGTCCCGTTTCTGTCTGGTTAATTGAAAAAAACCAGTACTGGCCTTGAGGTTTTACACAAGATGACTTTAAAGTTTCTCCTTTTACAAGTCTATGTAAACTAATGAGTACAGGAGCTGTGCTACTTCCAAACATCTAGACATCATGCTTGTTGTTTCCTATTTCTCACGATATGTGACCGATTCAGTGGAAATAAAGAAACTAAACAAGAGCTGTGGCTCACAAGTGACAAATACCCCTGAAAGAGGTGTCTCAATGTCTGTGTCCTCTCCAAGTGCTCAACAATTGTGCCATATAATTTTAAAATCTTTCCATGCATGACAGAGTTACCATGTATACAGGATTCCATTAACTTTAGACTGTAAGTGTGATTTTGCCCCCAAAAAAATTTTTTTTTCTGTGAAAAAAAAATTTTAAAAAAAAAAAAAAAAAAAAAAAAAAAAAAAAAAAAAAAAAAAAAAAATAACCACAAATGCATGCATGTATACAGGATTCCATTACCTTCAAACTCTTAGTGTGACCTTGACCTTTGAGATAGGGACATGGATCTTTCACCCAACATATCGTCTGGATGTGCTGAACATTTGTGCAAAGTTATTTTAAAATCCTTCAATGCATGACAAAGCTACAGCCCGGACAGGAAGACAGACAGACGGATGACACCGGATGACACTTTGTGCCAGGTGAGCTTACAAAACCCTAGAATTGGAGTGAAAGACTTTGGCATGGTTAATTTTGATACGTGGGTCATGATTTGAGCAATCTTGGTAGAGGTCCGCTAGACAATACTACTTGCTAAATATCTAAGCCTTGTGGTTTCAGAAAAGAAGATTTTTACGATTTGTAATATCCAGGGATACCCCAGGCAGTGTCAATTTTTGCCCGGTTGTCATAATTCAAACAATCTTGCTAGAGTTCCACTAGACAATGCTACATGTCCAAAATCTAAGTTTCAGTTTTTGAGAAGATTTTCAATGTTTTTTCTTATGTTGCCATGGCAACCATAGTTCTGCATGGAATGGAATTCTTTGAACAAACTGTGGTAGAGCTTCATGCAAGTAACATCCCTGCCAAGTTTCATCGACATTTAAGATGTCATTTGAAGGAAATGATGAACGGATGACGTAGGCTTGACAGTGAGTGGTCCTAATAGCTCGGCCTGGCACTTTTTGCAAGGTGAACAAAGAAACAAACAACAAGAGATGTCCCTCATAAGTGATGAATGACCCCAAAGAGGTGTCTCACAGTCTGTGTCCTTGACCATAACGGTGTTAAACCAGTATTTGCTCATGACACTTTATCTCCATGTGCTTAACATTTGTCCATGTTCATTTTAAAATCTTTCAATGTGTAACATAGTTACAATTCAGACATGAACATATGTGTATATACAGGATTTTAAAGTGGCTGTGTTAAAGTGTGACCATGACCTTCAAGACTTGCATCTGACATGTCATCCCCATGTGCCCAACAATTGTGCCATGTAATTTTAAAATCCTTCCATGCATGATGGAGTAACCATGTAAACATGATTCCATTGTGACCTTTAAACTCAAAGTGTGACCTTGATCTTTGAGGTAGGATTGTGGATTTTGCACACAACACATGGTCTTAATGTGCAAAACACCTGTGCTTAGTTATTTTAAAATCCTTCACTGCATAAGTTACAGTTTGGACACGGATGTGTGCATATATACAGAATTCCATTATCTTTAAAGTGTGACCTTGACCTTTGAGGTAGGAACATGAATGTATCTTGCTCCCGACATGTCTTGATGTGCTGAACATTTGTGCGAAGTTATTTTAAAACCTTCAATGCATGACAAAGTTACAGCCCGGACACAAAAAAATTAAGGACGGACGGACAGACCGTGCAATCTTAATACTCCCACCTTTGGTGGCATAACAAACCAAGGCAGTTGATAGCCCCAGGCTAAGATAGGAACATTGAATGGATTAATGATATTGAGTGTAGTTTTCTCTCAAGAGGTGCACAGTATGGATTCTAAAAGGCAAATTGAGTGAGGCAAACATTGGCCATAGTTTCATTCAAATCCATCAAGCGGTTCAGGAAATATTTAGCAGACACAAATTTTAAAGACTCAAACCTCTGACCTTAAGTTGTGTTCTTGACCTTAAGCAAGTATGAGAGGACCATGGTTGTTACATATTGCAGAGTTTCATCAAAGATGTTTTAGGAGATACAGTAGTCGGAACGTAACAGTTGTCACACGGAGTGCCACACCCCCGCCGATACACGCCACGTTAGGCGCCACGTTGCACGTTCGGTAAATACACGATGAGCGATTCAGAACGATCACGATATACCACGATGTACGAAGCGCACGCTACACGCTACACGATAAGCGGATTATACACGTTATCGATCACTTTGAGATTTCACATTTTTATCTAGACTTAAACCTTTTTAATCAGACCGAAAGATAAGATCAATTGAAGTTTCATACCTTAACAATAAAAAATGACTCGATAAGTGTCAAAGATCCACAGTTTTCATATCACAGTATGTGTCAAATTTGAACACCTGTCGGAGTGACTTTGGCAGGAAATTGATCCCGATGTGCGAAAAGCGGGCGTAATTAATGTAAACTTTTGCCATCTACACTTTTCGCCTCCCTTTAAATAAATTCTACTTAAAGACCTTTTTAGGACCGTGTTCAAGTATAATAATTTTATACTGGAACCTTGAATTGATATGTTGATGGGTGTCAAGTGGGTGGGGTAAATTGACATTGAAGAAACTGAAAGCTTGAAATGGCGTTTTCGAATAAATCAAGCATTTGGAACGGGGTTTTTAATGTTATTTTGTAGTATTTATAGTTGTGATGATTATACGCCCCTAATTTTGACCAATGTTTTAATAGAAAAAAGTTTTGAACAATATTTAGGTTTTTTCCGGTAGCCCGAAAGTGAAAAATGTCCCTCTAGAAATCTAAGATTATTCTTAGAGGAGAGAAGATAATTAAACGCAATGCAGTATTTATGTACTGTGGACTATGGTGATTAATTCTATGTAAAGTTTTTATATCATGTTACTTTTATATTGTGTTTTTAGTGGGCCTATTCTATAGGTGGGGTATATAAAAACACTAGAAAAAATGAACCTCTATGAAACAGTGATTTTTCTAGAGTGAGAGGGTTTAAAGTTAATCTTTATTTCAATGTAGTTTAATTCTTGGCACGCAGTTTCTATACTTTATGTCACTGCTACCATTCTTTTTAGATTCAGAACCCCTGTTGAGGTGGTTTGAGTAATACTTTATTGGGGTAGTAATAAATTTAAAGTAAAATTAAACGACTGTTATGTATTATAAATTTTCTCACCCATTTTGGGATAAAATTTATAAAACTTTCTAGGAAATGAACCAAAAAACAGATTAAAAATCATTTGCAAAATTATTTTGGACCCTCTGTAGAATAATGGAATGGTCCAATTGCATGACACAACTCTGCATCCAGTGGTGGATAGCAAATTCAATTAGAACCCTGGAGAAGAAATAAGCCTAGATTATAAGTCTCAAAATGCCATATATGGTGTTAACATATACTGTATGTACATGAAACATATAATCTTATATGGAATTATATGTTTATTTGATATACTGATGATGAAGAAGATACAATGAACATCAATGGATGGTTAATTACTGGGCAGAAAAATGATGTACATTCCAATATCTAATTTATCTGATGGCTTTTTACATAAGTAGTTTCATCAGTATAAAGGCTATGAGATAATAGCATTTAGATTTTGTTTGCATATCCTATGTACATAAGTCTGATGATATTATGAGGTGATAACACATGTACATATACCGTCTCCCTTGGTCTAGTGGTTTAGGCATCCGCCTTTGGAGTGGGAGGTCGAAGGTTCGAAGCCCACCAGGGGTCCGCTCTGATATAGCTGGTTGGTGAGCCGCCAGCTAGTTAAATAATGGTTACCGTATGCCTACCTGCCTGGTGCCTGGCATTAAATGGTAGGATTCAGGAGGTACATGTGCTCAAAAAGTCTCTCATAAGTCAGAAATGGCTGGCCCTTTAAATAGGGGTGACACTATAATAAAAAAGCACTTTACCTTTTACTTTTATACTATACATGTAGTAGCTCATTTGGAAAAATTGTTCTTGGAATACACATGTAGCATTAGCAAATAATTTGATGGAAGACTGACAACAATATGAAAGAGCTAAGCAACACTCTATATTTATAAAGGGGGTGTAACCTCACATGTTTCAAAAACCTCAATAACTATGAGACTGCAGAATAGAGCTCAGCAATGATGGTACTCATGTTTTGTTTTAGTTATTTTGGAATTTAGATATGTAGAAAGAACTTAAAAGATCTATATTTGTTCAAATTGATGTAAGCTAGGCATTTTAAGGAAACTATCAGAGATGAGGAACAAATTTAATAAACCGGACAGAGTTCAAGCACCACCTCTGCCACACTTACGGAAAAAGGCCCTTTGAAAGATTTCTAAAATGGTTTCAATTTATGAAACTAACCAGAGGAGATCAGTGTCAGAAGTACTATATGACTACATAACTATACAACCGGTCTACTGAGACCAGAGTAAATTGTGACTTAGTAATAGATGTGATTTTCATATTATTTTCTTTTATTAAGCTATTAAGATTACAAACTACACACAATTAATATAGAGGTGTTCAAAAAATAAAACTACAAAAAATAGGTGTTAGCCAGTATCACTGGCTTTACGGGAAGTCCACACAAGCACAATTTTGCCATCTTAGCCTTAAAAGAAATCTTATTTTTTTAAATGTTTTATTCATTTTATACAACATGATTATGGTACTCTTTTAGTGATATTATACTATTGTATACTTAAATAATGAGCTCTTTGCAGAACTTACTACTTAATTTAATTAGGATCTTCAGTAAAAGAACTACTTGTAATACTAAAATACAATTATTAATCAAGTGTGAGGGTTCTCACAAGACTGATATATATTACAAATCTAATAAAACCTATTTCAAGGTATAAACTTGATTAAAATCAATTTTTTTCTATGTGCCTCCTTCTGAAGTAAGAGAGTAAGAGTCTGTTATAGTTAAACTGGTAAGAAAGATGCAGGTGATCAGATGTAGCATCTGTATGGCCAGTGGCCGTCCAAACCTGCAAGGATTACTTACTGATCATGATAAAAGGGTTGATGTTTCATTCAATTGGAGGTGTACAAGTAGGTTTGTAAGTAGAAACCGGCTACATTTATCCTGAACCCGCCCCCTACCCCTCCGTCCCCAACATATTAAGATAATAGCTAGTGAAATTTTGTTTAATTATAATATTATATGGTGCCATACAGACAGTGAAACTACCATAGTATTAAATTATATATAAGATATAAATTACAGTTACAGTTTTTATAACTGAAACAGGCATGTAACGGTACAGTGGTTGGGCAACCCCTACCAACATGTCACCCGTCACTCCCTGCTAATTTCTGTTATGTGCAGACTATGATTTGCTAAATAATAACAAGATTGAATTTTTATGTTTTGGGTTGCCAATTTAAATCAACACCCACTAACCAGTGAAAGCATGTTTATACTAAATTAAAATACTAGGTACTTACTGAATATAAAAATGCTTTATACAAAAATTGTTTAGGATTTTGACTAGTGACCTACAGGATGGGGTCTGATAGCAACTGGAGTAAATTAGATAACTAATTTTATCAGTCATTTGGCAGTCTACTATGTTATTCTCCAACAACCTTTTATACACATTAACTTAGGGCTTTTCTTAGACTGAAAATAATTATTAATAGTGAAACCATGCAAGTCCAAGCTTATCCATTTCTGGCTTGAATTTTAGTCTCTGTGTGGTGAAAGCTATGCAGTCAAATAGCCAGTGAGGGGTATTACATTTTACAATGCACTAGATGCAAACCTGGTCAACCCAAAGTATGTACCAACCCGAGCTGGTTGGTAGTAAGTTTGCGCCCAGCCTAAGGCGTGTGATTGATTTGTCCATTTTGTAATTTGTCAAGTATCCCATAGGACGGCCAGGTCGCCTGTTTTGCGGCAAAATGTGTTTGTTTTAAGTTTCAATTCTCTACACCATCCATCCAGGATAGTGGTTCAATCCCGGCATATATTTCTGTGGGTGAGTATGGTATGTCCTGGATCTGGCCCCTAAACCAGGCCCCTTTTTGTCTGCATCATCTGCTCTCATTACCAGATATTATCATAAACCTACATGAGCTGGGCACTATAACATGGTAACTGGTTAGCCTGTTTTTAGGCATTGATAAAATTTATGAATAATAATAATGTATTCAATAACTCTGGTCTAGAATGACTGTTTTTTATTTCATTGAGAACAGAGATGATAGTGAATCTGAAAATATATACAATATAGCAAGTTTTTTAGGTTGATGTAAAAGACGCTCAATGCAGTGTCTATTGTTATCATTTCTGGTATAAATGCGGAATTCCTGATAAATGGAACAATAATTTGTCAATCTTCCTATGATGGCAACATACATGTTTAGATGGATTACAACAGCTGAAGCTAATATACCAGAGCCTGGATTTTAGACCCATCTGTGTATATATGTAGATGTCCAGAATAAAAATATCTGATCTATCATTTGAGTTTCTAACTTTGCGGAGATGCGGTATGTCAGATTTGATCATTTTGTTTTCTTCGGGCCTTGTAGGAGGATCTTACAAAATAGCCGTGCTTTATGATCTCACTGACCAAAACCTTGACTTTCGCTCAATATTTGAGAATCTATTCCTGGCGCCCCAGTCTAAGGGGCGAACCCCAGCCTCAAGTTCAAACAGGTAGGCAGGAGTAGAGGACAACGCACAAAGGGCCAGCTGGGGCCTTAATTATTTTGGACAATATTCAGACCCTGTTTTGAATGGCAATGAGGCATTTGATGAGACTCAAACTAATTATTCAGTCAAAGACAATACCTAATTACCTTTCTCTTTATGTCAGCTAACGGATATATTATTCCAATCAGGCAGTATAGGGGACATTTTGGTCATATGGGGGACGTTTTGGTCTGGGGACGTTTTGTTTTGGGGCGTTTTGGATTGCTTCGGACTTTTAAATATTTTCGTAAAAGTGTAGTTGATTCGGCGTATTATTTGCATATAGTCAATAAAACACTTGTTAACATCATACCCACGATATGTTGCTTGATACAGGCGTACCTTTGTCTGCTGCACTTTAAGGAATGCATTGACAACAGCAGTTTAGATAAAAAGATGTACTTTCCATTGCAAAAATAGACCTAAATTTCGGATATGAGGTGAAAATGTCTTCGACCTGTCCCGGAAGTCTTTCTCGCTCGCAACTACACCAAATAATATAAACTGAAATCAGCACTTTTTGGGGGAGATGTGCCGCTAAGTAAAGCGATTAACTACGAAATAACCATCGAAATACCGTATGGATTATCGTGCATCGCGAATCGTGTATATAGTATATGGTGCACGTTGCACGTTGAATGATACGATAATGGTATACGATTGACAAAATACACGATGAGTGCACGACGTTATACCACGCACGTTATACGCACGATATACGCAAATTTTGACAACTGTTACGTTCCGACTACTGTACCTTGAGTTGTGGCCTTAACCTTGAGCCGGCGTGGCCAGATCATGGTTCTGCTCATTAACTTGATAAGGTAAACATTTGACCATAGTTTCATCAAAATCTTTCAAAGGGCTAAGGAGATATAGTCTAAGAGTGGACAGCAAATTCAAGACTCAACCTTTGACCTTAGGTTTTGAGCATGACTTTGACCCATGGCCAGGTCATGTGTTCTGCTCATTGTCTTGAAGTGGTGAACATGATTACCTAAGCTTCATCAAAATCTTTTAAGGGGTAACAGAAATATGGAGCGGACACAAATTTCAAGACTCAAACATTTGACCTTAAATTCTGACCTTCAACTTGAAGCCAGTGTGACTGTTCATGGGTTCTGCACACTGTCTTTATAAGGTGAACATTTGACTGGTTTCATCAAAATCTTCCAAGGGTACAAAGAGATATGGAACGAACAGGAAATTCAAGACTCAAACCTTTGCCCTATAGTTAAAAACTTGACCTTGGGCCAGTGTGACTCCCTCACTCATGGGTTCAGCTCATTGTCTCGATGAGATGAATATTTTACTGGCTCATGGGTTCTGCACAGTCTTGATGAAATGAACATTTGACAGGAGATATGGAGTGTGAAGGAAATTCAAGACTCAAACCTTTGACCTTAAGTTGCGACAGTGAGCCAGGTGGACTGGCTCATGGGTTCTTCACATTTTCTTAACGAGATGAACATCTGACCACAGTTCCATCAAAATCCTTCAAGGGGCTAAGCAGACAAACTGCTCAACAGGAACTATTCCTATATAATATTCCCCTCTTGCTATGAGGAAGCGGATAAAAATCCCAAAACCAACTTGAAGGAAGTCTTTGAGAAGAATGATGAAAGTATTGCAGAAAAATATTAATTTAACTTTTCCCAAATTTTGTCACCATTCATTAACATGAAGGAACCATAATGGCATAACGTTTGTTTTATGAAGTTCTTTTGTGTAGGTTGAAATTTCATGACTATGGCTATAGCTTTCATTTCCATCACCGGCAGATATAAATGAAATTACAATGCAAAGTGATATCCAAAACTGAGCTGGTTTTTATGTCAAAACAGACGTGTACATCATTACAAATTTGTCAAAATTCTAACTCTATCACGGTGATTTTATGCTCCCACTTTGGTGAAGGGGCACACAGACTGACAGTTGTCCGTCTGTTTGTGTGTTTTCCACTGGTTTAGACAATTTGGTGTTGTGCGAGGCTCCTGAAGTATTTGAGTTACCATCCTGAAACTTACAGGTCTGTTGATCACGATGTTAAGTAAGGCATCAGTGTCGCGTGAAAAGGGTACATGTATACTTTAGACTGGGGTACTCCGAGGGAAAATTAAAAATTCTATTATGTGATATACTGGCTGGCAGAATTCCTATGATCTTATCCAATGGGAGATACTGTCTCAAGGGATTCAATCAACATCTGGCAAGAAGTTGTCTAGAATTCAGCAGGCAATTTTGAAATAAGCCAAAACAATTTGTTGTAAAAAATATAAATTGTTTATTAGTCATATATACATATAATGTACATGTTATAAAAAAAAACAAAAAAACATATCATATAAACTGATTGTCAATTTTAAAAGGAACATTTTCACACAGTCTCGTTCTTGACGGATATCATCTATAATTATACCAGATACAGTTTGAATAAAACGGAAACCCCACAATTGGCGCAAATCTCACCAATAAATGGAAATTCTTTAAATTATTTAATGCTTATTTACATTTATGTTTACTAACAGACAATTGTTCTGTTACATACTAGAATTCATGTACTGTAAATTGGTTAATTTTGCCAATTATTTAATTTTCGCAAATTTCCTACTTTGGTCATTTAAAAATCTCGGGTAACATTCATTTCACAAATTCACATAATATCTGTACAATTAGAGAATTCTCCTTTCACCAATATAAAATTCATGAATATGTCTGTCTGTTCACAAATTGCGAAATTTTCATCACACAAAATTACTCAATTTACAGTGTATTTCAACAGTATGCGTTCAGGTGAGTAAAAGTTCCACGGGAAACTGGCGAATATGAAAGCGCCATATATAATTGTTTAACTATACAAAGTAATTTTACAGCCTGCACTTCATTTGTTGATAACTCGAGCAATGTTTTTGGTGTTTCCAATCTTAGGGTTGCCGTAATTATTAAAGAAGCTAAATAAATGTCTTTGAGTTTTTCATTTTTAAGATGTAAAACATATGACAACAAACACAAACAGACAATTCAAACATTGACAAGTTCCCATCCTGAACGAGACTGTGTTTAATCATACAACATAATTATGCAGTAAAAATCAATAACATAACCTACTAACTACAAAGACATGATGATGAATACACGTGTAGGGTGTAATGTATTTGAAAACTCATATATACTTCACCGTTCATATCAGTGGCCGTTCATTTTAAAGTTGCGATACTTTTTCCTTTCAGTTTACCACAATTTACACGATCATATTCATCTCTTGCAAAAATATGCCTTTGTACAGCTCACAATAGTACCTAATTTACACAAGCACAGCTAGACACTTACCCTACCAATATATGTAAAGAAAACTTTCAAATTTTCAATTTGAAAAATGTCAAATCAGTGTAACTTGTTCCTGTAAGTCTGTGTACATGCAAATAGGGGAATCATCAGTTATGCAGGAGCCTGTCTGTGTAAACGCATATCTTTTCAAAAAGGCGCCTAGAATCATCTTGAATGATCTGCCTTCAAAATTTTGCTTTTCTTCTAAAACTCTGCAACTTTTACTTATCACTTAAATAGCAACAATAAAACTCTTGCAGATGAAATCCAGTTTACAGTTGGCATCGGCTTACTTTTAGAAAGTACAGTCTCGCAATTACCGTTGATAAACAAGCCAAAGTTACTAAAGATACCGGTAGAAAAAATAGAATCACGAGAAGTATTGCATTTTTTTTTTTTTACAAAAGAACGGCCTTTCATATACTCATCCCATTCATTGTACAGCATACCGTATATTAAATGCATTTAGGTCACGACTCATAAGACAGTGACTAAATGTGTGAACACATGTAACAAAGTTATTTAAAGTATCATGGCAAAGACATAGCTGAGGCAGAGAATAATGTAGCTATAATATACATGGCTGGCTGATGCAAGTACAATGTCAGAAGTTGATGGATCAAAGTTGGCTCTGTTAACATTGATGCCACCCCCTGAAAATAAATAGATAAAGTCTGTTTTAGTATTTTCTTTTTTAAAAATCTTTGAAATAATGCTTTTTAAGGATGCCAGTGTTAATTACACTGTCAATACATTTCTACATTTCTAACCTAATTTTGTTGTGTTTCTTAGGAAAAGTTCTGCGGACATGGTATGGGCCTTAATACAGTGCTTAAAATGCTCTTTGCCCATTTCTGATTGGTTTTGACTACATTATAAATCAGATTGCTAAAACCAAATATTGCTCAATACTGCAGGGAGCAAAACTCATCAAATCAAATCACTGAGGGTTACAAATCTCGTCTAATCAGATTGCGAAAGCGAATCTCGTCAAATCAGACTGCCGAGTCCAAACTCCGTCAAATCTGATCACTGACAGAGAAAATATGTTGTCCCATCAGACTGCTGAAAGCAATTGTCCTCAAAACAAATTGCCAACAGCAAACCTTATCCAATCATATTGCTTTAACTCAGACTGCAGACTCTGACAGTAAACCTTGTCCAATTAAATTGCAGCCAGCAAACCTTAACCAACCAAATTGCTAAGAGCATTACATCTCATCCAAGTTTGGCACAAATTGATGACAAGCTTTCAATATTTACTCTTAGTTTCATAAAATATAGCCATTTTCTACTGTATGATTCCATATTAAGACTGTTTGCAAATTTCATGTTATTGATTTAGTTACTCTTTAATGAAATGCATTTTTAAAGGTACATAGTAAGTCTTCATTAAAACACATCTTCTTGTTACTCTTTACTACAAACTGATCTCTGTGTAATTTCCATACTCAAAAACTATAGTTTAGTTTAATATAGCTTCTAATAGGCCTTTTAGCATAGAAAATTTGCCCTACTAACCTGAGTTGAAATATAACAAGGGACATTGCATAGACCAATTTTTTTTTATTATGAACTAAACTCATGGATTATGCATGGGACAGAAATTTATATTTCTGAAAGGTTGAAATATACTCAGTTGAGTATGACCTTTTCCCCTGAAGTTTACAGCATATGACCTTGCACCGGAATTATAGAGCATATGACTGTTGCACCGGAAGTAATTATAACATATGACCTTTCTCCGGGAAATGTGTACATTTTGTAGAGTACGACCTTGCATCAAAACTATAAAGAGTATGGCATTTGCACCAAAACTTTACCTTTTAAAATGGTGAAAAATAGCGTAGGACTTTTCTTTCCATCTCCCCCTCTGTTTGTCGCCATTACACGTAGCGTATAGATGACGTCAATCTGCAGGCCGTAGATAACTGCTTCAGTGACTTTGTCCGCCAAGGTAAAATTTGCAGTCCTTATGTCGTCACCGACGGGCCAATACATCAACTATTAACAATGAAAGAAATGAATAAAAAAAATATCATATTTCTTTTTGCAGACAAAGATATCACTCTGTCTTTCTTACTGATTTTTGACACATGCTAAAAATAATCATTCATTCCACACAAGTATCGAGATACTATGAAATGTCAACATTTATAACGGACATAAAATGAAGAGTATTTTTTAAATGTATCCATTTACTGACTTACCCTAATTAATGTGTATAATATGTCTCCATTGCATGTAAATATGCAAATATGTGTAACTTGTTACAAGATATCCTTTAATGTCAGAAACGCTTTTCTGAAACCAAATTTGTTGTTAGTGTAGGACTTTAATGCCTGTTCCAACTGTACTTTAATTTGGTCATTTTAACAGACAGACAGTTTACCTAACCATCATTCCTGGGAAGAAGCAGTACTAGACCTCCTAAGAAACTGCCTACATTCTCACATAAGGATACATGGTTGGAATCAGGGCTTGGACCTATGACCCTCAATCTGCGAGAGGCTACAGTGATTTCAATTCTGCCACTCCAATCACTCGACCACAGAGGCGGACACATGCGTGTTAACTTAGTCTTTACTTTTTTAATTCTTATTATACAAGGCAAATGTACTGCAGTGTTTTCAAAGCAAATTACATATAAACATCCAAATGGATGTTTTAGGATACAAAAACCTGTGAATCATGACTAAATCATCGCTAACATTTTCTACCTACTTTATATCCGTTGAGAGTTGCCTCCCCTTGTATTATATTAACTCCACGCCATTTTACAAGTGCGCTGTGCTCACCATGGGAGAAAACGTCTACAAACTGTGGAAACCGGCCCGGTGCTGTAAGCATTGAATATATATATACAGGCGTGAGTGCTTTGTCCAATCTTTGCAGAAATATTTACAAACTGTGTAAATTATTACTCCCAGTAAAAACATCTGTCCAATGACTTTTGTTAAAATGATCAGTAATAATAAAACATGTAAATTAAAGTGAGCGTACCTTTAATTCTGAAACTAACAAATAGCATAATTGGATTTATATGGAATCATAAAACCTATAATAACCTCAGGCAAATAATTAAATTTGCCTTTCGTCCAGCTGACCTGTACATACTAGCTTTACTGCAAATCACAGCATCACTTATATTATTCTTATGTAGAATTCTATATGTTCTTGATATCTAGACATATATGTATAACATGATATAGTGTCTTTGACCATAGCAGTTGCAGGTCACATCTTTTCAGGTAAGAGTTGTATTTACAAAAATCAAGTTCTCAAAAACTTTTCCTAAATGGGCATATTTTTTATGACACTTTTCAAAGCAGTGTGTATCACCCAAGGCTTAGCAGGTATATCCTCCACACAAAATATTTTATCATTAGAAATAATATCCAGCGGATCACCTTTTTTTATTTCCTCCACGGTTTGCAGATTATCAAGAAGATACCATTCAGGGCCTTCTCATATAATTCAGAAGATACAAAATACAGACGCATGACTTACGTGATTCATAAGTGCTACACAAATATCTCTCACTGATCGTGCTGACCCCGGCAGAATTGAACACAGTTACCCTAACCCAGTAGTCTCCATTCGGTTGAAGGCCAATAATGTCCGCGTGATCGGTCTGGCCATATACGAACGAAAAAGGACGCCGTAGTCCTCCAGTTGCATTGTTTTTGTCATAGTAATCAATCTAAAACAAGAACTATCTTTAAAAAAAGATGGACGGCGCGATTTTTGAGTATATTAATGAGATGGGTAGCTAGATTTCATAGTAAACAAGAGCTGTCCCTAGAAAGTGACTACTGCCACCAATAAAGGTATCTCACAGTCTGTGTCCTCTCCATGAGCTCAACAATAATTGTGCTATGTAATTTTAAAATCCTTCCATGCATGACAGAGTT
The DNA here is from genome assembly GCA_022818135.1 of Saxidomus purpurata. Taxonomy (NCBI): domain Eukaryota; kingdom Metazoa; phylum Mollusca; class Bivalvia; order Venerida; family Veneridae; genus Saxidomus; species Saxidomus purpurata. The sequence continues at coordinate 23,488,022 of JAFMSR010000012.1, read as the reverse complement.
ACCATGTATACAGGACTCCATTACTTATAAACTCTTGACCTTTGAGGTAATGACATGGGTCTTGCACGCATTGTCTTGATGTGCTGAACATCTGTGCCAAATTATTTTAAAATCCTTCGATGCATGACAAAGTTACAGTCCAGACACGAATGTGTGCATATATAAAGGATCCCGTAACCTTTAAACTTAGTGTGACCTTGACCATTGAGGTAGGGACGTGGGTCTTGCATGCCACACGTCGTCTTGATGTGTTGGACATCTGTCCCAAGTTATTTTACAATCCTTCAATGCATGATAAAGTTACAGTCCAGACACAAAGTGTACATATATACATAGGATCCCATTACCTTTAAACTCTAAGTGTGACGTTGACATTTGAGGTAGGGAAGTGGGTCTTGCACGCAACACGTCATCTTGATGTGCTGAACATTTGTGCCAAGTTATTTTAAAATCCTTCGATGCATGACAAAGTTACAGCCCGGACACGAAAAAATGTAAGGCTGGACGGACCGACAGACGGATGGTGTGATTTTAATATGCCCGCCATTATGGGCATAAAAATTCTGTCATGATTTATCTTTATGTAGAAGGTGTCAAACGTCACTGGGTGAGAAAAATGTGGATTCTGACTGGGACCATTCGCTTACAGGGAGAATTCTCTCCCGACTGAGCTAACTGGCTGCTTACACATTTTCTCCCAAATTATACTTAACTCGTTCCATGACGTGTGCATCAGGAAAACAAACTTAATCCTTGTATTTCTTGTCTAATAAATATGTTACTTGAAATATTGACTATCATTCACTGGTTGAGAAAGTATAATTACTCTACACTCATAATTAACATTAGTTTGCAAGTAACAAAATTCTATGTTGATACATATGAACTTTTTAGGTACTAAAATTATAAAACCATTAATGAAAGACGCAATTATAGTAGTTTTATTACAGAGTAAAAGTGTCGAATAAAAACGAGGTTTGGTTAAGCAAATTTGCTAGTATAATTCGACTTTGAATAATTAGCCGTAACTTAGGTGTTCTTCTTGGCATTTGACATCCAATTATATATAGCAAGTTAGTGTGGCATATATCAAATAACCATCTCTCTTTTTTCTTTATTTTCACAAAAAATAAATCATTTCTTATCCATTCCATGTGATACATATGCATTGGTTTTTTTACTGATGGTACCGGATAATGAGTATGATCAACGCCCCCAGGAGAGTTTAGTTATTTTAGGATTCAGGGAATAGCACAAGATACAGAACGTATCCTGTTCCAAAGCCCCCCCTTTTTTTTTAAAATTTCTTGTTTTTTCAACCTTTATAACACCCCCCCCCTTTTAAGTATCACCCATCAGATCATTAGTCATGTTAATGGAGGAGCGGGGAATCCATATATTATCTTCAGTATTTTCTGCGTTATTCTTCGTACAAGGATTTATAAAAAGGAAATATAACTCAAATACCAAGTAAGGTAGAGGTGTGGTTCTTATTCATTGAACTTCCACTCAACGTCCATTACCATTGAAATGAAGGGTCAAAGAGAAACTATCATGACTGCATGCTTAGAATAGTTTCACGTCGACCCCTTGGTATGAAGTTTCAACAGGATACAGTTCATAATTAAGGATTTACCCAGGTGTGCTACGTACAAGCTTGTGTGTTAAACGGACGGAAGTTCCTACGAATGGATACTGGGTGTTTGATTGTCACGTAACCCATGTTTTTTTGCATTCTTATGATGTGGATTGGTCATCCAACATTCTTAAGTGGCACATCTTTTGTTAAACTAAAAAAGATCACATAAAAGTAAAAAAGTCATTTAAAAAGTGTTTTTCTGGCAGAATGAAAATAGTGCTACTTTCGTGTAACTTAAACTTTACTTCGCCAGAAGGAAGGACAAATCGGTAACATACTCTCCCTTTGGGGAGCATAAAAATAAAGTACAGATAAAACGTAAATAGCTACAATACAAATTCAGTATGTATACTCACCCTGTATCCACGAACTCGCCCTTTTATTGTCTCTCGGGTATTTGGAACAGGATCCCATGTTATTCTCAAAGCTGTTCCGTTAATTGGGGTATAACGAACGTTATTTGGTCGAATTGTTGGCACTGCAAAATATTGGATGCTTCAAGTAATTGTTCAAATCATTTATTATAATACTAGATAAAATCTAAAGAAGTTAACCGAGTAAAGAACATGTATTAAAGGAAAAGGTTTTGTGCACTTTATCAAGTTTTATATTTTACAATAACGTAATGGAAATTAAGATTTCCAACCATATTTAGTCTTTTGTTCAATTTTCTGACTTTATGTGAATAGTTATTATAGTAGGACCGTTCTGAAATATATCATATCTAGGTCAAACATCAACTTACTTCCTTCAGCAGAGTACACATCCGCATACTGTGACATTGGACCTGTTCCCTTATCGTTGTACGCCTGGACCGCCACTGTGTACAGTAAGTAATAATTGTCTCTTCCTACCGTATGGTAATATTGTGTCACGTTCCCTAATTTTACCTGTAAATCCAATGAGCAAATTTCTGTAATACCGCATGTATTTCTTCTTAACATTTCATTTATTTGGAGACTTAACAGCTAATTCGAATCGATTAAACAATATGTAAGACTTAATGTACATTTAATTATATTTCAAAGCCTTTACCTAACAGGAGGGGATTAAACAAAGGAACAAACGGAGCAGTTTCCATTTTCAAATACTTTTTTGTACAAACGTGTTTGGTACTTTGGGTCAAAGTTTTCAAAACTTCAAGACTCCTGTTTTCAGGCTATAGGCTCCTATTTGTTGTCAAGCACTTTATAATGTTATTTGTTGCTCTGTTACTTATTTCCCTAATTGATCTTTTTCTCATTCTGTCCGCTAATACAGTCACTAATACGAGGCTTTTATTAAGACTGTTCTGTTTGGGATATAAAGTTACATACACTAGGTTATCTGCACCATTTCGTTCCATATTAAGTACATAGGACCTTAGTTTTCTTTCTACAGAAATGAAAGAGTACTGACTTGAACACTTATGAGCAAGGATGTCTGTCCCTCAAACACAGACATGAACTATATATGGCATCAGGACAATATGTCCCACACATACTCTGTACTTACAAGAGAACTAAACACCATACTTACATATTTACATTGTATAATTATGTATATTTGTTTACTCCTATTTTATTGCAAATTGAAATACATTGTGAAATGCCTTACCTCGTTGAATGCCTTTCTAGCATCGGCTGCCAGTCGCCAGAACACTTTATAACCAAAGCCAGTGCCTCCTTCTTCTGAGCGAGATAGAGGCTGAATAAAGAAATGTACGTATTAAATTTATGTTCGAGATGCAATCAATTATTGAACGCTACATAATGTCTTTTGTTTGGAATGACATAATATACCAAGTTGTAGCTTATTTTGACCAAATTTACTGACTGAACAAAATAAAATATCAAACTCTATAAAGGCGTACAAAACTGCGCAAAACATATTAGTAAATGTTGGTCAGTGCCAAACATAACAAAAATGTCACATTCCAGAATACATTGTACTATCCACTGATTTTATTTCTCATGCTGATGCAAATGCATTCACAGATCTTGGATCACTCTGGTTACTTAAATAAGTGTGTGAAATCTGTCATGAGATTTATACTCTCATTTGAAATTTTTCATAAATAAACTAAATGCTCATTTTGCAATGGAAATTTCTAGCAGGTAAACATGTAGCTGCAAAAATGAGAACAGATACGTTTTTACAGACCTAGAAGTTAGAATTTGATGCAGATGTTAGAAATATACCATTTTAACAGTTAGAATTATGTAATATGCATATAAAATATTTGCATGATATGCTGAATGCTTTTTCAAACAACTACAGGAGTTCTTTAAAGTGTCAGATACGCTTTATGATTATTATCCTGCCAACTTTCATTTTAACACAATTCATTATAAATCACTGAATTAACTTCAGGACATACATTGTAGCATCCACAGGAATAATTCTGCTGAAATGTGATTTTTGTTAAGGAAGATTTTTATATTTTTTTACATTTCATCTCCTCAAATTCAACTAAAGTTTACGCATTTCAACATATTTCTGATTGCAAAGCATCTTATATTTTCAAAACTCGGGTAAACGCTTTCCGCAGTAGTGGATTCCATCAGACACAACACTAAATACCAGGGCACCAATGTACAGTGCTGTAAAAAGAATTGACTTTATTTCAATCATACCTGCCATTCTATTTTCAGGAGTCCAACGGACCCTCCACCTTTGTTTGTCACAACCGGGGCCTTGACAGGTGCAGCTGCTGGCACATGGTATACATCTGAAAGGAACCATAAAAATGTAACTCTTCAATGAAGGAGGGAAATAAAGAGATTGCGTTGAATTGAGTTGAATTGAACTCGAGATTTTTGGACTGCATTAGGCTGAAAAGCAACTTATTTGCAAGAGTTTTTGATATTCCTTAACATGCATAAATTTTCCACAGATCTGTTTTATATCATTCTCATTTTATACTCATATAAATATTTTGCAGGAAATCTTTACATTTGCAAATACTAAACAAGATTTCTTATTTATTCTTTTCAAATATTTCACAGGGAATATTTATTATATAATTCATTATTTAGTTGGTAAAATAAGAATACAGAACTTGAAATATCACTTTTTTTTTCTGTTACAGAAGAAAAAGCATAATTTTGATAGCATAGTTTAAACAGTCGAGGTGATATGAAATCAGTTTTAATAAACAGTCCAACTTCCCAAATGACACCTCCCTAGAGCAACAACCTCCATAAAAAGACACAAATTTTCTTTCCCGTTGTGTCAATTATATAAGGAACTGACCTCGCCAGAACCAACACCCCTTTACAACAAATACATTTCTGTGTTCTCTTGGATTTTCACTCCAGACAGAAAGCACTATGTATCCATCTATAGTAAATAATATTGTGTACAATGTACATTTTTGTATCTGAGATTTATACTCACTTGAAGACCTGCTTGGTGGTCCAACACCTTCATCATTCTTAGCTCGAACTCGGAACCTGTAGGAGTTGTAGGGTAATAGGTTTGTCAAATCAAAGTAATGCTTCATGTCCCCGCCTGGTAGAACTGTCATGTACTGTGGAATGTCTGAAAAAATATGTAAAACATTTCTTAAACTACATAAAGGTAGAACAAATGAGCATGAAAGTACAAGCAAACACAAGGCATAAATTTCAGTCTCCGGGGGATGGTTCATACTCATGCTGTTGTTGTATGCTGTTGTTGTATGATTTTAACCCCAGTTTTAACCATATTGATCATTTTTACAGTCAGGCAGATTACCTAACCATTGTTCCCGGAAAGAACCAATACTAAATCCCTTTCCTCCATACGAAACTTCCAACTTTGGGGCTATACGTTTCATCCGTGCCCCATATACCAGCGTATGACTTTCTATTTGTTTCATATAGCCAGGCGTAATCCAGCTCTGCCTATTTGCAGAGTAAATTACTCCTACAACTTTTGATTAAATTAAAATGACCTGAAAGGTCTGTTCATGATTTATTTAAAAAATTTAACTTCAAATTTAACCAGACATTATTTGTACTATCCTATAAATCCGAATGTAAACAATTCACCAAGTCTCAGTTTTAATTCAATTCACTTATATTTCTGCAGGAATGAAAATATTCATAAAACAAATACCGGTATATATAGACTAATAAGCCTATATTACTGTAACACAAGATATATGAGATAATAAATCAAACAAACCTGTTGCCAGTACTGTCCATGTGTTAGAGTAAGAGGTTATTGCATCAACTTCATAGAATACGACAGGAAAGCCATGGTCAGCGGAGGGATTCCATGTCCACATGAGACGTACTGTGCCGTTTGTACCGGAACTATGCTCTACATATACTCCAGCGGGCTCAGAAGGTGGACCTGCAAAGTTACGGCCTTCCCTTTCACCATAATCCATAAAAAATAATTGACTCACACAGTCTTACTGTCTAGGTGATCTATAAACACACTGAATTTAACTATCCGGCAGGATAATACCTTTTTTCCACCGCCCATTTTATAAAACCCTACAATCAACAATTCTGACAATTTTGTGTTTATTTTGGCTGATACAGTTATTGTAAAGCAAATGTTATTTTCAGTTCACCTCATATACCTCGCTTCAGCTAAATTGTCATCAGTAACAACAGCATTGCCAAAGGACCTTTTTCCCTAGCTGCTATCTTTTTGCTGATCATTAGACTTTTGTACCTGTAAGCTTAACTTCTGCTCCAATGAATGGATTTTGGTGGTAGCAGTTATGATTTTCTCCTTCCACTGACTTGCCTAATCATAATCACCCAATATTGATCGACTGATTTTCATTCAATCACACATTTCCTAAATTCCTTGTCTAAGGGAGACAATTCATTGAAAATGGGGGAGACTATTTGATTAAAATCTTTGCTGAATTCTGGCAATGTTGAAACAATTTACCTGTTACAACAACGAATGCTTTTGTAGACATGGAGAGAGTGACTGTTTCTGCTGTACATTCATATACACCAGTGTGCCTGTACTGAGCGTTGACAATGTATAGGCCATTTATATTCTCACGTCGGCCCTGATGGAAGAAAATAAAAACAGACATTTACATACTAACACTTTGATTATGAAAATGAACACTTGATACAGTTTGTGAAAAAGTATCATTCTGAATCATCAAACTATCAAATTTTAAATCTCATTCAGATGGGAGATCATGAAGAAAATTTTCTGACAATAATGGAACATTTAATGAAGATCAGATGAAAAAAGGTTTCGAATGTAAAGCGGACACGGCTAATTTCACTACTTTTGGATAATTCAAGGGCCATAATCCAAAAGTGTTTAAAAGTTTTGGTGGTTTTTAAAAATTGGCTAGACATTATGCCATATTTGACAATTTGATGATGAAGTTTATGTGAACTTGGCCAATTTCACTACTTTTGGGTATTTAGGCCCCAGACATAATTTGCCTTAGAACTTGGCTAACGTGTGTCAGCAAGTTTGGTGAAGATCAGATGAAAACTGTTTGACTTAGAAAGCAGACCTGTCGACGGCGCAAGCCTACCACTGGTGTTCCCATGATACGTCTCTATGGGCGTATAAGTCCTGTATGCTAGATGGCAGTCAGGGTTTTTAGCATAACCCTTTCCTGTCAGACAATGGTTGAATTGGTTCACAGAAATAATCAACAAGTTTAGGCCTATCTGTGTGTGTGGTTGCTGGAAGTCATTGCTGGATAATTCTTTTGAAATCAACTTTATTGTGAAATTCCACTATTTGTTAGATGTCTTGTATCTACAAAAATAGGGAAGATTTGCTTTTGTATTTAAAATAAAGATAAGTTTTCAACAAATTTGTGTTATTTTTCATTTGTTTATTTCCACATGTGTGTGCGTTTTATTATGCTATTGTACACTTATTTACGTTTCATGAAATTCTATCCATTGGTTTTTGAGTTATGACTCAAGGCAGACGGACAGACAACGGCAAACTCTCACAATATTTGGAGGAAATAATTCTGTTAAGACAAATTATAGGCTATTTCCAGTTTTAAATTTTTGCAACTGTGTTCAATTTGTTTCATTTGGGGATGTCAGGAGAGGTTTGCGCAGATGTGGCAAATAATTGTGGGATCTGGCCTCTAGCAGTATATACATGTAAGATGAGGATAACAATAATTGCGACGATTAATATATGAATAAGTTTTGTCTGGCCATCCTTATTAAGACCAGAAAGACATACATTTAAATTGACTGTTTATTACATCCTGTAGAATCACATTTAGGTATTGATTTTTGTCGATACTTCACGACGAAGTATAAAAAAAATTTTTCAGAGTGATGTGTCATTAGATATCATGTGCAATCAAGCAAACATAAAACTAACTGTTTTTGAGAAAAACATTAGTCTCCTCCCAGCCCCTCAACGGAAATTCCATTAATTTGACCTTTAAAACCATGCCTCCCAAAAACAAAGGGATCATCTGCTCAGACCAATCATCCTTCTGAAGAGGCGTAGGTCTAAAGGAACTGTTTTACTTACATCCGGAAACGAAAAATAAAAAACCGCCCCTGTCCCCCTCTGTAGACGCCCATGGATCAGCTCTATAAACAATCATTTATGAGTATTGAGGGTTTTATGTCAAAAAAAACCCAAATTTACCCCCCGAAAAAGAAAAAAACCGTTATATTGTCCTTTGAACTACCCCCCATCTGCTCAATAAGATCATTCATCCTATAGTTTGGGTAGGTCATAAGGAACCCTAGTTCGTCCGAACAAGTGGACGGACGGACTGACTCCCCCGCCCCCCCCCCCCCCCCCCCCCTTTGGGGTTGTAGGTCAAAAGGAACTTTTATTCAATGAGGACACGGCCTGATTGGTCTTTAGGGGTCATCTGCTCTATAAGACAATACCAGAAGTTGCCAGCTTCAAATAAACATAAAATAACAATGACTTAGGATCATACTGTAAAACCAATTTTATTAATCAGAATTTAAGTTGCTCTTACTTTCAGGTTTGAAATCCAGCAAAAAAAACCCCACCACTCCGGAACTCACATCTGAAATTAACATCTACTTGCTTCATGTGGGGGAGAATATTGCTTGGGTATACTGTAAGACCAATTTTATTAATCAGAATTTAAGTTGCTCTTTTTTTCGGTTTTTTCTCACATCTGAAATTTACATCTACTTGCTTCATGTGTATTGCTTTGATTAAATTATCAAATTATTTTTGTCAAAAACTTAATAAAATTTTTTGCCACAAAGCAAAAAGATCACTATTTTATTTCTCTTTAAGGCATGTATCTTAATTCTGCAATGTATAAATTGTGACAGAGGTGACTAATAAAGTCAAATTTAAATCAGTTCTGAAAGAAAACTAAGAAAATTAATTGGAATCCCAGGCATTGTTTTTTTTATAAATTTGAATATTAAGCAAAAATCACTTACATCGATTTGAAAGAGAAACAGTAAATTTGATGTCAATGGTGATTTACCCATTACAAGGACTTTTGTAGACGACTGGTCTTCCCCATTTACGTTTGTTGCTTTACATGTATACATGCCCTGGTCTGAAGTTGATACTTGGGTTACAAATAAAGTTCCATCCAGTAAAATTTGTCGTCTTGTATCTCCGTAGCCAATGGCCTGTCCGTTATGTAGCCATGTGATATCCGGTTGTGGAGCAGCTTCCGGTTGACAAGGAATTGTGAGGTTTCCACCCAGCGATGCAGCAGACGTTGTTGGAAGTGGATATCTTGCAAAACTTGGTTTGATTGCTAGTGGACAAAAAAATAAACTGCAAGCTGGAAACTTTGCCATCCATAATTTCAATGAGAATAATTTATGAATTCCGGTTGCCTAACTGTACTTAATTATGTTATATTGCTGCACGTTTCTTTAAAAACTCAGCAATGGCGGGCAAATTCACTCACTGTAAATCGAGTTATTTTCCTGTGATGAAACTTTAGTGATTTTCTGTTGTTAACCTATACCAATGGACCATATTATATAAAATAAAGGTTCTTACACAACACCCTGAGCTGTGCAGACGATACCGAGGTTCCATGCGGATTTTTTGCCTCACACTGGTACATCCCCTCATCTCGTGACTTGTCTAGGTTCTTTATGACCAGAACATTCCCTTTTATTTCCACCGCACCTGGGGTTCTTGTCAGAACCTTCGAGTTCTATCAACATAAATAACACATGGATATAATACAGGTATCAAAAGTAGTAAACTCCTTTTTAAAGCATTACCATAGTGACGGTACTACAAGGGCAAGTCAAAATTACCCTGCACATCTGCCTGCAATGTTTGCTGTTAAGTCGGCAAATTGGAAGTAAATGCACATTTGAACAATTAAGGATGGTGTCACAATTGAAAGATGGATAGGTTGGTTTTGCCGGAAATATTAGAGGATAAATCAAGCTAACCACAGGTGGATAGGAGCATGGTTGCTCATGTGCTCAAAGGAAAGATGTGATTCCTTTTTCACAAAATACAAATGTACTAGAATAAAACACTCATATCTTCAGAAAAGGAAAAATCAAACATTATACATAAGCTGCAACAAGTGTCTTATGGTTTAGCATATTCTCACTGATTCAGGCCTGTTTGGTTTAAGTCGGTAATTACAGACTTAGTAAAGACATAGATATATCTAAAATAATACTTAAGCGGACTATCCAACGCTATTTTACCACACATATTTAATAAAGTCAAGTTTAAGTAACACAATTTTATCTAGTTAGTTAAATACGACATAACTTAAACTGAAGAAGGCGTGCTGTAAAACAAAACTTTTTTGGACCATTCACAGAATATTATTCTACTATACATGGAATCAAAATGTGCATTTTGTTTTAAATATCTTATAATTACAGTCCTTATCTAAGACAAATTGCTTTATTTGTCTGGTACTTACTTTATACCAAGTGTATGTAGCACGTGGCACGGCTCGTGCTTCACAGCGCCAAGTTAGCTCACTCCCGACATCGGCATGTATATTGCGCAATGGAAAGACGAAATACGGTTTGGCTGTAAAGATACAAGTTCTAAATATTTTAAAGCAGGTGCTGAGTATTATGTGATTCTAAATATAAAATTTCAATTCTGACTACAAATAGAACCAAATGAAAGTTTCACATAATTAGAAATGTATAGTCAAAATAGGTTTATGACAAAATGTTACTTAAGTTAGTTTGTTATCACAATAAATGTACATGTAATTTAAGATTACTTCTTTTATAACTTAATTAAGTAGCCCTGAAATGTATATACATTAGGCTAAGCATAGCAAGATAAATTAACTAAATTAGATACATACACATGAATAAAAGTTACATTTTCAAAGAAGTCAAGTCACGTCTTTTAAAATGAACAATTAAAAATTCAAAGAAACTTCGGCAAAATTTTTCATTAACTGTAATTTAATACAGCTCAAATACCAATGCCAGAGAGTTGTATTAAACCTTACAAGCCCAATGATCTCTTCAAATGTTACAATTACAATAGTTCCAGTGCTTTTACTACCAAGAAAAATGTTTAACCGGTGTTTGGGCTGTTTATTCCAAACGTTGCCTTAAAATCAAAAGTACATATAACGAATATAGCACTGTATTTTTTTAAGGATATTGCAAAACAAGAATATGGCTTAGTCAAAGTTACCTTCTAAATTAAGTATAATAGACTTGGTAGCAATATTGGCCTTTCCAGAAAGTTTTATCACTCTACACGTGTAGTTGCCACTGTCTGGGAACTGCGCATTCGGAATAATCAGGACACGACTATCATACATGAACCTCGTGCCTGGTGGGAATCTCTTTCCTTCACGTGACCAGCTGTACTGCAAGGGCATCCTAAATATAGATAGAATAACATTGTTGCTGTTGTTGCAGAAGCTGTTTTCGAGCAATGAACAAGAGCTGTCCCTCACAAGTGACGAATGCCCCCGAAAGAGGTGCCTCACAGTCTGTGTCCTCTCCATGTGCTCAATAAATGTGCTATGTAATTTTAAAATCCTTCCATGCATGACAGAGTAACCATGCATACAGTATTCCATTACTTTAAACACTAAGTGTGACCTTGACCTTTGAGGTAGGGACTTGGGTCTTGCACGCAACACATCCGCTTGATGTGCTAGACATTTGTGCCAAGTTATTTCAAAATCCTTCAAAGCATGATAAAGTTATAGTCCGGACACAAATGTATGCATATATACAGGATTCCATTACCTATAAACTCTAAGTGTGACCTTGACCTTTGAGGTAGGGATGTGGGTCTTGCACCCGACACGTCGTCTTGATGTGCTAGACATTTGTGCCAAATTATTTAAAAATCCTTCAATGCATGACAAAGTTACAGTCCGGACACGAATGTGTGCATATATGCATATATAGAGGAATCCATTACTTTCAAACTCTAAGTGTGACCTTGACCTTTGAGCTAGGGACATGGGTCTTGCACGCGACATGTCGTCTTGATGTGCTAGACATTTGTGTCAAGTTATTTTAAAATCCTTCAATGCATGACAAAGTTACAATCCGGACACGAATGTGTGCATGTATGCATATATAGAGGGATCCATTACCTTCAAACTCTAAGTATGACCTTGACCTTTGAGCTAGGGACGTGGGTCTTGCACGCGACACGTCGTCTTGATGTGCTAGACATTTGTGCCAAGTTCTTTTAAAATCCTTCGATGCATGACAAAGTTACAGTTCTGACACGAATGTGTGTATATATAGAGGATTCCATAACCTTCATACTCCAAGTGTGACCTTGACCTTTGAGATAGGGATGTGGGTCTTGCATGCAACACGTCGTCTTGATGTGCTAGACATGTGTGCCAAGTTATTTTAAAATCCTTCAATGCCCTTCAGGGGCATAAAAAACAAAACAAGAGGGCCAAGATGGCCCTTTTTCGCTCACCTTGGTACAAGTCCACTTGCCTGGTGGAAGATCACTAGATATGTCTTTGTTAAACAAGTGACCCCCATCGGGCAAGGTCAATTTTAACCCCAGGGGCATAATGTGAACAAACTTTGAAGAAGTCTACTAGACAATGCTACATGCCAAATATCTAAGCTCTAGGCCTTGTGGTTCCAAATAGTTTTTCCTATATAAGCCTATGTAAAACTAAATGAACCCCTGTGTTGGGTCAATTTTGTTCCATGGGTCATAATTTGAACAATTTTGGTAGAGGTCCACTAGCAAATGCTACATGCCAAATATCTAAGCTCCAGGCCTTGTGGTTTCAGAGAAGAAGATTTTAAAAGGTTTTCATATATAAGCCTATGTAAAACTAAGTGACCATCATTGCGGGGTCAATTTTGATCCGGGGGTCATTTGAAAATCTTGGTAGAGGTCCACTAGCCAATGCTACATGCCAAATATCTCAGCTCTAGGCCTTGTGGTTTCAGATGAGAAGATTTTTAAAGTTTTTCCTATATAAACCTATGTGAAACTAAGTGACCCCCCGTGTGGGGTCAATTTTGATTCAGAGGACATAATTTGAACAATCTTGGTAGAGGTCTACTAGCCAATGCTACATGCCAAATATCTAAGCTCTAGGCCTTGTGGTTTCAGAGAAGATTTTTAAAGTTTTTCCTATAAAAGCCTATGCAAAACTAAGTGACCCCCAGTGCAGGGTCAATTTTGATCAAGGGGTATAATTTGAACAATCTTGGTAGAGGTCCAATAGCCAATGCTACATGCCAAATATCTAAGCTCTAGGCCTTGTGGTTTCAGAGAAGAAGATTTTTAAGTTTTTCCTATATAAGCCTTTGCAAAACGAAGTGACCACCCCCGCAGGGTCAATTTTCACCCGGGGGACATAATTTGAACAATCTTGGTAGAGGTCCACTAGACAATGCTACATGCCAAATATCTAAGCTCTAGGCTTTGTGATTTCAGAGAAGAAGATTTTTAAAGTTTTTCCTATATAAGCCTATGCAAAACTAAGTGACCACCTCGCGGGGTCAATTTTGACCGGGGGGTCATAATTTGAACAATCTTGGTAGAGGTCCACTAGCCAATGCTACATGCCAAATATCTAAGCTCAAGGCCTTGTGGTTTCAGAGAAGATCGTTAAAGTTTTTGCATGGAATGAAATTCTTTGAACAATTTTGGTAGGGCTTCATGCAAGGAACATTCCTGCATAGTTTTATCAAGATTGGCCTAGTGGTTTCAGAGGAGATGTCATTTGAATCAAAATGTTGAATCAAAGGACGACGGACAATCATCAATGAAAAGCTCAACCTGGCGAGTGCTAACAAAAAACAATGATTTAAAAACAAATCTATTTTTAGTTTCAGTGACCTTGACCATAGTGACCCGCAATGCAATCCCTCTCCATGCAAAATGCTGACCTACACACCAAGTTTCATTGCAATTGGTCACTCCTAGCTCGAGTTATTGAGCGGAAACCATTTTTCTATTTTTAGAAACAGTGACCTTGACCTTAAACCAAGGTGGTTGTAACATGCGCTCTGCACATTGTGTTTATATGGTGAATACTCATGGTGAGTTATTCTAAAATCTTTCAGGGGATTAAGAGATATGCAGCGCACACGAAATATAGTCATATGACCTTTGAGCTCTAATTGTGACCTTGACCTTGAGCTGGCGCAGCTGGTTTAGGAGTTCTGTACATCGCGCAGTTCATCGCGCAGTTGAGGTGAACATCTAAAGGGAAGTTTCATGAAAATACTTCAAGGGGTTTAGGAAATACGGAGTGGTCACCAAATGCATGACTTGAACCTTTGACCTTGAGATGTGACCTTAACCTTGAGACAGCGCAGTTGATTCACGGGTTCTGCACATCACGTAATTGAGCTGAACATCTGACCCAAGTTCCATGAAAATCCTTTGAGGGGTTTAGTAGATATGGAGCAGACACGATTTTGCCAGACAGACAGACAGAAGTTCTAATATATGGATAATTATGCTACATACTCTATTGTTCTCTCCATTGTTATTTTAGCCACTTAAAAGAAAACATAGCCACCTTAGAGCTTACGGAATGAAAGACATCAACAAGTATTAACTGTTACCTATTGTTCCTATAGCCACCTAAGTATCCAAATGTAAGCACGGACGGAAGGACGGAGAGACATCCATGGCAAAAATAATATATCTCCCACTTATTCTATGGGAGAAACATAATTCAGGTCATGGTAAAATATAGCTTCGAGAAACTAAACCATGCCCTTGTTTCCAAAAAGGCACATACAATGTATTAAGTTAGTCACCTTCCATAGGCAAGACATTCCAGTCTTACTTCATGTCCAACCAATGGTGGCTTCGGGTACACAGCAATAAAATCAGGATGTATGATTGGTCCATAATCCAGTGCTAAAAGAACAATATAAAAACCTATTGTAATATTAAATGGAACTAGACCTATCACTAAATGTGATTAATACCCCCGAAAAACCGCTTTACCAACTGAAGAAGTTAGTAGTAACAGAATGCCTTGCAAAAAAAATTAAATAGATATGGTTTTTGGCAAAAACTAGTTATTTGTCAAGACAGAGTTATGGTTCTTATACACTGCACTTCCTCTCATTGTGCTTGACCATTGTATGAAGCTGTATTGAATTCCAACAATAAGTTTTAAAGTTATGCTCCGCAATAAGAAAAACAACAAGAGCCATGTTACACATGGTTAATCCCCCCGCCAGGAAGAAGTTACCTGAAAGTTGTACTGTCATACATTTTACTTGGTGAGAGGAAATCCTTAAAAAGCCGTATAGTTATGGTCATGCTGAGTACAGTTTTCAAGTAATTTGAAAAAGAATAAGGCAATGAAGAGGTTTGCAAAATTATATTAATGTTCATTATCAGTATAGGTATGATATTTTTCTATTTGACTAAAGGTAGGCAAGGAAGAGTTATTGTTCTTGCACACTGCACTTCCTACCAATGTGCTCTGTCAGTGTATTAAGTTTGAAGAAAATCCCTGAAGTACTTTTGGAGTTATGCTCTGGACAAAACTTTTTAAAGTAAATCTGATAAAGGGGAATAACTCTAAAAGTAGGCAAGGTAGAGTTTTTGTTCTTACACACTGCACTTCCTACCAATGTGCTATGTCAGTGTATTAAGTTTGAAGAAAACCCTCAAGTACTTTTTGGAGTTATGCTCTGGACAAAACTTTTAAAGTAAAGCTGATAAAGGGAATAACTCTAAAAGTAGGCAAGGTAGAGTTATTGTTCTTACAAACTGCACTTCCTACCAATGTGCTATGTCAGTGTATTAAGTTTGAAGAAAATCCCTCAAGTACTTTTGGAGTTATGCTCTGGACAAAACTTTTAAAGTAAATCTGATAAAGGGGAATAACTCTAAAAGTAGGCACGGTAGAGTTATTATTCTTGCACACTGCACTTTCTACCAATGTGCTATGTCAGTGTATTAAGTTTGAAGAAAATCCCTCAAGTACTTTTGGAGTTATGCTTCGGACAAGTAAATCTGATAAAGGGGAATAACTCTAAAAGTAGGCAAGGTAGAGTTATTGTTTTTGCACATTGCACTTCCTACCAATGTGCTCTGTCAGTGTATTAAGTTTGAAAAAGAAAATCCCTGAAGTACTTTTGGAGTTATGCTCTGGACAAAACTTTTAAAGTAAATCTGATAAAGGGGAATAACTCTAAAAGTAGGCAAGGTAGAGTTATTGTTCTTACACACTGCACTTCCTACCAATGTGCTATGTCAGTGTATTAAGTTTGAAGAAAATCCCTCAAGTACTTTTTGGAGTTATGCTCTGGACAAAACTTTTAAAGTAAAGCTGATAAAGGGAATAACTCTAAAAGTAGGCAAGGTAGAGTTATTGTTCTTGCACACTGCACTTCCTACCAATGTGCTATGTCAGTGTATTAAGTTTGAAGAAAATCCCTCAAGTACTTTTTGGAGTTATGCTTGAACAAGTAAATCTGATAAAGGGGAATAACTCTAAAAGTAGCCAAGGTAGAGTTATTGTTCTTGCACACTGCACTTTCTACCAATGTGATATGTCAGTGTATTAAGTTTGAAGAAAATCCCTCAAGTACTTTTGGAGTTATGCTCTGGACAAAACTTTTAAAGTAAATCTGATAAAGGGGAAAAACTCTAAAAGTAGGCAAGGTAGAGTTATTGTTCTTGCACACTGCACTTCCTACCAATGTGCTATGTCAGTGTATTAAGTTTGAAGAAAATCCCTCAAGTACTTTTGGAGTTATGCTCTGGACAAAGTTTTTCAAGTAAATCTGATAAAGGGGAATAACTCTAAAAGTAGGCAAGGTAGAGTTATTGTTCTTACACACTGCACTTCCTCATAATGTGCTCTGTCAGTGTATGAAGTTTGAAGAAAATCCCTCAAGTACTTTTGGAGTTATGCTCCGGACAAAATTGGGACGGACGCCGGACGGACGGACGGACGTACGGACGGACGGACGAAGACCATTTCTAATATCCCCTTCGCCTTCGGCGGGGGGATAAACAAAGGGCAAAAACTCTGTTATTAGTCTAGATAGAGTTATGGTTCTTGTACACTGCACTCCCTCTTATTGTGTTTGACCATTGTATGAAGTTGCATTGAATTCGAACTAGTAGATTTCAAGTTAAGCTCCAGACAAGGAAAAGTAACAAAGGGCAATAACTCTGTAACTACTTACGATAGAGTTATGGGTATTGGTCAATTTTGAATTAAATTAAGGGCCATAATCAAAAAATGCCTAGGTGCATTTGACTGGTTATAGAACTTGGCTGAAATATTATGCTGACAAACATTTTGACCAAGTTTGGTGAAGATCGGATGAAAACTGTTTGACTTAGAGAGCGGACAAAGTGTGTGGACGCTGCCTGCGCGCCATGGGTGTTCCCATAACACCTCCCTTCAGGTGTATAAAAAGATGTGCCTTCTCGCTATTTTTGTCTAACTAGCGTTTGCATCAACGTTCTTTTTAAACAATTTAAAATTCAATTACTTTTACATAGCCATGTCTAAAACTAACTGCCCTTCTCTTCTAGATAATTATTTTTACCGAAATGTTTTTTCTCAAAAGTAAAAGGTTACAAAAAAATTTCATGCGGAATACACACGGTTATTGCCTGCCACCCTTAATTCTATTGGTCGACTGGTTCGACTTGGAGGCTGTGACGTGGATAGTATTTCACCAACACGGGGAACCAGCGTCACAACACAGTAATAATTTCCTGCATCATTTTCTTGCACTTCCGACAGGTAGAGATTCCCATTGGCTGATATGAAGAAATATTTGTTTAATTCTGGTCGGATGAAGCTTCGTATGTCATCTTTGTACCATTGGTAAGACAATGCTGAAATTTTAAACCAATTTGGAAATAAATTACATTATTGATGACCATGTTATATTTAATATTAAAAGCAATTTGATCTTTTCATTCTCAGCCTTACTTTCTTATACATTTAGCCCTGTATGCCAGGGTCCACTTTGAAATAGAGGTAATTTTTTTTAAAAACCGAGGTATCAAACTATAATGGTCCAGTGGTTAACGCTCTCGTTCGAAACCTGGTTTGTGCACTGGAAATTTTAGAAACACTTTTCAGTGTTTCCCCACCCCTCTACAGATGAACTGGTTTGAAACCCAGAAGTAGTTTCGCTTGTATCGGTGCTATACAATGGGCATGTAAAAGAACCAAGGGGTCTATTCAAAAAAATGCTAGGGTCTGGTACCCTGATTCCTTTGTATCTGCATCTGTCTCTTCAACCTGTGCGTGCCAGGAGTCTTGACAGTTTCATCCAAGGTAGGCCGGGACTATAAACATTCTAAATCACAATTAGTTTGTACTCATAACCATTAAGGAAACAGATACCAGGGTATAGTTCATTTAGAATGAAGTGACAGTGACACAATAGAAGAGTCATATATTATTGAATTATTTCATTGGCTAATTTCAGGATTAAATCTTTCTTGATGAATACAATAAGATCAACTAAAATGAGCACGAGTACATTTACTACAAGGAGACAGTTATGGTGTTCCATACATGTACATTACCTGGCTTAGCATTTGGTGCTTTACAACTGATGAACGTTCCCTGACTCTGTCTTCCCTGTACAAAACCTTGCTGGTTTGGACTGAACTGATTCAGATCTGAAAAACAAAATAGTTGAGACAGCTTATAACTGAATGCGAGAAAAATGGCAGTTTCTTAGGGAGGATGGGAGCCTGGTATTTACTGGTCCATCCTAAGAAGAATGATGATGTAAATCGCCTGCAAGTTTTAGCCTGAAATAGTTTTCAAATAAGCGTAAAACCCAAAGGAGAAAGACAAATAAAGCAACTGTATGTGTATTAATTTTGTGAAAGAATAGGTAAATTGTTACTTTGTACATAAAAAGAGGCTACCATCTACCAAAATTTCTGTGAATCAAACCTCAATGAAACAGTCACATGTCTTAAGCAACCAAAATTGATGTACATTGTATCACTATAAGTCATTTCTATAGTAAATTTACATGTGTACCTGAATCAAGCAGTCACCTAATTTAGGAGGCAACTTGTGCATGTATCCGACTCCTTAACACAGGTATGACTGTGCTTAGGCCTACTTCTGATTCTTTTGTCATGTTTGAACTGGATCAAGCAATTGTGCAATCTTTATCCAGAGCTGTCGTTCCTGCTACGTTGTGGATTTGAAAGGAACGATAACTCTGGACAGAGATTGACTATAATGTCGTGTAATGAGATTTGTTGTTATATTCTATGTACATATTATATAAGATTTGCAATGTAACCTAATACTAGTAGACTAATGTATGAATATTTACAGCCGAATGAAATCATCACTGGTGCTGAAGTAATGGAGCCCTGCTTGTTCTCGGCTTTACACTGATACACGCCTGCGTCCTCGTGCTCTGTTGGTTTAGTTATTGTCATGCGACCATTAGCAAATGTGTAACGGTTGTTTGTTGAAGATGATATCTGCAACAGAACTTGGTATGCAACAGAACATTCGTTGATACTTGGTATGCAACAAAACATACTCTGAATACAACAGAACATAATGTTATGCAACAGAACATACTTGGTATACAACAGAACATACTTGGTATACAACAGAACATACTTAGTGTTCAGCTGATTAAGTACTAATTATAAGAATTATGAACACAGACCTCAGACTTTCCTGGAAATACAAGCGCATTAGTGACTGTATTCTTAGGCATCAGAACTCTTGACTGAATTTCATTCAACCATACATTTACATTGATACTGTACACCTATTTTATTTGGCGCAGTTAAAATTTTAGCGCATTGCTTACAAATTCCATCAGCTTTAAATATTGTTGTAGACAAGTATCAGCCCACCTTTAACTTCCACTCATTAATATATTTAACGCCAAGTGATATAGGATGACACAATAGGTCTATGTTGTCATATTTATGTGTAAACATAAATGAGCAGGGCTTAGATCGGCGCAAATTGCTCTAAAATTAGGAATCCGCCAATAAAAGTATATGTACCTGTATGTTAAAAGTATAATTATCAATAAATATCAATTTTAAAACAAATCACTGTAATACAGTTACTTTCTTCATTGAAATTGCCTTAAATTAATGAAATCAATATGCTTTTCAGCAACCCAGTATATACTAGGGTAATCTACAAATATTTTGTTGTAGTCATGTAAACAGTTACCATTTTGTAATCATTATTTCCAGACTGTGTACTTTTCACAAACCAGTGAAGCTCAGGCTGAGGATAACCATTTGCAACACAGTC
Organism: Saxidomus purpurata; assembly: GCA_022818135.1. Lineage (NCBI taxonomy): Eukaryota > Metazoa > Mollusca > Bivalvia > Venerida > Veneridae > Saxidomus > Saxidomus purpurata. The sequence goes on along the minus strand of JAFMSR010000012.1, from coordinate 23,467,710 downwards.
TACAACTAAAGGCCTGTCACTACCAACAACAACAACATCTTCCACATCACTTAGAAAATGCGGACCCATTGGTACGTGAGCAGCATCAACACCCTCTAAACCAAATGCTGCAAATAGAAATATACCCTTATAATACAAGTAACAATTAAGTACATAATTTTTATCTACCTTTGATCAGATCTAAATGACGAATTTGGACATACTGTATACCCCCTTTTAAATGCCCCTGTTCCATTTTTGACCTTGGGGAAGTTTTTTTTCAAAATTTTTACCAAAGGGACGTTTATTCCAGACAAAAAATGTAAACCAGGAGATGTTCAATGAATCAATTAAAGTAAATGTTGTGTCTTCTTTTTTTCACTGGATTAATCAATACTGATAAGCATTACTGTGTTCATATGCCATACTTCAGACCTGTTATGTCTTTTATTTTCATTAAAAAAGGGGGGGGGACGTTTAGAAGGGGGTGTTTATACAGTGTTATACAGTAGTCACTGAAAAAGACCACTCATTGAATTTAGTTCTACGATTACTAATCACTTTATATTGCTTACAAAGTATTGTCTTATTATGTATTTTGTCTAACAACAAAATTAATGTATTTCATTTCTAATGAATGCAAAACTTAACATAATAAATCCATTCAGCCATGTTGTTTGTGTACAACACATGGACACATGCACCTACCAAAATCCCTTGTCTGTTGTACGAGCCTGGACACCTCATTCTTAGGAATTTCACAGATGTAATTTAGTAAGTCTGTACCCATTGATCTGCTCCAACCATATTGTCTTACTGCAGCTGTGAGAGTATAGAGATGTGCATGTGTCAAATTTGGAGGGTACATACAGTCAACAAAAGTTGTATTTATAATGTGAATTAATGAAAGTGTTTTTAAGTGTTGTTTCAATTTTAGATCATGAAAAAGAAAAGAAATAACTACAGCCAGCATCATCAAATCAGTTTGAACTGTTTTATATTTCAAATTGTTAAGGCAGCACACATATATATGGCTACTCAGTTTCCTCCATACAAAGCAATATAAAATATGAAATCCTCCTTTATGTATCTGGTTACCAATCCCTAGAGTATAGTTGCAAGCTGGTGATTCTTATACAGATCCAAATGTATATGGTTTTATCAATCTTACATTAGTCCAGATTTAGTACCAGATTGCTTCAGATCAATGTCACATAGACTATGAAACAAAATTATTCACACATATTTTGCAACAAACTTTTACTTTACATGAGTACACATTTTGTTCTTGAAGAGCATTTATTGTTAGTTAATACTTTTATTGAAGTTTTCATATCCGCATTTGCAATACTAAAAAGCTTTTTACAGCTTTTGTTTCTCTTAAATACACATAAAAAGAAATAGAATCTAGTGTTTGCAAATACTGACTCTATTAGTCTGTCTGAATAATGGTCTTAACATGCTTAATATAGGAATTCGCAAAATGGTATAGTTCCGAACACTTTGACCACTTAAACCAGTTGTTTTATTTCCTTTTTTTCATAAATTAGAAAACATATATGGAAAGGCAATTTACTGTTTTATTCTGACTTTCAGTTGTTGTTTTTCTTGTCTGTTTTTATTTCAACCGTTATCTTACAGTATAATGCTCCTGTTAGTTAAAGATTCTACTAATGTTGATAAAAAGCTAGGAATTGGACTTAATTGTCATTAATAAAGAAAATATAAATCAATCCAACTTACATGAAAATCTGTAAATGACTCTGTCATCTCTCGGGTAAGGTTTGGTGTCCGTAATCCAGTAAGCATTGTTATTAACAGTGTCATTTGAGAATGTTCCATCGCCATTCCATTTAACAATATTACCTATCAACTGTCCACTTGTATACCACTCTGACAGGCTAAAACACAATAAATATAAATGTAACATAAAATGATAGAACAAAATCGAAGATAACAATTTAAGTCATTTTTTAGACTTTTATTAAAGAAAGATTCCTGTAATGCATTATTACAGAATAAATTGAACATACAGTCAAACCTGTGGACAACAGCAACTGACAGGAATAAACTAAATTGGATGGTATTTGGTCTTCATTCACAAGGGTTTACACTAACAAGAGGGCCATGATGGCCCTATATCGCTCACCTGACTACCATTGGCTATAATACAAGGGCTCATGATTCTAACATAATTCGTAGAGGTCCACTACACAATGCTAAGTAACATTCCAAATATCTATTCTCTGCCTGTCGGCCTTCTTGTTTTTTTAAGTTTTCCCTATATAAGTCTATGTGAAATCAAGTCACCTCCCTTTCCCCCCCTCTTCCCTCCCGGGAAGGGTTAATTTTGACCTGGGAATCATGATTTGAACAATCTTGGTAGAAGTCCAATAGGCATTTTTACATGCCAAATATCTAATCTCAAGGCCTTGTAGTTTTAGGGAAGAAGACTATTTAAGTTTTTCCTATATAAGCCTATGCAAAACCAAGTGACCCCCCCCCCCCCCCAACGGGATCAATTTTGACCCAGGGGGTCATGATTTGAACAATTTTGCTAGAGGTCCACTAGCAAATGCTACATGCCAAATATCTAAGCTCTAGGCCTTGTGGTTTCAGAGAAAAAGATTTTTTAAAGTTTTCCCTATATAAGCCTATGTAAAACTAAGTGACACCCCGTGCGGGGTCAATTTTGATTCGGGGGTCATAATTTGAACAATCTTGGTAGAGGTCCACTAGACAATGCTACTTACCAAATATCTCAACTCTAGGCCTTGTGGTTTCAGAGAAGAAGATTTTTTAAGTTTTTCCTATATAAAGCCTATGCAAAACTAAGTGACCACCCAAGCGGGGTCAATTTTGACCCAAGGGTCATAATTTGAACAATATTGGTAGAGGTCCACTAGACAATTCTACATGCCAAATATCTAAGCTCAAGGCCTTGTTGTTTTAAAGAAGAAGATTTTTAGGTTTTCTAGTTTGTTGCCATAGTATAAAGCTGCATAATGAATTCTTTGAACAACTTTGATAGAACTTATGGAACATCCCTGCAAAGTATCAATTTTGACCCATTGGGTTCATAGGAGATGTCGTTTGAAGGCAATCTTGAGGAGGACGGTCCACTAGACGAATCTCTACATGCCAAATATCTAAGCTCTAGGCCTTGTTGGTTTTCATTTGGAGAATAAGTTATTTTTGGAGTAAGTTATTTCCTATTAATCTGTAATCATAGCAAACCACAGTTCTGCATTGATTTTGGAACTATTACTGCAACAAAAACTAATATTATACCATCTTCATGCATAGGGACATCAAACATAATACATTAAGTGCTTTGTCAACATTAGACCAAGTTGGAAAAACATTGTCAGGTAAGGGTGTATTGTATGTTTTTATTAGAACCCAATGGATGGGCTACGCGCTTGCCAGCAATCAATGAGTGATCTTAATTTACCATTTTATGTAAGCCCACTTTTCTAGAAGCTACCAACTTTTGTGTTGGACATATCATTGGTCAGCTAAAAACATGGTTGATTGATTGCAACAAGTATTTATCCCCTGTTTGGTTTTCATTTGTTCAGAGACTAGTCTATATTCGGTAGGAAGTTCACACTAATTAGTGCAATACCTTAAATGCATATAATCTATGACAATGCATATCTGCACAATTTTATTCATTTTAAAGCTAGTACCTGCAAACAACAGAAACTAATATTATACCATCATCATGCAATATTATAGAGAATCTGTCAAACATAATAAATTAAGTGCTTTGTAAATTGGGTGGAAGTTTTTTTTAAAAAGTTTGCATGGAAAACTTCACTGGACAATGTTCCTTCTGATCATATGGTAAGGAAATATGAGTCATGTGACTGAAACTACTAAATCTGAACATGTTACTTGTTTAGGCATAGCATTTTGGCCTAGAAAAGGTAGTTGTAGGTATTATATGTATACGCTTAGAGTTTTTTTGTTAATACTGGATAATCCATATGACCAACACCCGAGATTGATGTTTAATTTATTGTCTTAGGTTTTCTGAGGGATTTAGTGTAAGATAGCAAACAGGCGTCCGGATGTTCACCCTAAGAGACATCATCTGGTTCTTTAAAAATATGCAAGTTGAAGTAAAGTAACAATATATATGTGTACAACTTGGTTTTTTTACCCCAAGGTATCCATTAAGCATACAGTGACACATTAGAGACTTATGTTAGTAATGATTTAGGCAGTAACGGTTGCCAGATACCCTGCGGTATTGTAATCAAGGGGTTGTTTCAAACTAAATATTATGTCAAGTCCATGTTTGTGATACAATTACTATGTTGTGATTGTTATAACCATTATAGATTCTAACTGAGGATCTTGTCTCCTCCTAGAAAATGAAAATGTATATGTTAAAGAATTTTATATTACAGCAAAGCCCAATGGATTACGTATGTTGATTAACACGCTTTGCCTATAGCAATCAATTGATCAATTAACTTAACCTTTTTATAGGTATTTAACTGCATTAAATTACATTTGTCAAACATGACCACTTTTCCTTGGTTATAGTAGCTACTATCAAGTTTTTTGAGTGAAGTGTTAATATTTTGTTACTGACTCATATCACCTAATACTGATACATGCACTTTTTAAAACGTTTATTGCCGATTTTGTATCCTTTGTTAATTACACTAACATCAATAATTGTAGTCGACACTCGTCACCAAAATGAAGTCCGTTTACGCTTTGCTTTCCATGTTGTTCCAGAAACTGGGCCAATCTGTAATTCACAGTTTGCTATGTCTATTGTTGTTTACATATTAGTGTTATTAACCTAGCACACTGCATCAAACATGTCAAGCATGTTGCAGTTCTTTTCATTTTATTTGAACGTTATTTATGATTTGGGCTGTTTTTTTCCTGTTGTTATTTCTGTGATTAATAATGCTTGATCCCTAAGATTACCTATGATTGGTTAAGTTTCAAATGCCAATAACTGATCTCCATTGAAACATTATGACCTTTGGTCACAGTGAAATAATTCTTTAGTATCTACTAGCATGCTTGATTAGTTTACTGTCCTGGTTGTTTTTTATTAAAAAAAAGGTTTTTAACATACTGCAGACGAACTTTCATTTGGAATACCTGTAATGTGTCTTTAACTGTGTACATCATATAAGTATTAAATACACGTTATACTGCATTGAAAGCTAGATTTAGAGACCCCCCTAAAGCTATCCGAACCTGACCAAATCGGTTATTGAAACAAAATATGCATGGAAAATTAGGACCAGGTGAGTTGGCTCTTTTGGGTACCAGAGGCTTTATCTGACAATGAATTTATTCGTCCCATGATAGCTTTTGCAGTTGTTTTTCTTGCGACTAACAACTTTGAAAACATGTACAAAAAGTTACTTTATTATGAACAAAACGTAAATTAGAAACAAAATGCCATCCAAGAACATCCCGACAAAACCGTAAATCACTACTAAACCTATAATTTATACCTATGTAAAGTAGCACATTTTCCGAGCGCCCTTACAAATGGCGTTATTATATTAAAGGGACGCAACTTTCGGATACTTTCTGAAAATAAATGCCGTACTTTAAACCGGACGTTACGCTTCTTCATGTAAAAAGAAAGAAAGAAATAAGAATTTGTTAAGTAAGACTTAGTTTTTTGATAAATCAACGGTTACATTGAATTTTGAATGGTCATCTTTTTATAAGTAACTTTCTTGTACAGCTTTGGACTAGATCTACGTGCTTTTCTTCCTACTCCAACATTTTTTATAAAACTAAATAAAGAAACCACGAGGGAATTAAAGTGGTTCAATCAACAAATTACCGTGACAACGCATGTCTGGTCTGTACGCTCGCACACATATAGCTATATTTGGCAACTGGCTTTTTACACATTTTTGGACTAAGTACCGAAAAGATAAACGAGTTCAACTGGAAATGTAGATATGATTATGGTGTTTAGAAAGAGTGAAATAGTTTACCAGGCATGCGGACGCTGCTTCGTCATAGATCTTGGTTTTATCAAACACAAACTGGTAACAGCTATCTCCGTGTAACTCCCATCCCAGGGGACAACCTTAAAAGAGAAAAGCTGTTGAATATTTCAGAGATATAATGGCTTCATTATCTCTGAAAACCGACTCACAACTTAATCTCAGAAAATAGGCTCATTAATTTATCTGAAAAAAAAGAATGATTCACTATTGTATCTGTCTCAGAAAATTTATTCACTATCTTACGTCAGAAAATTTACTCGCTACTCTACCTCATAAAATTAATTCGCCACTTGATCTCAGAATTTATTTCACTACTTTACATTGAAAAATTGACTCGCTTTCTTGTCTCTGAAAATTGACCCACTACCTTACCTCAGGAAATTGATATATCTCAGAAAACTGACTTGCTTCCCCACCCGGTTGATTCTCAACCTTAGATATCAATTGACACGTTGTTTCACGTTGTCTATTTACAACCATGTCTCAGAAAACTGACTCACTGCCTTACCTTAGGAAGTTGCCTCTCAACCTTACATATCTCGGCAAATTGACACGTTGTCTTATCTTAAACAAATAACTCACTACCATAAATAAGGAAATTGCCTTATTCCAGAAAGCTGACTGAGACACTATTTACCTCAGCAAATCGACTCACTATCTCAGAAAATATTATATCGCTACATTATCTCAGAAAAATGTCTAACTACATTATCTCGCTGCCTTTTTCTCAGAAAATTTAGTAATTATCTCATCTAAAAAAATTGACTCGTACATTATCGAAGAAGACTTAAATCATTTCTATGAAACACAAAAACCAAAAGCGGCCATTTTCTGGCTTGATAAGTATTTTCACGACACCGGAACTAGAAACTTGAAGGTTAAAGCATTATGACGTGACAAGACGTGGTTTTTGAGTGGTTTTTAAGCAAATGGGATCTGTCTTTCAAGCATATTTAAACCACCCAAATACATCTTCATGTAATTTAAACGACAAAAGAAAAAAAGTTAAGAGCAATTTGGAAAGAAAATCGTGTATTGGTCTGAAAACTGTACAAATGTAAAGCTATACCTAAACCCAAGAGTTGTTGCCCAGTTGTTTGATGTACTAGGAATACAGATAGCAAACACAGGATTTGCGAAGTTCTTTCAGTCATGACTCAATATACCATGCTGTGCTGTAGTTAAATATCTGCAACAAACGAAAGTCTGAAATTTATTCCGTTTTCTGGCGACACATCCCTGTCCCCGCATGACCTAGATTGTACAGCAAAATCTTGTCAAGGACCCTTGTATTATCTCTTTTAAGTTCCTTACGAAAACTTAATTTCGTATTTTACCTGATTCTTTGAAATGTCTTAATGTTTTCTGAATGAAAACGTTATGTTTAAACCAGTCAAAGATGCAATTTGACTGCTATGCATATACATTCGAACACTTGCTTCTTACTGGTATCAAGTGTCAGCATGTGTGGATCTCAAAGGTGTAGTGGTCCCAGGTTCAAGTCCAGTACATACGGCTTGATGTTTGCCCCTGAGGCACCCACCTGATGCCACATGTGCCTCAATTCCTCCTCCATGGGTGGCATAAATGTAAATTCTAAACGGAAATCTGGTCCACATATAATGAAACCATATACATAAAACAGAACTGCGTTTTTTATTAGTTTTGAAATGTTTGTATTAAACTTTGCCGCATTGAGGTGCTTGTTTTAATGACAAAGTTCTGTGTTAACAAGTGGCACTCAGTTATAATGAGATGGGTAAAAATGCAAATTATTCTATGACAAAAACTGAACAGCATTAAATGCAATATGTCAGAAACAGTGTTCGAAATTTTGCAATTCCTGTACATGTATATTTGACAATCTGGAACACAAAATTTTGAATGTTAAATTAAACTCTGACCACATTTAAGGACATTTATTGTCGAGATATACAGTTCAGATTTGTTGTTAGTTAGATCCCTTGTTTAAGTATACATAATATAACCAAATATAACCGAATATGTGTCGAACCCCTGTGATCTGGCACTGTATGTACATTTTTCAAATAAACTGAATAACACCGTGACACACTAATTACAGTGAAACATTTTGACACCTTGCAGCACTTCGTTTACTGACATAAAGAAGCATTTTCTCAATGGCATCATTTTCTTGTTTTCTTCCCATTGCACTGAGTCCAAGACCGCACAAACGCTATACTCTTGTAGATATCCGCATAGTAAAGCGCTCATGCATGTAAGTAATAATATACCAAACATGGTTGGCAAACATTTATGATTGGCATGTTTTAATAACATAAATATCATTTGTTTATGTGGATCACAATCCCTTCTGACAAATGCTAAATAAATGTCATTTCGATTGAAAATTAGCAAATATGACGCCTTGTTTCGAATAAAATCTTCAGAGTTGTCCAAGATATTAACACATTAGTTTATTATTGCTTGAACCCCCGTAGGATATGATCTTTTCTTTCTAAGACAAAACAAATGCAATGGCAAAATTGTCATTCCCTGCTTCTGTTATTGGAACTTAGCACGTCTATTCCATTTAATTTCACTTACCGTTTTGCCGCTTTGGGCGGGGGTATGTTATCCAAAGTTCACACACACGTAATGTATAATTCACTAAACTCTCAAACCATTATTTCTCTTTAAACGACGGTTAAGAAATACGAGGGGAAAATCTATTAATTTCTTTTTATTTAACTCTAAGTTTTAATGCTTTTTTTCAAACACTTAAATTTAACATGTTATAAAGTTGACTAAATCTCCATATTATTGTATTATTCAGTGTTCAAAAATAGAAAAGTAGGACAGATGTTTACGAAAATTTCAAAAATCTCTGATAACGTTTGATAACGCCGTCAAATCAATATGGTATCTCCACAACGTTGTATGACCCAGTCCTGGGATATCTTTCAATGAATTAGCCATTAAAAAAAGAGAGTAAATAAAGTGACATTCTTCGTTCTCCGTGGAATAAATGAGATATATTTCGTTATCAGGCAAAAATAAAATGGAAATGCGTCATTTTAGTACTAATGTCGGATGCGCTGTGTGTTTCAACAGGAATTAATTCCGTACTATAAACATACTTATCGACAATTGTATAATTGTACATTAATTTTGAGTTTCTTGGAGGCTATCAAGCTGTGTCAATTAGTGTTTTCGTTTAGAACAGTTGCTTTCGTTATATAAGACGAAAATCAAAAATAGTTTTAAATTAATTTGATCTGTCCAGAAATACTTTGCTATCGCCATTCGAACTTAATTCATGGCTCAGTACAAATCTGTTTTGGTTAGTTATTAAATGGACTATTTATTAAAGAGTTTGTTTGATAATGTACAGACAGACAAACAAACTCGATACGTAAAGCAGCCAATTTCCTTCCATCCATCACGCCACTTCTACAAATCAAATATGTATAACAATACTTAATCTTATGTGTGTAAAGATAAACAGCATTCAGTGACCCTTTGTCTGCTCTATTTGTTGCTAAAATACAAACACAAGTGCACAGGAGAACGTGTCAGTCGCATGGCATGTACTGTTGTTGGACTATAAATGCAATTTACCTAAAGTCTTACCGAGTCTACGTCCAGTTCCTTAGTATTACATATAGCGCTTAATCAAAGCACTGAAAGTGCTGCCATACACTTTCACTCTTATTTTAAATTCTTGTGTTTTCTCAATTCGTGCCGTTGCCTAAATCCATTCCCTCATACCTTTTATCATTTTTCTGCTTGTGCCTCCTTTATTTTTGTCTGTATATACACCATTTTGTTTTTGTTTGCAAAATCATTGCTGACCAAAAACAAACACTAAAATAATTTGAAAGAATCGGTTAACTTAAAATAATTAAATTTCACATATTGTCTTTTGACACTCATTTTCAAGAAGTGACATAAAATAAAAGAAGAATGATTTGATATCAAAGAGTATTGACCACAAAAATATTATCTGGGTGTAAAATGTTTGATTAAGATTATGACTTGATCCAGCAGGGAAGTTTATAAGTGGGCATGACTCATGTGGAGGAAACGCTTTCCGAATTAAATAGATCACTGCATGTTCAGAGAAATGAATGTACTTTTCATGATGTTTTAATAGTTCCCGTAGTTTTGAGTGTCCGAAAAAGCATTTGGTTAGCATATATGTCTGTTTGGTGTGTTTTGTTTTACAAACTTTGTTGTTGCACACCGTCATACTTATGCTAATAGACATAGATTTAGAATACAACATTCTTAGTAATATTTTGACACCGGTAAACATATGTGTACTGTTACTGTACAGTGGTATAAATGGTAATGGTCTACGTCCGTCCATCCGCCCGTCTTAGTGTCTATCCGAGATTTCTGTCTGGGCAATTTTCAGGAACCTCTGACCTGAATTCAGTAAAACGTCATAGACTGCTTCACTATTAAGAGGAGCTACGCATAATACCAGCCCATTCCACTTCAATGATTTATCGCGGAGTAATGGCCCTTTCATTACGTTTTCATACATTTTACACCTATCCGTACTATTTCTCAGCAACTACAGGCTAAAATTCAACTTAACTGTGTGGTAAACTTTTCTAATAAGAGGAGATGCGAATATTGCATGCATACTCCGGTCCAATGAATTTTACTCTTTCGTTTTATATAGTATATATAACACTTTTGTGCATTTTCTCACATGAATTCAAAGAACGTTGATAGACTGCTTCACTATCAGGTTGAGATGCGCACATTATCAGAATGTTCCAGTCCAATGATTATACGGAGTTATTGCTCTTTTACGTTTTCATATACCTTCCTATATATTCATTATATACCTTCGTGTCAGCGATGTTTCTCAGTAACCACAAGCTGGAATTCAATCAATCTTCATTGTTAGCTTCAACATCAAGAGGAGATACGGTATTACCAACATATTCTGGGTCAAAGAGTTTTCATTGAATGAAGGACCTTTCATATGACCACCTTTCACACAAAAAAATCTGCCTCAGCGCTGGGATTTGCCATGTCATCATGACTAATACTGATCGTGAAACAAGACTACCTTGCAAATTTCCATGACTTTGGTATGACGTAGCCGTGGAGACACCGCACGCACCAGACGCTCAAACAGGCACACATAAATTCAACATAAACAAACCCAAACCAGCCCGACAAAAAGGCAAACCGGCGAAGCACAGCGTACACACAATAGCCGTTCAGTCAAATGAAGTTTGGAGACCCCCCCCCCACCCCTCCACAATCCCCCCCCCCACACACACAATATGTACATACAATATACTTATTACGGGTTGTTAGCGGACAATAGGGAGAGGTATGTCACAGATCGTACTTTTTATGTATGTGAAAGCTCAGAAACTATATTTCTAACTTGTATTTATCGATTAAAAAGCAAAGTAAGGAATGTTTTTGGTACAAATCAAGGTTATTTCCGCTGGTAAGACATCTTTATTTCTAAAATAAGAGCTACTTGACAATGTAATTATGCTCCTGGGACTTTAAAGTATATTTGTTACATCAAAGCAGGTGCCTATAACTATAAATCATCTAATACTTACATAGCGGTGAAGCACTTACAGTGATAATACAATTGTACTTTATTTGTCTTTGTACATATTGAAAATCTTCCTGAAGGAGGAAATAGACTAGTGTGCACGCTTAATAACGCGTTCTTTTATAACCTTTAGGAAAAAGTTTACCAAACTATAGTGACGGTAGAGGGCCCGTTCGTAATAAACAGTTACATTACAAGCATATACATCAAAAGGTTTAAACCGATTACCCCCAGCGTTTGAGCGTCTACAGCGCTTTGGTCCAAGGGAAATAAGTTCTACGTTAGAATGAAAAGACAGATTGTACAAAGTTGCTCCCCTTATAACAATAGCTACGTTGAAACTAGCTAAATGATATTAAGACCAAGTTTACGACTATCAGCATTATAGTACAGCCGAAGACGTATGTATTATAATAAAGTATTAAATAGTTCATATTCTATATAATAGTTAAGCGTTCGTGGATCTTTTCAGTGATTATAAACACATATATTTTATGATAAAGCAGATTTTAAATTTTAACACTGGATATGGGATTGAATTTTCTTGACACATATTTTCATGTGACACGTAGTTTCATTTAAATACCGGACAAATATTAGTTCTATATGACATGTATATTGCCATTTGTATACAATATAATGTAAGGTGTGATTTGCTAGCTAAAACGTACACGATGCGTACATGCACAACGAAAACGCTGTTAATGTATCAAAACACTATTTTGTTTCACATTTTAAATAATTAAATGGTTAAATTTCATTAAATAATAAACATCAAATTTAATGTTAACTTCCATCTGTTAATATTTTGAAATTTATTTACTGTTTGAAATACTAGTACCATCTGATATACTGTAGTAAAAGTTTTGATGTAACATATGTAAAAGTTAACTAGTTAACCAGTTTGCAAATCCCCACCGGGGAGGCATGACAGGTAACAAAAGTTAGCAATAATAATTGTCTCCCGTTTTCGTTTGAAAGAGGGATTTCCCTTTGTGATGCGTGTATGTCGTCGCACGGTCGCATAACTGCCTCATCTTTCCAATTTTTTTTTATCGAAACGTAAGATTATTTGCAATAAATTTTATTAAATGAAATCCCCCGTTCACAATGCCATTTTTTGTTGTTGTGAGTATTGTTCAGTGAGCACTTCACACAGTGAGTACTGTTCAGTGAGCACTTCACACAGTGAGAACTGTTTAGTGAGCATTACTCACAGTGAGAACTGTTTAGTGAGCATTACTCACAATGAGTACTGTTCAGTGAACACTTCTCACAGTGAGTACTGTTCAGTGAGCACTTCTCGCAGTGAGAACTGTTTAGTGAGCACTACTCACAGTGAGAACTGTTTAATGAGCATGACTCGCAGTAAGCACTGTTCAGTGACCTATGAGCATTGTTCCGTGAGTACTCTTCAGAAAGCTTTACTCACAGTGAACATTTCTCACAGTGAGCACTACCATATGGGGAGAATTACTAACAGTGAGCACTGTACAACGAGCACTTCTGACAGTGAACACTACTCACAGCGAGCACTGTTCAGTGAGCATTACTTTCAGTGAGTTATGTTCAATGAGCACTACTCACCGTGAGCATTTCTCAGGGAACATTCCTCACAGTGAGCATTGTTCAGTGAGCATTGTTAAGTGAGCATTGTTAAGTGAGCATTGTTAAGTGAGCATTTAGAAGTGAGCATTGAGAAGTGAGCATCGACAAGTGAGCATTGTTAAGTGAGCATTGTTCGGTGAACATTGTTAAGTGAGCATTGTTAAGTGAGCATTGTTAAGTGAGCATTGTTAAGTGAGCATTGTTCAGTGAGCATTGATAAGTGAGCATTGTTAAGTGAGCATTGTTAGTGAGCATTGTTAAGTGAGCATTGTTCAGTGAGCATTGATAAGTGAGCATTGTTAAGTGAGCATTGTTAGTGAGCATTGTTAAGTGAGCATTGTTAAGTGAGCATTGTTAATTGAGCATTGTTAAGTGAGCATTGTTAAGTGAGCATTGTTAAGTGAGCATTGTTCAGTGAGCATTGTTAGTGAGCATTGTTAAGTGAGCATTGTTAAGTGAGCATTGTTAATTGAGCATTGTTAAGTGAGCATTGTTAAGTGAGCATTGTTAAGTGAGCATTGTTCAGTGAGCATTGTTAGTGAGCATTGTTAAGTGAGCATTGTTAAGTGAGCATTGTTAATTGAGCATTGTTAAGTGAGCATTGTTCAGTGAACATTGTTAAGTGAGCATTGTTAAGTGAGCATTGTTCATTGAGCATTATTAAGTGAGCATTGTTTAGTGAGCATTGTTAAGTGAGCATTGTTCAGTGAGCATTGTTCAGTGAGCATTGTTAAGTGAGCATTGTTAATTGAGCATTATTAAGTGAGCATTGTTTAGTGAGCATTGTTAAGTGAGCATTGTTCAGTGAGCATTGTTCAGTGAGCATTGTTCAGTGAGCATTGTTAAGTGAGCATCGACAAGTGAACTTTGATAAGTGAGCATTGTTATGTGAGCATTGAAAAGTGAGCATTGTTAAGTGAGCATTGTTCAGTGAGCATTGTTCAGTGAGCATTGTTAAGTGAGCATTGTTATGTGAGCATTGTTAATTGAGCATTGTTAAGTGAGCATTGTTAAGTGAGCATTGTTAAGTGAGCATTGTTAAGTGAGCATTGATAAATGAGCATTGTTAAGTGAGCATTGTGATGTGAGCATTGAAAAGTGAGCATTGTTATGTGAGCATTGATAAGTGAGCATTGTTAAGTGACCTATGAGCATTGATAAGTGAGTATTGTTAAGTGAGCATTGTTAAGTGAGCATTGTGATGTGAGCATTGAAAAGTGAGCATTGTTAAGTGAGCATTGTTATGTGAGCATTGTTAAGTGAGCATTGTTAAGTGAGCATTGTTAAGTGAGCATTGTTAAGTGAGCATTGTTAAGTGAGCATTGTAATGTGAGCATTGAAAAGTGAGCATTGTTATGTGAGCATTGAAAAGTGAGCATTGTTAAGTGAGCATTGTTAAGTGAGCATTGTTATGTGAGCATTAAAAAGTGAGCATTGTTAAGTGAGCATTGTTAATTGAGCATTGTTAATTGAGCATTGTTAGTGAGCATTGTTATGTGAGCATTGTTAAGTGAGCATTGTTAATTGAGCATTGTTAAGTGAGCATTGTTAAGTGAGCATTGAGAAGTGAGCATTGAGAAGTGAGCATTGTTTAGTGAGCATTGTTAAGTGAGCATTGTTAATTGAGCATTGTTAAATGAGCATTGATAAGTGAGCATTATTAAGTGAGCAGTTCTCAAAGTGAGCCTCTTGTACATAAGTTGTTTCATTCTATTGTTTATACCATTAGTTGATACTAATTTATTTTTTAAATTTTTAGCCTATGTTTTAATGCATTGCTTTCTGAAATCTTGTTGCTTTTGTTGTCAATATTATTGTAATTAATTCATAAATCATCAGGAAAAGTTACTTGATCTAAGTTGAGAGAACTTGTGAGTTAACCATTTTGCCTATTTGGATTTTGTATATAGTTGTAAATATTGGCAATAAAATATGTTTATTTTCATTAACCGAATGGATTCAACCTTTTGAGTCCATTTTAGACATACCTTTCGGGTTGTATCGTCCACTAGTTCCCGATATCTTTGATAGTATGGACTTATTTAAGTTACTTTTAGTACAAGGTATGGCACCCACATGTCTCATACGGAGGGAGGGTTATGATATCTGGCGTTGTACTATCAAGTAGAGAGGACGACCTTGGCGTAACAGTTAAACATATGAGTGATACAGCATGTAACTCAATTCATGGCATTACATACCATACAGAAGAAATACCACACAAAGAATTGTTTCATAGTATTACCCAATTTACGTTATAGAAACAAACATGATATTTTCTAACCATTATCACCATTTATTGTAGTATCGTTAGTTGCAAATAATAATTGTAAATGATATGACATTTACTATGCTTTATAAATACGAAAACTTATACTTTATTTAATCTTATTGCAATCCAGGAGAATTTTAAAGACAACGTCAAAGCCTCAGTTTCCAGTCAGACCTCCGTTATGGTGCGGATACTTGCCCATACTAATTGATAGAAGACAATGATACATATTTCTTATGGTATTTCTTTACTTTGTATTAGGGCTGTAACGAACATCCGAACTCTCGAGAGATCGTGAACCCATGATGAAATTCGGACACGAATATTTATGTGTTCCTTGTATCTCAAGATTCGCGAACCATTGATTGTTATTCTTGCAGTTACTATTTATTAAAGTACGCCATTTATAACTCGACGTTACCTAACTCACATGTCTAATCATAGGCGCATTTGCATGTCTAATTATAGGCGCATTTGCTCAGCGTAATCCGAAACACGTCATCTCCGAAATCTGAAATGCACCGAGTATGGTAAAGCTAGCATTCAGTGGTTTCGAATTATCTATATCTCAAATAAAAAAAAAACTGTGAGGCGTTTAGAATAATTCATTCAAGATTATTTCAGAAAAATAAAACTTTTCTTTTCAAGCCCAGCCTCTTTATTTCTATTTACAAAAAAACAATTTCTGAGACATCCCAAAATCTATTTTCAGGCTGTTAAATGGTTTCTTATATAGTGACAGTCACATTTAAGAAGTTAGACTTTTCACTGTAATAAGCGGACCTTATCTTTGTCGTGAGGCTGTATCAATTTGAGATCCAGATGAAGGGGGCTGGGTTTGGGGGGATACTATATGACCGCATTACTTTTTATACAACACCGGAATACTTTACTTAATCAGGTTCATGCACTGTTATATAGACCAAGAAAGACCGAGTTCGGATTTATATTGATCAATGCCCATAAGTGATATGTGCATTTTCTAAGAATCCTGTTAATAGTTTCCAAGATGCAGTAAAAAAGTCAAAAACAGTAACAAATGTAAATAGTTCATCAACTATGCAACGGTAATGACCCTTCCTGTCAATGTATACAATCCAAAAGTGTGGTATCCATAATGTTATGCGAGAACGTTAAAAAGGGAGATTATTCATAAAAACGAGGCACACCAGAATTCTTCATCTGCTTTAAGACAACGTGCCACAGAATATGTGTACAAAGTTTCACTAGACCCTTGCCTATAGGTGGAAAATTCAACATTTTGTAATTGGTATGTATTGAAACGATAAATTTTGATACTGCTTCATATTAATTTCACGCATAGAAGGTTATACTCGCCTGTCCAACCAACCATACAAAAATGGACATTAAAATGTAATTAACAACGCATATACTATTTGATATAATTACCGTTCAAAGTGACCTTCATAATTTTAAAGAAAATTTATACTGCTAGACTATCATCACGGACTTATATACATTTAGGATCATATACTGTCATAGTTATAAGCAAAATATAAAAATCAATATATCACAGTTTTAATCCCATTGAATATAGACAAAATCTAAAAAACTTTATATAAGTCCAGAAATGAGAATCTACCAATTTAGTTCTAGGAATATCTTCATTATTAATTGTCAAAAAGAGAAATAGTTAATTTCTTACTGTTTTCAAAAACATTGACAGTGTTTTTAACTTCATTCTTGGACATCATTTCATAAGAAAATTTTGAGGGGTAACATAACTTTAAAGACCTTTCCAGGAATACTACCTATCCTCAATACACACGAAATAAACCTTTGAAGATTATTAAAGTTGAAAAGATTTAGATTTAGTAAGGTTTATATACCTTTGCACTCGCCCTGTTGGGAGGAAGTTAAATATATAAATATCTACTTGGGTATATTTTATTCCTGAGTTCCCCTTAAAGGGCTTTGTTTTACCAGATAAGAGAAATGATTATAGTCAAACCTGCCTGAATCAGCAAGCAGAAATGCATCGAGAATGCTCACTTAAACTAAGTAGCTGATAAGTACACGTATTTCAAAATATAACAATACAAATTTGGTAACATACGTACTGGTGGCATATGACAGTAATCTGCTTAATCAAGGTTACCACTAACACAGGTTCAACTGTCTTATGCAGCAAGCCAAAGCATGCTGGGAAAAGCGACCACTGAAAGTAGGTGACTGTTTAATACAGGTGTACACAAGATCAAAACGGCCGACTGGGATAAATATTCTCGTATCTCATCATCCTTCGAAGAAATTTCCAGTAATTTCATTGATCATCGAAGGAATTGACATTAACGGGTCAGGCAGATAAAACACATTTGAAATTTCGCTTTCACATATACCACGTAAAAAACAAACCCCAACATATATTCCTCTGGGATGTCCGCCTCCGTTGTCGAGTGGTTAGAATAGCTGACTTAATTTCACTGTAACCTCTCATAGATTGAGGGGCATGTGTTCGAGCCCTACTTATGACCATGTCTCTTTTTGTTAGAAAGTTGGCAGTTTCTTACCGATGAAATGAGACTCGGTCTAGTACTGGTTCTTCCCAGGAACGATTGTGAGATAAACTGCCCGCCTGTTAAAATGACCAAAAATTCGATTAGAACTGGCGTTAAAACACAAAACAATTCCTCTGGGATAAAAATAGAATCTGATATAAACCCTAACTCCGGCCAACCAAACAAAGCTTAAAGAGAAATTCGACCAATCAAATGCAACCTAACATCTGTGGACTAATGAAGTCTACGGTTTCAACTTTAATATGCTAAAATGGATGTGAATAAAATGAAATTCAACCATTTTTTTTTAAATTTTAAACTGTTTTAATGAATACCAACATCGAAGTGTTTATTTCAAAAATAAATATATTAAATATTCATTGACTTTTGATTGACTGTATTCACCAAAGCCAAAGCCTTATCGGGTCAGTATTGTAACAGTTTCGTATTAACCTCATCAAAAGTCAATAATTGCTTCACTGCGGATGCCATAAATACAGGTTCAATGGTATATATGAGTTTTGGCGAAATTCCCACTGTTGGCAGATTTACAACTATTATACCTATATTTATATTGTTAGTGCAATACGTGTGGCATCTTTATAGATTTTAGGAGTCTTCCATAGACATGTTTTTAAACCCGTGTAAACCGATAAAACTGCTTCTGCATGTTATTGGATATATGGAACGTTGCGCCGCATGAACACTGTATTTAAGTGCGTGTATCTGTGTCACGCACATTTGCACAACATAGTATAGTATGGTTTCTCTACGATGTTATAATCAATAGTACAAAGTGGAATGTTAACTGCAAAGAATGAATCTGAAAGTGGAGCAGATCCGGTGTCAAATAACACGGACGGACAGTCGAAGAGTCGTGAATGTGCTGCTATAACTTTTGGAAATAGGTTACGGAGGGATGGCGTTTATCGGAGAAAATTTTTGCTCACCCTGGCAGTGTGCTGGTCATATGTTAATTTAGTAAGTGAATATATTTTATTTTCATTTCGGAGATATATGTTCATGTTTAAATTTGTTGGACGTAAAGTTCACGGACCATAATACCGGACAAACGGTTTCGTTATGAGTTATTTACAAAAACTGTAACTGAGAATTAAGTAGTGTTTTGTATCTGCTAAAATGTATCTTATACATGTATATGACTTGTGCTCAGGAAAGCGTATAATTATGTAGTGATGTTGAAGCAAAATACTTTTCCTTAATCATCAAAGCATAAATATGTGAATTGATAAAATCTGAAACTTACTGTATATCTGGAAAAATTTGCGATGATATATTTTTGCTGGTTTTCGCGATTTTCTAATTTCGAATACTTCAAAGGTTTCGCAAAAGATTCATTTCGCAAAATTCAAACCTAATTCTCTCTTCGCAATTTTACATATCGCAACTAAGTCTGTCGGCTACAAACCGCGGAATTATCATTATGTGAACATTATTCAATTTACAGTATGTTCGATACGGGTAACATGGTTTACTGATAAAATGAAAACCAAGTCTGCCCCTAGATCTGTGCATTTTACTGTTGTAATGGACGGACAGAAATCACGCCTGAACATTCGCAGTGAGGAAACATATTTGTAATGAACGGAAAGAAATTCGTAGTGAGGATACATATTTGTAATGAACGGAAAGAATACCAGGACTGAACATTCGCTACTTTTTATAATACTACCGTCTTCTCTACCAGAAGCAACAAAACAACGCCTTCGGGTTTCATCATCATTATCATCATCACCATTATCATCATTATCATAATTATCATCATCATCATTGTCATCATTGTCATCATCTAACTATTATCTTCCTCCTCCTCAAGGATGACGTAACCACCACTACCATCATCATCATCATCATCAGCATCAACAACAACACCATTGTCATCATCATCATTGTATTTCAATTACCTTCCTCCTTATCATCATCCATAGACTATAACGTGACAGTATCATACATCATAAGTGTACGTAGCTTAACTGTTTTCCTTAAATGTGTTACAGGGATGGGTTGTCTTGCAGATAGGGACTGCACTGCCAGATCTGCAACTGCTTGTGGATGTTGACCTCGAAACTGCATCATGGCTGTTCACAACGTGGTCAATAGGATTTGTGGTGGGCTCCCTCTTTTGTGGTTTCCTATATGACAGGGTTAATCGACTTCTTGTGATGTTTGTTTGCACATTTTGTGTAGGCATATGCTCTGTTTGTCTTCCGTACAGCAAAACCTTGGCCGTAATGATCACTCTTCGTGTGGTCACTGGGCTGTTTTGTGGTGGCATCGATACAGGTTAGTGTATATGTATGTTCGTAGTATCTATGAAGTAACCTAACCCTTTAGCCGCTGAATTTCTTATACTGGCTTTTTACATCTTTCAACTCGGATAGTTTATATTAATGTTTCCCACTATAAATTCTGAAGGGCGTTGTGACGCTGTTATTATAGACAGTACATAGATAGACGTGCCCATTTTTTAGGATCGTTTAACCTACATAGATATTTAGAAAAGTAATAAAAAGTAGCTATATAATCAAGATGTCGTATCTTGAATGTGCTATAACATGCACTGAAATTATGAGATACTGATAAGGCCATTTATGATAACGTTATAGAATTATATCACGCGAATATCACCCCGCAAAAATGTCCAGTAAGTCCTGATAAAGTTATCACTGCATGACAAAATTTGCAAAGTAAATATTAGGAGGCTAAATTGGTATTATTCTCAACAATGTATAATAGGGTATAATATTATACATTGTTGAGAATAATACCAATTTATAAGTTATATAACCTATATTGGACGGGCGTAAGCTTATTCTCATTGACACTTAAAGTAACTTTACGCTACTTTAACAGTGACGTAACAAAAGAATTCTCTTCAATTGAGAAAAAAACATTTGATATTTTCATTGATCACAAGAGTTCATGTAATTACGTCAATTTTTGTATACGCACATATTTATTTCGTCAATGATTGTATTTTTTTGCGAACGCACACATTTATTACGTCACTGTTACATTATCCTAAATGTACTGTACTAGCATCAAACACACACATAACACAACCACTACTGTAACTGCTGCCAGAACAAACAAACATGGCTTCTCAATTAATGCAATTAAAGAATGATTATAGTCAACTGTAACAGTTCTATTGCTATGGTAACAAAATCTGATAATTTCTGAAAAAAGCTATCAAACTATTTTATGATGTGCTCTAAACACCCGATAAGCTGTTTGTGTAAAATACCAAATAACCGCTGTCAGCTATTTTCTATTCTTACATTTTCGCTTAATAGCAGTCAGAGAGACAATGTAGAACGAAGTGTCTTGCCTGAAGTCACTAGACTACCATGGCACTGCTAAGGATCGAACTCTTGACCCTCCGGTCATGAGGTGAAGTAGATACCACTGCTTTACGGTGGCTCTTCCACTGTTATTTGATAAATGTCGTTTAACGAGGCACATGGCCCCAATCTACCCTAGCTTTGAATGAGTACCAGTCGTGAAGAAATTGCTGGCTCTTTGAAAAAGTGACTAGTTCTTGGATGGTATCTCGAGAACAATTTACAAATGTACATAGTTTGAGCAAACGTTTTTCAATGAGCTAAATTTAACTAGTATAAACATAAGCCAAGTTAAATACAACTATTAAACCTATGATATTGGTTACCTCGTTCATATAGCCACCCACATTTAACACCATATACGGATGACGCCTTTTTTTTAGTTGACACACTAACTTTAAGAAACTCACCTACTTAACTCTACAGGGCCACTTTTGATGCCTCATTTGGCTGGCTGTTTAGGACTGGTGTGACTGTACTCTTATCGACTATCCGCGGAACTACAATAACAACAATGTTTACGATAGGTCTCCTTTCACGAATTACATGCCTGTTTAAACAGTCTTTTATCAATTGGAACATCACTCGGCCTTTTGCGTAGAAATAACGTTGTTTCTACGGAAAAGGTCGGGTGGTGTTCCAATTGAGTCCATTATATCTACTTGTCTCGCAGTTCAAACAATTTCCCGCAGTCATCATAGAGAACGTTTTAGGTGCAGTATAGTGATCGCAAACTTACCGCTTCGAGTGCGGGAGGTCGTGGGTTCGCACCCTGGTCGCGTCATACCAAAGACGTAAAAATGGAACCAGTAGCTCCCTTGATTGGCGCTCAGCATTTAAAGGGAAACTGGCCTGTCTCTCTCATACCCTCATGGCGATGGATACCATCAGGAATGAGGTGTCGAGAGTGATTAATATAAGTTGGATAACTTGTTTCACAATCGACCTAAAATAAATTAGTATAAACTATATAAGTGATCGCAAACTTGACTAAAAGTAAGAAAATGATCGAAAACGTTACAAGGTGTTTGTTATTGTTCTAGAGGGATTTTTTGTCAGGGTAGACAGTTTCCCTTACGGCTGTAAAATTATATGAGTGAGCCAATAATCAAGCCTCTAAGTCTCTACTCCCAGTATTTTGAAGCTATTGTCCAAGTCGAAGCTTTGACGAGTAGAAACCGAAAGTGCTCAATCATTGTTTACACTGGCCAGATACCGCTTCATTTTCGAGAGAATGCGGAAGAAATATTCATCTCACGAGGGTTTACATACACAAATATCTTCGTTTAAACATAATTTGACACCAAACTTAATACACTTTACTTGTCACGCGCGGTTCATTTCTAAGGTGGCGGACGCGTAGTTCAAGTATGTTATAATTCTGTACAAATGACTTTTATGTGTAATTATTTTCAACGCAGAGGAATATATTTATACAGGAATGTTTTTCTCGTTTGACCACATATACACACTAGTGTGGAATAAGTCTTTTATTAACGCTGCGTAAAGGGAAGTCCCACCAACTCAGAAATGTATCAAATTGTTTTACACGCATATACACCCTTTGTATTTGCTCAATATGTATTTAAAATAAAAATGAAGCCCGGACAATACACGGTAAGTACTACGTTTTGCACAAGACTGATTCTCACCTTAGCTTTCTCCTGTACCCCTATCTAATACATTTGACCCTCAATAATGAAATTGCACCAACACCGCCGTCTGAAGAACCTAAGTACAGTGCAAGAACTCGGCACTATCTATGATAGAGATCGGCATCAAATAAGCATAATCACATCCGTGATTGGAAGGTAGATAATTTTAAAACGTGAGGGAAACCCTCTACCTGATAAGAACCCGGCTAATATCAAAAAACACCCGTGACCCGCCATTTCGTCATGTTTGCGATCACCTTTATCACTTCAACCAAGTTTGCAATCACTATGCGCCAAAACCCTGATTACTACAAATAGAAGGCATTATTGTCTCGTATATGACGAAAGTAGTGATGGAAATGCCACATGTTCTAGCCTAATATAGACTTCGCATAAGACATATTTAAATATCAAACTTATTTAAGCACCGTATTATGCTTTGGGTATCTAGATTTATTGCTGAGTTTTGTTTTTCAGGTGCCAATACTATTGTGCCTTCAATCTGGGGCTCAGGGGGTGGACCATTCATGCAGACATTATATTTGTCATACACCATTGGCAGCATTGCATCTCCTTTAGCCACGGAGCCGTTTATGTCCATTGCCAAGGGAAATAACAAAGTATTACTAAATACAGAGGGGTTTAAAAACTCCGAAATTAACAACACATTGAGTCACAACACGTCATACTGTATCAGATGTAAAGAGGCTCACGAATATGAGGCGGCAACAAGGTCTTCAGAAAATAATACGCACGACTTTTTATTTGCAGTCAACAAATCACTTATTGATTATAGTACACCATTCTCTGACAATATTTCAACCGGTAATTTTAATCGTGAAAATTCGATAATTCACAAAGCATATATGATGACGTGTGGGTTGGTTCTATGTTCAGCAATTCCTTATCTTGTCATGTTTTTAATAGGCAATTTTGATGTAAGAGCTGCTACTTCAAAAGCAACAAAAAGTGCCGTAAAAGAACCAGAAGGCGAACCTCTCCAAGAAAAGACGGAAACGATTGTTATGATAGAAACAGTGACGTATAAGATTGAAGGCAAACGGAAATATTGTGTTCTAGCTTGTATAGCCGGTGTCAATTTATTATATAGCGCAACGGAAGACAGTCTTGGTGATTTTCTAGTCACCTTTGCGTTAGACTATCTTGCGTGGGATTCTTCTGCCTCCGTTTCGCTAATTTCGCTTTATTGGGTTGCAAGTTGTATAGGTGGTCTAGGTGGAGTGATCCTAGTTAAGATACTCCGCCCAACAAAGCTTCTTTTCGTAGCACATCTACTTTGGATTACTAGCTTTCTTCTGTCACTGATTGCAAGTCTTTATCGTGTTGACGTCATGATATGGATATTTATTCCCGCTTCCGGATTGTTCATGGTTCTCATTATACCCGCGGCAATATCTTGGACGGAAGAAAATGTATGCCACGTGACCGGAAAGATATCCTCCTTGTTTATGATTGCGACGGGCGTTGGAAACGCCGTTAATCCAAAATTTATAGGGTTTATGATGGAAAAATATACTTACGTATCGTTCATATGCATTCTGTTCATAGAGTCTGTGATATGCTTTGCTTTTTATGTTTCAGCAAATATTTTTCGACATTTTAGGTACACGCCAGAAAAAGACATTAAAGTCGTGATGAACTAGTGACATTGTTGCGTCAGTAACATTACTGTAATGTTATCTGTATACCGTTATACAGTCAGTTCCAAAAGTAGGTGTGCACTTTCGTATTCTAGTAGACATTTTGATAAAACCTATCGTCTCAAATTTCGAACACTATACCTTTATACATCATTTGCGATCGATTGAATATGCTTTCAATGCGCATGAAATCGAGCATAATTTGCTCTAAATTTTGATACCAGACACAATAGGTTTCTTGTAAAAATAATAATTTATAAAATGATTTTAACAGAAACCTAAGCGCACACATTCTTTTGCAACAAAGGAGTTATAAGGAAACCCTGTGATATCTTCCCTACTTATTTGTATCTTTATATTTATCTTTTAAGTTTAGTGTGTCACCAATTCCATGCATACATGCTTATTGGTGACAGGCTGTGACCTGTATCAGATGGAATGACGTCCCTCTGATATGGCGTACTATTTGTAACGAAGTAGAGCTAGCCTGACCACTCTACACTCACGAAATGTTTACAATTGTAACTATCAGGTAAAGACCTTAACTAGAAATTTATTGTTTTACCTGTATTTTATATACTAATTCTGCTGTATACAATCATATTGGTATATGCAGTTGTTACATTACAGGTATTTTTGATATATAGTGTCCGCTGTTAATGTTTACATCTTAGTGTAACAACTATACAGTGCGATTAAATAGCCGATTACAGTTTTATAATTTTTTGTCCTAAATTGTACACCATACTATATCGTTAATAATGAATATTGAAAAATCATTCACTGAATAAAATGAATCCGAAAACAGGTCAGGCGAGGACCTTCAATGTATGCAGTGACGCGCACAGTCATTTTGTACATTATTATCTTATTGTAAGTACATGTCAATTACAACTTTATGTATGATAGCTTCTGTCATGTGTGTTTCATTTAGAATTGATTTTCTCGCTTATTCTTTTTTTAAATCTGGCAGTTAAAATGTCACACATTCATTCACCGCAAACATGCAGAGTTATTATAAATACTTTGCTATTATATGGTAGTATAGAATTCCGGTTTAATTTCAATCTTTTTATTATAGATATACAATGTATTACCCTTGAAAACGACCATCGACACTAATAAATGATTTATACTACAAGAATATTAAACATTGCCGCAGTTATCCAAATGTTACCAAATCAATAGATATGGATCTTTATAACTTTCCATGGAAAATAATAGAGGTAATCTGTAAAAATCTGTTCTGACTATCGTAGCCAAAATTAATTAACAATTCACCGTTTTTGTAAGGTAAATTTTTCATATATGTCTGTCAATAAGAGAAATAATTCAGTATAACTCATTAGCTACATGTTTCCGAAGCATCTACCGTGTTTGAAGCTTCATTCTGGACTATTATTCAATGTGGCCAGTTTGAAATCAGGTTTTCAAAGATAATGATGATGATACTGTTATATAATAATCATGATAAAATAATATAGTATGAACAGTAATAGTGATTGAATGCTTCGAAAATAATGGATTAAAATCACTGTTATATATCTAATTTGTATTATTTGATTAAATAATAATATGATATAAATAATAATGATGATGATGATATTGATGATGATGATGATGATGATGTTGATGATGATGATAAAATTAATATTTTTTTAAATTACAGAAACTGCAATAACTGTTATCACTGTTTTTATTGTATTTTATAAATCATTTATATAACCAAATTAAAACGATTACATGAAACAGTAATTGTAGTCTACACGATTTAACGGGGGCGGGACTTGACTTAAGTTATGCACGATTTAATATGCATACAAAGCGCTTTATTACTGTCTCGTGATTTGAAATAATGTATTTCACTGTACTTATATTTATTGACGGCTGAGGCCATTGGTTGTCATGTTATCGTGCATACATACCATGAAACTCTTTATCATAATTAGACAGATGGGGGATGGGGATTCTGAACAGGCAACTCAGATAATAAATACTGCAAATTCGTGCACAGGCTGAGTTTTGATTTGCAGTATATCAATGATTGGTAGCTAGATTTACTGTAATAATTCCTTTCAAATTTTGTTAGAATGCAGCAAGAGGTTTAGAATATGAAGCGAGGCCAAGATTTTCTATAAACAGACCCCTATGACATTGACCTATAGTATACCACATATAGGTTGGGATACCAAGATTAAGGAAACGAATGCATGCTTCTCATAGTCAGATAGATCATGAGAAGATTTCTTTTCTTTTCTAAACACAGCTTAGATGTCAAGCCGGCCGAACACTGGTGCGCCGAATGTTAAAGACGCGTTTAAAGTACTAATTATACCTCTAATTGGCAGCAACGACTCACCTTGAAACAGTGTTGACGATCAGTCGGAACATATTGCAATCTTATCATGATCTGCAAACTTTGATCTTCAGTCAAAAATTTTAACTAAACACAAATTTAAACCTCTGAAAGATGGACCGCCAATAAAAATTGCAGGGTAGCAATGATGTTTTTTTAATACGAATTGTAACAAAACATCTTAACGATAATTATATAACCATGTTCTATTACTCTAAACAGGTTAACATACTCATTTCTTTTGTATTCAAGTCGATTTTTCACGAAAAGAGTTTCCATGCCTTTTTGCATTTTTTCAATAACATTTACAAAATACTGTTCTATATTTATAACATTTACATCGATTTAAAAAGTAAATATGAATTTTTGGATAAAAAAAAAGGATTTCCGCCGGAAGACTCTTTCTTTAAGTTGGTAAAATAAGAGCTACCTGTAAATGTGGTCCTGGGACTTTAAAACAAGAGTAGATTCAGCCGTTCGTTTTTCAGAAATACGTAATAAATCGGGTGGGGGGGGGGGGGGGGGGGGGGGTTTGAGGGGGGCCTTTTGACTTTCTTCTCACTGCTACATTTACCCCCAATACTTATTTTGAAAGACCTGCTTTCTTCTCACTGTTACATTTACCCCCAATACTTATTTTGAAAGACCTGCTTTCTTCTCACTGTTTCATTTACCCCCAATACTTATTTTGAAAGACCTGCTTTCTTCTCACTGCTACATTTACCCCCAATACTTATTTTGAAAGACCTGCTTTCTTCTCACTGCTACATTTACCCCCAATACTTATTTTGAAAGACCTGCTTTCTTGTTACTGTTACATTTACCCCCAATACTTATTTTGAAAGACCTGCTTTCTTCTCACTGCTACATTTACCCCCAATACTTATTTTGAAAGACCTGCTTTCTTCTCAAATCGAGTAACGGTTTTATCATTTAGTTTGATGTAATATATAATGACGTAAATTATTCTTACGTTACAATAATAGGTGCTATACTGAAAGGGGGAAAACAAACAAAAGGGTCATGATGGCCCTATATTACTCGCCTGAGTGAACAGAAAACATCTGCAATACATGATGTCTGATAATAAAGATAATAGTGTATTGGCGCAGAGCTTTGAGACATTTCGGTCAAGGACCATCCAAGGAAATATCCTGTGTTGTTCGGTTAAAATTGGTCGAGATGATAGGTAGGAGATGCCGTTTAAATGTTTTTCAATTTTTATCTTTGGTGGTCATTTTGAGTTTGGTTGAAATAGGGCCAGTGGTTAAAGCTGCTAGGTGTGGAGAGAACTCTTATTAGCATTTTTGCTTTCATTTTTATCCTTTTTTTCAGTGTATGTACTGTTCTTGTTGCATATATGCTAATCTATGGAAAATAAAATAATTATGTTTTAACTAAACTTTAAGCTGCTCGCTCTCAGATTTTGGTGAAAAAATAATTTTCTTCGAACTGTCTGAATTTAACATATTTTGGAACGAATCATCAAATGAAAAGATTCCAGTATAAATTCCTGTGAATTCTATTTTTTTAATTATGTGTTACCAAATTATTAAGCGTTAAAACAATATAAACATAGCTCAGCCGACATTTTCAACAGTAACATGTACCGCTTTTCTCAAATTGCTATGTAGATTTTTACTTGTGTTGTTGATTCTAGTCATTACTTTTACTTTTCTGTTTCAGTATATCATTTTGGAGAAAGTTATTCTTTTTCACCGGAAACAGAACGAGCAGTTTAGGGAGATTTTCTATTTTTTTTGCTCTGGCGGCTATTACTTGTATGTGCAGCGGAGCGGAACCGTTTGAGCATTATTGTAGAGGACCATCCAATCAACAATCCTGTGAAGTTTGATTGAAATTGGCCTTGTGGATAGTGAGGAGATGTCGTTTAAATTTTAAAAAAGATTTGTCTTTGGTGGCCGCTTTGTACTGGAGATACCATTTAAAGGTTATGTCTGTTTGTAGCTCTGGTGGCCATTTTGTGCAGTGGAGCCGAATTATTTGAACAAGTTTGGTAGATGACCATCCAAGGACCAATCCTGTAAGATTTGGCTGCCTTGTTGATATTTTTTTCATAAATTGGTAATTATGATCTCTGTTAAACAATGCTTACTATGAGATCAGTCTATGCAGAAATAACTCAAAGCCATATTACAAAAAAACATAAAATCAAAAACAAATGGGACTGGCTTTCACATGTGAAACTATATTGTAAAATCAATTAAATATATACTCACTATACTGTATAATTATATAGCCTAGCTAAATCCGTTTTTGAAATATATTTGACTTGAAGTGTACGCTTTGTAAAATGCTTGATACTTTATGTTTCAAATGTATTCCTATAATGATATATATACTAGTTTTAAGAAAGCGATAATTTATTACTGATGTAGAATTAAGAAAAAGTGTTTCTTTTCTGAGTAATAGACAAACCGCAACTATTGAAAACGCACGATAATCATGCTGACAGCTTATATACACCTATCACTTAATACATGCATAACGTTACAAATGTGTATGTATTCAACATTTATTAAGCATTCAAAATTTACTACGGGCAACATTATATACAAACTTAATAAACTTTATGGTCCCGTCTTTCAGTACCATTGGGAAGAAGCACCTGTTGTTCGAATCTTACGTATTTGATCTTACCTCGTTTTCGTTATGTACGTACATCTTCATGCTCGACAGTATATGCACATATATGAACCTTTAACCCTGCACACGTGCATATCCAGATAAAACAATGATGCTTCGCGGAATGAATCGTTTTGGAAATGTTTTACGTGAACATTTCGCAGTAATAAGTTTTCACTAAATTGTTTATTTTTGTTATACTGGTTAAACCATTTAAAGTCACAGGATCACTTTAAGTTAACTGTTATAGTAAAATAATTTATTGATTGGATAATGATAGAACCATGTTCTATTCACTCTAAAACAATGCTGACATTTGCCTTTCTTTCAAACTCAAGACAAAAGTTACCAGAAAGCCTTTCTTATTTTTTGCAATATCATTAGAAAAATAACTACGCTATGTTTCTAATGTGAAAAGCAAAGTAAGGAATGTTTTTGGTACAAATAAAGGTAATTTTTGTCAGTAAGACATGTTTCTTGATAAAACGAGAGCTGCCTGTTAATGTGATACAGTGACTTTAAAGTTATTTAACATATATAATATCTAGACTGAATATCGCATAGTTGTCACGGAAAATAGGTCATTTACCATTTAATAAGCAACGAATATTGACCGTTCTTCACTGAGTGTCCTACTAACTGTTGAGAACGCACTGAATATCATGAAATGAATAATTGTCAGTAAACTGTGTATAAATGTGAACTGAGTATTTCCAACTAAACTTTCATTTCGGAGTATTCATTGAATATAGGTAAGTAATATTCCCTCGCAATAAATCTGCTTAGTCCTGTACAAAGATACCTATAAGGCAAAAATGTGCCAGCAGTTTCCGTTCTCTTAGGTCGGTAGGCAGTTTTTAAATCTATTTTGCCTTTTTGCTCTGAAACACTTGACATTTGATCCTCATAAATAGGTTTGAAGTCGGCAGTGTAATATTAAGGTCGGTCGGAAGACCGGAAACATATAATTTTTTTGCCTAACCTTTATATCTTGACTGTTTGATATATTTTCACTTATATTTGTCAATAAGAGAAATAACTCGGTGAAACTAATCTCTTGTAACATGTTCTTCTAGCATCTACAATGTTTTAAGTTTCATTCTTGACAATCATTTGACACTTACCATTTTGATGGGTAATATAACATTAATAAGTATTTTATATGTCTTTGCCGAATCAACTGTGTTATATGTAAGATCAAAGGAATAAATCAAATAAAATTGAACTGAACTAGTAGTGTAGTGAAATGAAGTTAAACTTGAGCAGGTGGTTTATCATGGTGACATGTGCATAACATATCTATGATACAAATCGTAGTAAAAAATAAATAAAGCACCCAGCCCAATGGGCATATTAGTCACCGTTATATATAGTGTATTGAATCAATTATAAGTGTTATAACAGCAACAAAAAACTGTTAAGCGCACTGGGTATAGTAAGTAGATTTCTAAATAATTACAGATTTATTTAAGTATGTGCAACATATATGTATGCATGTTAAGGTAACTAAGCCCTACAGTGAAAAGCATGAATAATAGCATTGTTAATATGGAATATGGAGTTTTCAGTTTAAACCAACAATATAATGATATAATAATAATATTACATTTATGATAATAATTCTTACATATTAAGAAGTGGTCGACTACCAGCTATTGGCTGGAAATGACCAGCGGCATACAACAAGTTTTGCATAAAACGAATCAGTTAGTGAGGGGTAGCAAACTTAAGCAAGAAACAAAAAGTTTTGATGAAACTATTTTAGAGTATCATGCTAGAACATGTTGTCAGTAAATGATGTCCGAGTCATTGTCAAAAGAAATATATGTTACTTCTTTGGTTATACTGCTTAAAGCTCACAGTTCTGTAAAATAAACAAATTGACGATTGGCAGCAATACTGCAGTGATTTCCATGATATAAAGGACTTGTATCAGTTTTGTGATCAACTCTTGAAATGTATATTGAAGGATTTCACAGGTCATTTAAAGCAATCAATGTGTATTAATATTTACTTAAACACTTAAATGTATAATTTGGTATGTACATTTCGTCCTAAATATCACTTTCAGTCTATATCCTCAGTGTCTGATAAACATGAGCAGGTGACGCACCCACGGCAGAAGGTTGTTAATCAGAGTATGGGTGTTCTGCTGTCTCAGTAACTGCTCTCGATCTTTCCGCCATTTCTACATGTGGACCATCTGAAAAAAAAGATATTTTAGATCTATCTCATTTTTCCAGTTCAAAGTAAAAATAACAACAATCTGTCAAAAATGTATTTCTATCTTCCCATTTTGCAACTTGTTACTGTCAGACATATCATTTCTATCCACCCATTTTGCAATGTTACTGTCAAAATTCTTTTATCCACCCATTTTGCGTGTTCTGTCAATATCATTTCTATCCACCCATTTTGCAGTGTTACTGTCAAAAATATCATTTCTATCCACCCATTTTGCAGTGTTACTGTCAAAAATATCATTTCTATCCACCCATTTTGTGTATTGTCAAAAAACTTTCTATCCACCCATTTTGCAGTGTTACTGTCAAAAATATCATTTCTATCCACCCATTTTGCAGTGTTACTGTCAGACATATCATTTCTATCCACCCATATTGCAACTTGTTATCTAAAACTATTGTCAAACTTCTACAGCTCATCAACATTTTTTCAAACCTTGAATTTTCCTTTTGGTCCGCTTTTCCAGCCATTTGGAATATCTACAAAATATACGCATACACATATAAATTATAGAATTACGTAAAGTTTTCAGGCCAAGTGCATACTAAAATTCATTTATTTTTGCCTACAAGTTTTTACTATTTTAAATTTCAAAGCTTTCAACGGTCATTGGTCAGTGTCAGAGGTATTAATTGTTAACTCTTCTGTTTGGCTGAATGTATCGTTTGTTTTGCAGGAGACACTTTCTCTTCTACTGAAATCTTGGACTAAAGATTAATCTTTTAGGTAACTGATACGCAGCTGGTAAGCTCTCATACTAAGATTGATATACTAGTACATGTTTTATTTAAAAAAAAGGATTACCGCAAAATATCCCGAAAAAATGTTTAGAACTGGTCCAACCACGAGAAAGCATTAAATATGCACATAAACGCTTGCTAAAGAATTATTTTTCAACTTGCAGCGGCCACATTTATTTTGCGGAGGATGCTTTAAAGCTGCTCGCTCTCAGTTACCGTTGAAAACATTATTTAAAAAAAAAAATCGATATACTTATCCATAAACATGAAACTAAAGGCTAGAATCAAAATATAAGCAAAAAATCTAGGTAGGAATTTGCAGAAATCGATTAAAAATGTCGTCTGCAATTGCTTTTGAATTTGATAGCGTATTTTTTGAAATTTAGATATATACGTGACAGGAATTTTTACTGGAGCCCTTTTATATGCCTATATGTTTTTAAATACGTCATTTACATACAGTTTGAAGAACTGAAAGCAAACCGGTGAGCAAGCAGCTTTAAAAGTTAGTGACACACCCGTGTTGCGCATTGGCTAGTCGTTTAAACAACTTGGACAAAAACATTTGCAGTTTGCAACGGATGGATATCAATACCTGGTTTCTGGCTATGACAGAGAACATCTGAATACATTGGAGAGTACTGTACAGCCAATGCAATGTTTTACTTGCATTCTTGACGGAAACATACTGGATGCTTATTTTCAAATCCGGCTTATTTTCATGTCCATTTTTACAACAAGACATTGGTGACTTATTTTCCATATACGCTTAGTATAAAGATTTTAGAGTATTTCATTTTATCTTATTACTAGTTTATTATAAGTTGTGAGAAGGACTGAACTATTATTACTCTACCCGTATGCTATAAATATTAGACAGGCAACCAGAGCAACCATTCCTATACTGGTAGCAACTGATACGATGATCTGGACAACATCAATACCTTGTGATGCCATATCTTCTTTACCTGAAGTGAGATATGCCGTTCGTAAAATAAAGGAACAAGGAAAATAAATATCGAGTTATGATAACTTAATTATAGAAATGAGTGTACTTAACACATATATGAAAATATTATTCGTTATAGTTTCTAATTAATTAAGTTAACCATTAACGTGCTTCATACATGAAGAATTTTGCTTTATAGCAAACTTGTCAAAACTAAAATATAAATTTGGTATTGGTATTTTCTTGCTAAGATTTGAGCTATACAACTGCTTGTTAATATGTTTATGGCTTTTCATAAATGTTTCGTCTTTCATTTTGTTTGACTTTGCTTTCTGTGCAATTTACAGGAGAAAAGGGCCAAGAAAAAAACAACAGGCGCCATTTGTACTCTTGTAACAATGACATTATTCACTGACTGTTTTGCAAAAAGAATGCAAATAACCCTGGCCCCGGTTTCACGAAAATACTTAAGTAATTACCCAGTAACATACTCAACTTACTTCAATATCAGCCTCTTGCATGTTCATTCTTTCAAAGGATTAAGCGTGTCAGAATCGTATTTACCCACTCATTGCAGGAAATTACGGTTTTATAGCAAGTAATTTACATAAGAAAATTCTTAAAATTCTTGAGTTGTACCCCTATTTCTGACGTGCCTTAAGAATTATACAACTTTATTTTCTTTCAATATGATAACTCATTACCAAATAGACTATTGTTAAAAAAGATAACTTTAGTAACAATTAGACTTTAAAATAACATTCTCAGCAGAGCAATGACTAAGTATTTTGTGCAATTGGGGCCAGGTGCTCATGTCAGTGTGAGCTATTGGAATCGCTCACCGCCCGGCGTCCTTCTTATGTAGTACGTCTGTCCATCTGCCTACCAATTTTCAAACGACGGACAGGGGTGTTCCTTGCGTAAGGTTACACCAAAGTATTTTTAAAGCACTTCATTCCAAGCAGAACTCTGCTATGACAACAGATTTGAAACATTAAAAAACTGTTCTTCATAAAAACCGGCAGCCCAGAGCTAAGATATTTTGCATGTAGCATTGTCTAGAGGACCTCTTCCAAGATTGTTAAAATCAAAACTGACCCAACCCGAGGGGGATGGGGATCACTTGATTTTACATAGGTTTATATAGGGAAAAATAAAGGTATTCGCTACCTAGTGTACCTCTACCAAGATTGTTCAAATCATGACCAATTGATAAAAATTTACCCCGCCCGGGGTTCACTTGATTTAGCAAATGTTTCTATAGGTAATAACAAATCATACCCCTTAGCCTCTGGGGTAACTTGACCTACTGACCGACTGTCTTCTTAGATTTCAGAGCAACTGTGTACTGTAGTTTAACTTGGCCAATAAGCCGTAAATTCGCCAATGGTTGTCAGGCGAGCATAGCCCTGTTGAACCGTATATGTCCCGGAACGTATATATCACACGTGTGTGATATATTCGACCGTAAATATAACACGTGTTTAATGTGACATATTCGTTTGGTCATTTTTGACAGTTTACACCGAAACGTATATGTATTATCACACGCGTGATATATTCGGTCGAATTTTTCACACGCGTGATATATTCGGTCGAGCTCACCGCAAGTGGGCTCGACAAAAATGATCGAGGGTCATTACCATCTTATGGTTACTTTACATTGTTTCACCGGCCATCAATATATATCAAGTCTGATCTGTGTTTAATCTGTGATAAATGTATTGTTTTATACAGAAAAAAATGTATAGTGATGTTAATAATCAATGCTGTTCTGAGATAATTTCCTGTTAATAATAATGAGGAACTTTAGTCATTTATATCCCATTGATACTCTCTAAATGCAGTTAGGTCCTTTCATTTGGATTACTCTGCTTTTTTCGCTATTTTCTTTGTTCCATATAATGAAATTTAAGGCAAAATATTGCTAATCATGATAATATTTTTAAATGATGCTTTTAGTTACATGTTCTATTAACACCCCTAATGTGGAACAGCGATAAAGCCAGAGGATTCCAACTAGATAGGACCTACTTGCAAATTGGGATACCTTGGACTTTATCTGACAAGGGAGATAATTTCTTTTCCACTAAAGGTTCTCATTCGATCACCACTCAAGGGCCACACGAACGCAGTCGATAACTTTCAAGAACACCCGATCGAAATTTGACCAAACATTATTTATACAAATTAAAGACATAATACAGACCACACGTCTAGTTCCCATACAATGTGTTGGGGCCGATCGGATCGACTTGGTTGTGTTAAGCAGAATCTATGCGGCATAACTTAATCAACCATATTTGATTGTTTTAAATATGTTTTTTTTTCCAAATTGATCAAAATGTGACGTATTCGTTGAAAATTTCGTTTTTATTTGCCTTTTTCTGCATGTGAGATATTCGTTTTCGTGTTCCTATAAAATTCGAAGTCAAACGTATACATCACATATTATGTGCCATATACGTTTCACGCGAAGACTATTTTCGACCGAATATATCACACGTGTGACATATGCGGTCGAATTTTTCTCTCGTGTGATATATACGTTCCGGGACATATACGGTTCAACATAGCCCTATTGTATTGAACATGTCATATATATGGGAGGAACATTTCCTTCGCAAGAAATACACTGATACATAGAATGAACAGACGTCCGTGGAACAATGACATCTGTAACAATTATCCGCACTAAATACTAACCATCTGTACATACGATATCGCAGTAACCTGATGACCTATCGCAAGAAGAAGGACAGCTTTCAGGACAGTCTTTATCGCAAAAGGCACCCCAATAAATGCCGTTTCTACAGCTGTCGCAAAAGCCGTTGTCATGATCACAAGAATTGCTATAAAATATTGTATGAGATAAAGCACCCAAGTACAGGATGCCCCAAACCTTCATATGTACATTTTACTCCATATAATAAATCGTATGATAGTGAATATGTATCAGATATAGCTAATTGTCAAACTACGTTTTTGTTTCTCTCACATTATAGTATTTTCGCAAGTTGTTTCTTTCACGAATTTTTGGGTTTCAAATTATTCACAAGTTTTTGTATTCTCCATTGGGACAAACGCAGACAAAATACATACTGTCTGATATTCTGACGAGAATGTTAGCGAAATTGATCAATTCGTCTATCAATTTACAAAACTCATTGAAAATAAGAGCCTTGCGAATAAAACAGTTTTACAGTATTATGATAGCGGATTTGCTGAATTCGTCGATCTGGTTACAAAAAATGCGAAAATTAGAACCTTGCAAATAAACAAGAAATCATTGAATCATAGTGTGAATTGTGGAGAAGAACCTGTATCTAGATGATAAGTTTAACGCTAAACAGTTCCACAATAAAGAATTAGTTCGCGAAAGATTACGACAAGATGTTAATACGTGAACATAAAAACTTAAATTCATACATACAATTTATAAGACCAAAAAGAAATATAGAACTTTTTCATCTTGAGCCGCTTAAATTGATGTATTTTCATTCTAGATATAGGTTTTTTTTTAATGATCTGGCATTGATTACTATCGATTTTAATCTGTGATATGTATCGGATCACATTATCATTAAGTTACTATTTTGCATGACTTTGTATAATTGTTTCTAAATAATGCCGACAGTAATTGTCCTTTAATGCATACAAAATGTATCGTCATGTAGTCTAACTGAAATACGATATTCCTGTACACTGTAGATGCCGATTATATAAGTCAAGGTTTATGTGCGACACGCCATCATAATTTGTAAGAAAACATGTTGAAACGTTGCATAAAAACTAGATGTCATATTTTACCATTTCAGGGGACGTAATTCTGATTAGCATAGTCTGATCTGGAACTGGTCCAATGGTGATTATGCTTTGTGAAAGTAGCTAGAATAGAATAATGAAAAGTGAAAACTGTGAGATGCTTTGTACGTATTTGAACAACAGCTTGATATTAAAAGGTTTATAAAACCGGGTTTTTTGTCATGATGTTGCAACTTTGATCATTGTACCAAATTTAAACGACAGTTAATTTTGCATAGAACCAACGGCAAAGAAAGAAATATGCCAGTTTTGCACTGGATACAAAATTGTTTTCTAAATTAATTAGTAGCACAAAATTGATCTTTGTATACTCTAATGTCATGTAAGTGGCAAATGAAATAAAAAAAACATTAGGCAATGCACACAATTATTGCGATAGCAGAGGAGAATAGCACCGAAAAGGTCTGGCTCGAGAAAAAGGAGCACACAACACTGCTAAAGAAGCATCAACGCTTATACTGACAGAATCTTTGTTCAGGCTGAAGTACTCGGTTTATTGCAATGAGCTGTTCCTGGCGTGATCTCTTGTTATAGAGGTATAAAATGAGAAGAATCATTGGGCCGTGTATTGACCATGGTGAAAATAACTCGAACCCACACCTAAGAAATACGTACAATAGGCGTTCCGGAGAAGATGATAACACATTATTTATTCGAAAATCAGCATTGTGACGTTTAGAAAGGTCATAGATGCAATAGCTTGAAGGGAAACCAAATATGACCTCTTAAATAAGCCAGGAAAGCAGTTGCGTATAGTAAATAGAAAAAATACAAAAGGCAATTTTGAAAACTGACTGTGCCTGTCATTAAACCATCAATACATAATTCCCATGTCTACAATATCTACTTCCCTTGCTCTGAGTTGTCAGCCATTTTGTTTGGCAACTTTCTTTAAAGTTGAAAGGGAAAAGCTACTAAACGATTTTTGAAATAATCAGATTTATAAACATGATTAATCCATGTTGTTGATATGGGCAGATGGTTCAGCAAATGTAGCTGTCGCACACAAATTCTCTTGGTATTTTCATACATGTAATTATCACATAATTGTGAAAAAACTCATTATCAGTATTGCCAATCAAATGGCTGCCAATTCAGTAAAACGGAAGAATATATTGTGAAGGTGAAAATTATGTATACTTGGAACACGAGCGACTGCGATCCAAGAGGTCAGAATATATTAGGTAAATACCGTAGAATGAAATAGCTGCTCGGTTACGTACCGTTTTTAAGAAACCACTTTGTGTCATTAATTCTCATAATGTTAATATACACTATGATATGTTAATACAAAGTGACAAAACCCAAAAGAGTATTATGGGTACAATTGAATGTATTCATTAAGCAATAACCGGTGTTTTTCTGTCATATACTTTGAGCTTCTAAAGTTGCAATATTGTTTTTGCTCGGCTGTACGGATCATTCATCTTTATCATACGCCGCTAAAGGCGGAGGGATATTGTTTTGGCGTTGTCAGGAGCCATAACTAAGGACCCAAGTTTCATTATAATTGCAATCTTGACATGTTCTCTCTAAGCTGCTATCATTCTTGACTCAATTATTTCCTATTCCGACAGCCTTTTAAGAATGATGACATACACGTACTTAACTTTATTCACCTCGCACAATTTATTTTCAGAAATAGTGCTAAGAGCTTATTTGATAGATAAGAACAATAGAAACAAAACATTACAAACCGCTTACTTCTTGCTTGAAATAGGGCAGCAATCAAAACCTTTCTTATAATAAACAGACGCCGCACGGAGGGCCGTTGATAAGGACGCAAAAGCGAATAAGCAATTAGCGAATAAGCAATTGGCAAATAGCAATTAGCAATTAGCAAATGACAAATAGCAATTGGCAAATAGCAATAAAAATCGCCAAATAGCAATAAGAGATTGGCAAATTGCAAATAAGCAATTAGCAAATAGCAATAAACAAATAGCCAATAGCAATTGGCAAATTGCAATAATAAATTGGCAATAGCAATTAGCAATTGACAATTAGAAATAGCAAATAGCAAATAAGCAATTTGCAATTGCAAATAGCCATAAGCAATTGGCAAATGGCAATAAGTAATAGCAATTAGCAATAAGCAATTGGCAAAAAGCAATTGACAAACAAGCAATTAGCAAATAGCAATAAGCAATTGGCAAATAGCATTTGGCATGTTCCAACCGACTTTCCATAGAAAAGAGATTTTACCCAATACTTCAGATCGTATAAAATAGATGGTACTCGATTAATCGACTATGCTTTTGTCACTCCTATCGGTGAATTTATATATAAACTGAGTGAAAAATGACATTTCTGGTAATGGCCTGCAAAGTTTTAATAAAGAAATGGAATTTATGTAATACAAGACATGTACTCTACTTGTAGTATATTGCTTTAATGCGTTACAAGGATTGGGTGTCATGCAAAAAGGGCCATCACTATTAGATCTCTGGTCATGCCATCACTATCAGATCTCAAGCTACTTGTTGATATTGAACTCCGTATTAATTCATTTTATAGTTGTATATTTCGAGGAATCAACAGTTTACTAAATTTTGACATCAATTTTGCTACATTACTTAATATTGAAATTAAATTTTCATTTTTGAGTGATAATACGGTTAGTATATCACGGTGTAGAGTTCCGATGCGGAGTAATGTAACCACGAAGATCGGAGGCCTAAGTGATTAATTACGAAGATCGGAGGCCTAAGTGATTAATTACGAAGCATCTGAATGACGCCTAACAACTGACAACTACTATATCGCAAACAAGTAACATTTTAAAATTTAGTGAAGGAAATGCTCGTTCGAATATTCATATTTGCATTATACAATTTGGCTGAAGACGCTGCACTGTGGCTTCTGTGAATCGTTATTTCTACACAATATATAACCACACAATATATTTTTACACGATAAAGGCAGACAATAGTATACTGATTCAAAAATTCCTTGTTAGCGTATACATTGACGAGGTTCATCTCTGTTCATAATTGATTTTGTTTGTAAATCACTTGAATTTAGGACACACTAGCATATTACAGTTAGACTTATGTATAAAATGGTCACAACTAAGCCCTTTAAAACATTATGATAATATACAAACTATAACAATGAGCATCTGAATAAATACCAAGATGTAACGTATATAACGTCCCACTGCAACCTCGACTCATCTGAGCGCAATGCGTCCCGAATACAACAAACGTAACACAAGCTATTGTGTTGTTGGAAATACTCACAATTTTTTAGGCTTTTTGTAATTACATTTTTTCTTTTACAGACGTCTCAATGGGAAATGAAGACCATGCCACAATACGAGTGGTGTTCGAAAAATAATGTCCGCTTTGCATTTTAGTGGAAAGTGAGTAATTTGATATGTGATATTTAAGTAAATTGGTAAAATCAGTAAGAAAAACTGAATTTACTGACGAATTCTTTCTCGCAAAAGTACCAAACTACATTGTATATATAGTTGTATAGTCATTATAATATGTACGATTCTTTGAAAACTCAGTGATAATGTCTATTAACATTTAAATAATAAATAAGAACATAATTAAATTTTCAGCGGCTGAAATGCACTATATTCTTTCTAAATCATCTACCATAGAACTTTTTTAACATTTTAAGAAAGGTTTTAAAATCTGACCTACGCCGACACAGTAAAATAACACTAAGCATAGAACGACGCTCAACTTCCAAGAAAATTGCATTCACTTATGATGTAGTATTTTTCAAAAAATGCGAAACAAAAAAGCATTGCATGTGTGTTGGTTGAATTCTCAAATCCAATGAATGCTACAACTCAGATAAGCTTCATAAGTTAGAAAATAAGCAATGCCAAAAAACAGTTGCATTTTATTATGAGTGGAGACTTAGTCATATACAAATGTATACAATGACTATAATTGTCCAAATGCTCTCCGTTGTGTAAACTGCAAGTGTATCCGGAAGAATACAGCAACTATTTAAACTTAATCAGACACTTGGATTGTATAACGTGATCTGTAGCTTAAAGGTGTCTCTTTCCCATTATTTCCCCAATTTCTCATAATCATGAACTGGTGACGAATCAACGGGACATGTAGGTTATAATTAGAATACAGATTTTCTGCAGTCTCCGCGACTGATCCCGAACTTTCAGTCATTTCTATATGAGGGCCATCTGAAAAATACACAATACAGTATACACATTCATACAAAGTTTCTTGTTGACAGTAAGAGTTCACGAATTACGGCTATAACATTACTTTGTAACTGTCATTTACAAACTTGTTATTGAAATAATTCCAACCGATACGTCTTATTAGAAAAAGTTCATACCTTGCAAAATCATTCTGGCCTGCTTTTTCAGTCTTTTGGAATATCTAAAAATATATACGTATGTATAAGTAAATACTCGATGCAAGTTGCATTCTACATTGTAAATCCAGCTGAAACAATAAATTTGTTAGAGGCAATAAATATCTTTTAAAATTTTAATTATGAATGGGTTCATAGGCATATGAGATACTCTTTTTACTTTAAATGGCCGTTAAATTTATGCACGTAATTCCAAGTAAATGGTTGTATTTTTACTTTCAGTGATCATGTACGGTTTGATGGTTTTTAATCGTTAGAAAAAAGTTGACTCTGCATCAGGGCGTGATCGGCCTAGTCGTTTGAGACTCATACAAATATCCCGAGTTATGTCACCATTTGCTTTGTTGGTATGATCCAGAAGTTTTACAGATGTAAAAGGAGAATATGAGAAAACTCGAGCAGAAATGTAAAAGTTAGGTACCTTCGAACCTATACATCGAGTGCACAGTGCATCATTTCTATTTTCCGATGATGGTGACTGCACTCTTTATTTTCCATACTACAATAATTTACTATTGCAGACTACATGCACAACTAACCTATGTTTTTATGTTGACGGCACTGGCAACAAGTTGAAAATGTTTTTTTTAAACATTTTCAAAAGATGAATAAGGATTTAAAGTCAAATTTTAAAACAATAACACAAAGCATGTTGATTTGAATTTTGCATAAAACACTTCCTATTTTTAACCTATTTTCACACTGAAGTTGATAAAAATGTAGTTTAAACTCACAAAAACACACGCGTTATGAAATAAGCCATCAAAGAGATACATTTGATTTGTAGGATAGATCAGATAGACATCTTTCGTTCCTTGATGAAAATTTAAATATGTAAAGTATAAATTTATAGCCCATGCTTATCTTTGAAGAAGCTATATACACTGCACTAAACGAAGCACAAAATTAATGTATTTGCAAAAAATTGTTTACTAGAAAATTTATTGAAACTATCTTGTAACTACGTGAGTGAACACTGTGTTTTTGGAAAAACCGACTGAAATAAAAAAAATATAAGCATCACATGCTACATTGTATGACAAATTGCTACGTACACGAAAAAAAAAAACGTTGTGTAAGTTCTATTCTTAGTTACGAGAGTATCAAATTAATGTGATATGTTTTAAATATTATAAAATGCAACGTTTTCTGATTAAACGAAATATATTTTTTCAAAACTTCAACAACATTATATGCAATATATACTGAATTTTACTGTTATGTTCTGTTCTATGATTTTATCAAGCTTCGAATACATGTACATTGTAATGCCTTCAGAATCTTTCTTTATTTAATGAACTTACCTTTTCGTAAGTTACGACAGAAAAACAAACTAGGTTTAAAAGTATGGTAAATATATTTGCGTACGGATATACATGAGATATAACAAAATAGTATCGGTTTTTTTAGCGGAGGTGCTGAATTCTGACTTTTCATACTATTTATATTTTTGTGTACACTAACTGTTTATAGCTTTACTGGACAAAGTCCAGCAGAGCTTATGCCATTGTGGCTTGTCTGTCGTCCGTCTGTTCGTATGTCCGTAAATATTTCCTTGCTAGCACTCTACAGGTCATAATTTTCATTTGATTTTCATGAAATTTCCTCCGGAGGTTGCCTACAAACTGTGGATGATTCCTATTATTTTTGGGTCAAAATACAATGTCACAATGACCCGAACTTTGAGAATTGTTTTCTCTCAATGTCCATATATCTATATCACACACAGTCTTCAAACTTCCTAGGATAATTGGTTTTAATGAGTTTATGATCACTACTGTTGGGGGGTCAGTGGGTCAGTCAAAGCTTAGAGGTTATAGTGACTTCCGTTAGCTTTACCTTGATATCACTCTACAGGTCACAGTTTTCATTTTAATTCATGAAACTTTGCCAGAAGGCTGTCTGCAACCTGTAAAGGATTGTTTTAGGGGTCAGCGGACCAAAGGTAAAGGTCACAGTGACTCGTACCTTAAAAACCATTTCGTCTCAACATTTTTAGATCTAATTATCAACAACAGTCTTCAAACTTCATAGGATGACTCTTACTGAGCAGATTATCCCTAATGTTTTAGGGTCAGCGGTTCTACTTTGTTAATATTATCGTGTCAAATAGCAAGAGCACCTAAAAGTGAGATCAGACTTTTAATTTTATAAAGTGAACATTAGAGGAACACTTTTTATGCGGTCAGTCTTTCACAGAACCTACATATCTTTCATTTCTAAGCCTCATTCTTGCAAGTGGCAGATGGCCTATAATTCCTAAACGGTTTTTCCAAATTAATTTTCTCTAGAAATTGCTTGTGAAATTATTTCCAAACAAGTTGATAATCATGTTACGACAGTATAATTATTCCTAACTGTAATTTACATTTTTTATATTTCACATGTAAGATAATTATGTGACATATGCCGCAATTTCAACGCTAAACTTTACACGTAAACTAGATTGGTTGTGGAGGAAGGCCAAATACATATGCTTAGGGTGTTATTAAACTTCTCACAACCGTATTATCGGTAAAGTGATTAACGAAGTGGTTAGCGCACTGATTTTTTATCAATGAGACCTTGGTTCAATTCGCAGCCTGGTAGTATGTGAGTAGTATGT
This sequence comes from Saxidomus purpurata, assembly GCA_022818135.1. Classification (NCBI taxonomy): domain Eukaryota; kingdom Metazoa; phylum Mollusca; class Bivalvia; order Venerida; family Veneridae; genus Saxidomus; species Saxidomus purpurata. The sequence goes on along the minus strand of JAFMSR010000012.1, from coordinate 23,423,353 downwards.
GAGAAGGTAGGTTGTCACCAGATTGGAAAGGTGGGGTTCCTCTGGGATATCCTCATTACTATATAATACTATAAAATCATTTGTTGTAAGAATATATGAGATGTGTGTGAACAAATTAGCATTACTATACTGATAATGTGAAATCGTTAAAATGCAAAAGGTAGATATTTGTACAAGCATATGTTTCTTGTTAGGCCATTGAAGTGAGATTCTGTATCACAACTTCCATTGAGAAATAAAAACATAATGAAAACCTCTGGAAAATTCTTATCTCATCCATTTCGAATTTCAGTTACTTCGAAATTAGAACGGTTTGTAAATGTTCGGTCTTAAACTAAAACTATTCAATACGCTAAGCGTATTACTTTAGCAATGCTATTATGGTACAGGAAGGTTTTCACAAAACAGGAGATAATTGTATATATGCAACATATTGAGTTGAGTATGAATATTTATTGTAGTTACATCAGCCGACGATATAATGCCTGTAAAAGAATAGTAAAAACAAACGTGAATACATTTGATAACAACAACAAAATACTTTAATATAAGTGTAACAAATGAATTCTAGCAAATGGTTTGAGTTATGCGATAAATCAAATCTGAGAAAAAGTAACAAAATAGTTGATTTATTTATGATGTTTAAGAAATAAATGGAATATGCCAAACATTTTCAGATTCGCATTGCATCCTTTCCGTATGTCCTTCTCTATCAAGTACCCTGCTCGGTAGAGTATTGTATCTAAGTTAAAACTTAAAAGCATTTTCACAGATCTTACTCTTGTTACTGCCATAGTACATGTAATACCAGCATTTTTAACAAGACAGACCAGAATTACTTCGTATAATAGCTTTTTGACCCGTGAGCTATGACCTATTAGACGTATGCATTCGTGCAGGTAAACATTAAAGGCAGATGAAATATTTGCACGTGTTACTTACCTTTACGCGTTTAATTATAATATATCGCTTTTTATACCATCGAATAGCAATTTAGCGTACCTGGTAACGCTCATAACTACAAAACTAGATGATGCTGGTACAAGACTCGATAATTTTATTCTCTTTTGATAAATGCATCTATATTTCATAAATTTATAAAAACAGATAAATCTTCCACCTCACGGGCTATATCTGTGTCTAAATCTTTCAGTTATGGCGTCAATCGCATGTATATGTATTAATTTCAGTACTTCGCGATATTCACGGGCTTTTTATGAGAGATGTTATTCGTAATAATTTTCCAGAGGTTTTCATTATGTTTTTATTTATCAATAGGAGTTGTGATACAGAATCTCACTTCAAGGGCTTAACAAGAAACATATGCTTATACAAATATCTACCTTTTGCATTTTAACGATTTCACATTATCAGTATAGTAATGCTAATTTGTTCACACACATCTCATATATTCTTACAACAAATGATTTTATAGTATTATATAGTAATGAGTTTTTAACTTTTCTTTGATTTGTTTTCACATCATATTTGAAAAGTTTCCTCTTCATTTTCGTCGACGAATGTGCACTTAAATCAACAATATAGTTTTCTCTTTTTATCATTTTACAAAACACATTTCTTTAAAACGTTTATATATATTACACTTCCACGAAATGTGCGGTTTTCTGATTTGTCAACGATCCGTAAATAGATATTGATATTTACTGGCAAGCCGGTAATATACACTTGACATAACCCCGTTACTGTACCCCATGCTGAACGTGAGCTTGTTCGCCGCGTACACTACGTCAATGTATAAGTCCGTGCTGATTTGTGACGTCACGCAGTGACATTGAGGTATCATAAGGGGATTTGAAGGTATGGTTACGTTCAGCCGTAAAATAAATAAAACATAAACGGAATCTTTAAATATTTAAGAAAGGGAAGGGTAATAAAATTGTTATTTGTTTTTTGACGTGATATATGGGGATATATTACCTGCCTCGACAAAATATTACCCTCGCCTTAAGGCTCGGGTAATATAAGTCTAGGCGGGTAATATATCCCCATATACTACTTCAAAAACAAAATAACATATAATATCATCAACTACCCTCCGTTGTTACCCGACACACAACAAAACACCTATAATAAGAAAATTTAAACTTTTGACTTTGAGACTTAATTTTATATTGCCAATTACCAAAGTTATAATTTTATCACTTGTAAATTCATTTTTTTAATTTACTGTAAGTTATGAATGTGCCTTTTTGTGTAAAAATCATTTTTGTTTTTTATAGAATGTTTAAAGACATAGCGTGACGTATCTTTGGAGAACAGTTTTGAGACAATAAATGTGCACTACAGCTAAAAGTGATTATAGTCTGTGATTAAAGACTGAGAATAAGGAGGCCCCGTCAGCAATTTTAACATCGCTATTTGTTGACAGACATCAATGAGATTAAATTTCGAAATCTTGTTAACACTGTATTCTAGACCAACTGCAAATGACTGGCTAATATTTTGAACTTGTAGATTACTGAGAATTGTTTTATATGATAGGATTTGAAAAATCAAAAATATTGATAAAGATGCGTTTTAAATGCGTAATGAATAAATAAAGAATTAATCAGTTACACGCTATCATACACTACAATGATATGTTGGGGCCTCAATCTAAACAACGCCTGTGAAAATGTACATTTACAACTAAGCATGACAAAAATGAGAAGTAAATTTATAATTACAGGTACCTGTTTTTCAACATTTTGCGCTTTATCTTTAGGTAAGTGCATATGGAAGCTCCAGATAAGTTGTAGGCTGTTACGTGAATGATGTTCACTACCACTTATAAACTAACCAACCAATATCCTTTGATTCTAACACGACAAGTGTTGTATTGTAATAGTGACCGCTGAGTTTTCCGACGTACATGTAAACTTTTAATATCGTTCGAACGTTTCCTCGGTGGCAAAATTAGCGCCAGATTTCAATATCTGATGCAGACTAAAATCGCACAACTATGTTGAAGTCCATGTATTTATTCCAAAAAAGCATAAGACGTGGTTGTTGTTTTTACATTGATTCGTTGTGTACTTGCACAGAGATTATACAGTTCTTCCAACCAATATCGATGCGCTTATATTATTTCGAGAATCCCTAAAGTGTATTTAAAATATCGAACTCTGGAAGATGAACTATGAAAATCCAAAACATAGCACAAACTCTATTACCGAAGTTTACATTAAGTGATATGTAAGTTTATTATTCCATCATATACACTACTAATGTCGGATAAAGGACGGTTCCATTGCATGTTGCAATGAAAACTTATTGAAAAAATGCGTTATGATATAAAACAAACAATTTTCCGATGCTTTGTTTGGGGAAGTTACGTCAAAAATGTTTATAACGTGTGATACAAGAGTCACATTACATATGCAGGGGGCTGTAAGATGAGATTCGCCAGCTCTGCTAAAACTGCAGATATCCCAATCTGGAATGTAAAAAAAAACTTCCAATCAGTGACTGAAGAAATGCTGTCATCCGGAGTAAACGGCAATAAAGCGATATTAGCAACACAGCGGAAGAGTCCAGCCATTTTTCTTTTTAAGTAACAGTGACCTTGGTCTTGACCCTAGTATCCCAAAGCCCAATCCTAAGCTTCCTCTTCACGCAAGCTATAAACAAACAGTTTCATTGCAAAGGGTCACTCCTAACTCGAGTTATTGAGCGGAAACAATTGTTTTTCTATTTTCAGTAACAGTGACCTTGATCTTAACCCTAGTAATCCAAAATGTTATTCAAAGCTTTTTCTCTACGCACGTTACATACACATTAGTTTTTGAGTGGAAACCAAATGTAAGACACCCGGAAGCCCACCCGCCCGCCATACCGCCCGCCTGACAGACAATTGACATCTATATTCTAATAAAAAGGTTTTCATTGAAACAGCTGGTTAAAAATATGATTACATCAATAGTTTACAACATAATTCCCACATTAATGTTAACTGATCCGAAAGATATCACAATTATAGTATTTTACTTCTCTCTAAAGGAACGAAATTCTGTGTCAATTTAGTTTAAAAATATTATTCATGTAACATTGTCAGGATATTTACAATGCTAATGCGACCCGCAAGGATTTATATATCACGTATAACACACATTACGTTTTCAACTGGTAGTACTTGCAATGTCAAATTGCATTCCACGTTTATAAGTTACAATAAAATGCTGCTACGCGTTGAAAATAGTTCGGTGTATTTTTCAAAGACAATGTTGTTGGTATTTAATCACGGTTAGTCGCTCAAATGTGTGTAAGTAGATCACCTTCTGACGGTCTCGTGATCTTTTTACTACGCATTTGAACTCATAATAGTGATTTTATACACATTCATTCACAGTAAGGGATTTAGTATTGCCGCGCTTGACCACTTAATTTCACAAATGTATCAAAATGAACACTAACCTAAACATAAAGGGAAGCAACCTAAGGTTGTTAATCTTTAATGTCAATGCGAATTAATTTGCCCGTGATCGTCTGCAACAAATTGCTTCAAATATACAATTAAACATATTTATAATGCTTACATTGATCTGAAATGTAATAGTAATATGGATGTATTTATATTTTGTCACTTTTAAGATTTTGTGTTATATTGGATTTATAAAGGGAAGCTTCCAATTCATTGTCGTTTGAGCAAACCTTGCGCAAACATGTAAATTATATCAGTATTAATACGTGTCCAGCAAGTATATATTCGAGTAACTTTACAATGATTGGTAATAATGGTTTCATTTTTACCAATTTATAAAGGGAAGCAACCCAAGGTCGCAAATTGTTAAAATTTATGTGCATTTATCTCGTCATGTAAATATAAGTAAAAGTCAGTACACTGTTCACAGAAGGTTTAAGCGAAAAATGAAACAACATCTGCAGTTGGATTAACAAGCTATAGAGTAACTTTTTTCTTGGGTAATGGATCAATGGGTCAGTCGCAAGAAGTTAATTCCATTTCTATGGTGTCATAAGATGAATCAATTATTAAGAACATAAATATCAAACTTACATAGATAAAAACATGGTGTGGGGATAACACAAAGAGTAACACATGAATAACTTTCTGATTCAATTTTATTTCCTTCCACGTTTTAACTTTTTTCTTGCCTCATACCCTGAATTATCGTCATTGGAGTTTTTAAAATAGTTTCATGGTGAAAATAAAATCGGTTCATAACCTGTGTCCGACAAATAGAACGTCAATTGTCTGCTCGAAAAATGCGCGGTTGCACTTTGTTTGCAAATTTATTCTACTGATAGTGATAACAAGTGGTTGTATCTTTCTTATGACCTGGCTCTCGTCTTTATTTGGTTGACATCTATGCAGGATTAAGAAATATATCATGAAAAGTGTTACCTGAATCGGGGTTTGTTAACATTTCTGCAACCCAAACATTGCCGAAAAAGCCTTCTCACGTGGGATCAGTTCCGCGTGTGTTGTTCTTTACGTTTGCGTTTAAAAGCGGTACCTTAATAATTATAGTCAATATATAAGCGGATGTGCGTAAATTATGCTGCTCTTTTTAGAGTTTACTTAAAGGATCCATTCTTCTGTTTGCAAGTTTAATTGATGGTGAGTGATGAGTTTCATGTATTTATGGATTACTATAGGCTCTATATATTTTAGCTTTTACTGCTTTTCATCTGAGGGAAGATAAAAAGATATTCTCAGATATATTTCCCAATTTTATTCTCAGTTATGCTGTAGGCATTGTTTAGAACGTTAGTGGAAACTTATAGAAATTTCTTTGCTTATCTGTTGGATATGTATCAGTGTATATTTTTGATCTTGCTTCTTAAAAACATTTGAAACTCGAGTATGTCCGTCCGTCCGTCCGTTTGTCCAAATATCAATCCATCTATCTACATGTATCATTGACACAAGTAAACACTTTTACATCCCTCTCTGAAGTAAATGCAAATATCATATTATATACTCTCGGTATTTATGTTCGCATTCCACGCATGTACTTATATCACGTAATATTGTTTATTTAATGAAATTTGCCGTAGTAGACTGCTATTATTTTCGACGAATTTGTGCCTGCTCTTATGAAATGTATCATATTTTTCGAAGAAAAAACAAACTTGCTACAAACTCTCATGAACTGTATCATGTTATTCGAATAATTTTCAGACTTGCTGTGAGGTCTTATAAACAGCAAAATTTAAAAACTTGTAGCTGGATGATAAACAGTGCAATGGCCATAATTTGTTACAAACAACACTGTCATGCACGTTATTATTCAATAATCAAAATTGGGCTTATCAAATCAAAACTATCTTGGATAATTTAGGCTTATCAGATATGTGGCATAATTTTCATTACTACCAAGATATATCAACATTTGACTTTATTAAACAAAGAATATTAGACCAGTATCACCAAACTTGGTACGCAGAGATAAACAATTCCCAGAGATTATTAACGTACTGCAGATTTAAGCATAATTTTGATCTAGAACCATACCTACCATTGACTACCATAGTTTAAACGATTTAAAATTGCACTGTGTAGATTCCGATTATCATCCCATAATCTTGAAATAGAAAGAGGACGGTATCATAACATAGTACGATCTGAAAGAATCTGTAAATTGTGTACTTCTAAAACTATAGAAAATGAATATCATGTTCTATTAACATGTCCTATTTATTCCGATTTACGCAAAAAATACATAAAACCCTATTTTTTTACCTGGCCAACTTTGCAAAAATTTGATAATCTCATGATGTCGAGAAACAAAAAAGAAATAGCTAACCTCTCAAAATATTTGTATTTTGCCAATAGGCGTAGAGATGAACTAGACCATTAATTCTTTATTGTATTAACCTTATTGTATTACTTATGCTTCTGCTGTGAGAATTTTATTTTTCTCTATAAGACCGGTGATGTTAAATTTTCAATGTTTTTGTCACTACATTAATTGTATGTAGGCTAGAAGTAATGTAATATTACTTAATGCTGAATAAACTTTGTTGTTGTTGTTGTATTCACGCTTCGCAGTTAAAACAGGAAGAGACATTATCAATATTACGCATTAATTGTCACATATCTATGACTTTGTAAATATTTCATTTTATAATTAATTAACTTAAACTTCCTTCATCTTAAATGTTGTCACATGTTTATATGCCCACGTATCGAAAAACATCAGGTGATTATTCAATTAAATCCAGAGCTTTTAATATGGTATAAGTTTAATTGTTTATCGTAGCGAATTACGTTTCACTTTTCGTGAAAACCCGAGTCTGGTAAATATAAAAGAGCAATTAATATTAAATTTTGTGCAAAACATTGCTTAACTAAAAAGGTAACGACTATTCAACATGAAAAGAAACGAAAATGAAACACTTTAAATATTACATATTACTTAATGTATAATCTAAACAAGTGTGTGTGTTAATGCAGCGAATTACTTGAATACCCGATGTTTGACTTGGTACTAATAACGGTTCGTCATGCAAGGTCTATTTGCCTGTTTTTTCGTCCCTAGACCCTGACATATAATCAGAAATGTATATAGTTACAAATTTACTTATCACCCGTTACAAGTAATTTGTATTCGACTCATTTTCGTCACTTAGTAATAATTTCGAATGACACAGGTACGTAGCACTCAGAGTTGCTACCCTTTTTGCAGATTAATTTGTCTCTCTTTATTATCAATAATTCATTTTTCAAAGTTTCTGTTGAGAAAAGTTTGTACAGCGAAAGAATCGTGTGACATATCCATTGGTTCCATTCAGCAACATTTAATGAGACTCAATTATCAAGAATCATTTCTATAACGGGATTGTCATCATGTGAAACGAGGTATTTCCATTCGAAGGCTCTGGGATTTGAAATTATTGGGCAAATGACGTGCCTTAGACCAATTGACTTAGAGTAAGAAACCCTTGCTAACACAAGAGAAAATTGGTCAACATTTATCTGATGGTGAATTCTTAGATGGACGACTGAAATAAGGGGAAACGGGTCTAACAAGAGAGAAGTTTTACTTCATAGTCCTGGGTAGTTTACGTATTCTTAATTCAGTTTGTAAAACACTTACGAAATGTTGCTGATAAATTTATATACAAACTTATAGATGTTTTTCTATGATATGAATAAGTGCATCTAAATCGTGGTTCAATCTTACACCATATGAATGCGCACGACAAGGAAGTATTGCCGTCACGCATGATTAGGAAGTTCGACACAAAATATTACAAACAGCTCAGAATGTATATGCAATACGAATATGCGTTTATTTTTATATATTTACATTTTAGTTGTAAGTAACCTCTGCCATTTGATAGTTTCCAAAAAAAATATTGAATACGTTCTGTTAAATTTTTATCATTTACTGCACTGTCAGGACAGTGGATCTTATGATGTTTGTTGACATTAAACCGTGAATATTAAAAGAATCTAAGTTTATTTCAGAACATTATTCAAACGGTATTTCAAACAACCAACGGATACGACATACTGATATGCTGCAATATACACTACAGAAAATTTGAAGAAAAACATTTCAAAGAAAAAGCTCACGTTTAATTAGAAAAAAGAACCAACACTTTTTTCTCCAAAACAAATACAATTAGTCCGAATCCAAAAATGATGTGAAATTTTATCGACAAAATTTACGGCGCATTATCTGTGCAGTCATAGTTTTTTTTATTTTTTGATATTATTTGCATCCGATCTTGCTCTTAACAATAATCAAATAAAATCGACAAGTGTTAACGTGGACATTTTGTTAAAACACTTTAAAAATTGCGATCAATTGCTAAAAACGCGACTTAGAAAAGGACGTTATACGTCGATATTACAATGTGTTATGACAAACACTAAAACAATTAATGGGCTTTCTGTTATTTTTGCAGAAATTCTTGTTGGGCATATATGCGTTTAAACTCTTACAACTGTATTTTTCTTACACTAAAAACAGCCATTTTTCATAATGAGTTTTGTACTATAAGGCGTTATTACCAGTTTATAGTACTAATCCGCACTTGAAACGTGTTAACATTTGCTCTTCAGTGTGATGGATGAAGGAAGGTTCTCCAGGTCCTAAACCGCACTTTGACACTTAAGATGCTTAGACAAAAATTACGATATGTAGCATATCTATAGCTGTTTAGTTTTTGGAAGTGTCTCGGGTCCTCGTCCGCACCCCAAGCCCCGGATCTGGAGACTATGTTATAGCCATCACTTTGAGCCCTGGACATATTTTTGTATTTTCTATATATTACTTTCTAAAAATTACATGATATATCGAAAACTGTTTTGCTATAACTTATTTCTTAAAAGAAAAGAAACGTATACCATCATTGATTTTTAAATACCCTCAAAGTTGAAACTTTGTTTGTTTATTTTATTTCGTTGTTTGTCTTATTTTACATTTCATTGAAGAGAACATGCCTGCAGTTATGGTAATATTTTACAACTACATTTATCACATACACATGACTGTATGTTTTCCACAATTTCCTGTGATGTGATAATCTGTCTGGACTTCGACCCTTCCCTAAAATGTTAAAAAAATCGCTGTTATTTGAGTCAAGAGTACATTGACAGAGAGTAGTATGGATCACCTTCAGTGATAACTCTAGTTAAAAGTACATCTCATGACATGCAAAACATAATTCAATGGGCAAACCTCAGATCTATCAGATATTATTCAACAAAAATAAATTATGCCTTCAATTAACGTAAAAGGATAAATAAACAAGAGCTGTCTCTCGTAAGTGACAAACGCCTTCAAAAAAAAAATCTAACAGTCTGTGTCATCTCCTAATGCTCAGCAATTGTGCTATGTAATTTAAAAATCATTCAATGCATGGCAGAACAACCATGCATACAGGACTACATTTCGTTTAAACTCGTGGATAAAATTGACCTTTGAGGTAGGGACGTGGGTCTTTCCACGACACGTCGTCTAAATGTGCTAAACATCTGTGCCAAATTATTTTAAAATCCTTCAATGCATAACAAAGTCAAAGTCCAAACACGAATGTATGCGTATATAAAGTATCCCATTACCTTTAAGCTCTAAGTGTGACCTTGACCGTTGAGGTAGGGACATGGGTCTTGCCTGCAATATGTCATCTTGGTGTGCTGCACATTTGTGCCAAGTTATTTTATAATCCTTCAATGCATGACAAAGTAACAGCCCGGACACGAATAAAAGTAACCACGGACACACGGACGGACATACGGTGCGATTTTAATAGCCCTCGTTTAGGGGCATAATAAAATGATGGCACACTAAATCAACATATAGAATTTTTGTAATAAATCGCTAATTGTACAACAGATTTACTGTATATTTTGATTTCATCAATGATAACTGGAATGTACAGCTTACACGTTTAGGTGAAGTAATAATACTTACAAATATTTTGTTTTTATCCTTTAAAGTAATCAAATTTGTCGTTTATTTTAAATTCAATATTACTTTAAAACCAAAATAGCATAGATAGGTGTGATGCATTTGTTATGGATGGATGGCAGAGATGTAAATGCAGAGATAGGTTTCAATATTTTATGAAAGGGATTTAATCAAATAGTTCTGACATGAACAAGCCTTTTAATCAGTGTTTATACCTCCATGACTGTTCAAAACGGTTCAATCCTTACTACTAACTATGACTACGTGAGAAATGTAACAGGTTAAAAAACAATTTATTTTCCGTAGCTTATACAATTTTTCATATCACCATGAACGAAATTTCCGATCAATATAACAATTTTCTGTATTTCGGCATAAAAAGTATGAGGTCATGGTTAAATACATTGAATCATTGCATTTTATATGCATTATCTGGTGAGATTATAAGTTTTTAACACAAACTTCAACCTGAATGCCTTTTTTATTTGATCATTTAATCGAGCAAAACCTGATGATAAAAATATCATAAAACAAAAATCTTTGACCGCGCGGCTAACGCGTTAGACGGCGAAATCTGTAAATGTTGACGTAAATAATTCGCTACATTTTTGCTTTCCAACTAATCATTTTTGCAGTAATAATAATTGTGTAATGCACCAAACACGACAAAATTGCCCTTACCGAAGAAAGGTTGTTGTCAAAATAATGTATACTTGAAAAAAGTGAAACCGCCAACATCTTATTGAAATTATGATAGTAAAAGACCAATTTTCGTTAGAAAATTTGGTGCTGCCAGATAGCGCTTTTTACGTGTATGTTAATGCTAAATAGGAAAAAAGGAATTCTATTTTCGAACAAATAGACTTTTCCATCTACTATTAGAATTCTGGTCCTAAGGTCCACAGCCACCTTGAATGAAGAAGGAAAAACATCCGGCCGAGAAAATGTGTTCCTTATACCCAGAATTACGCTATATCTAGAGTTGTTATATACGGATATTACTATAACAAGACATACTTGTCATACTTCCATTACTGTTCCTGTGATAAAAATGACTTGAAATTCTAGTTACCAAAATTAATCAAGCAGCTTATTTAAATCATTACACAATAACATACAAATTCATTTTGGATCAATAAATGTATTTAGGAATATAATAACATTGATCTATCTTTACATACTTCTCTAAAACAGAATCTGGCTGTGATAAATGATATCATAACTTATTAGACGAATCTAACTTAATCAATTTTGTCTCTTTTATATTTACAAATGTGCATGTAGCATAGATGAAAATTAAGATATTCCAAAAGATATTATGCATTAGTAATTGGTGGATTGCAAATATGTAAATGTTCAGATTGTTGTAAACACTTATGACTCATTCTTTTTTGGGTAGGTGATTTAGGCGAAAATACACTGTATGCAAATTTCAAGAAAACTGTGCATTTTTTCCCATACATATCCGGAATATTATTGACAACTACTTCGTCTTCAATGTTGCAAATGTTTTTGCAATTAAAGGTGATTGCATCAATACCATATCCTTGTTTGCAAATTTGAATTTTACGTGGTTTTACAAAAAAGAAGACTGAATCCTTTTAGTAAAATAGTTTTGACATGAACAATCTTTGTAAGCAGCTTTTATACCTTCATGACTGCCTCCTTGATCAAAACAGTTCAAGCCCTGCTTACAACTATGACTATGTGAGAAATTTGACTATGAATTTACCTGTGGAAAATGATATGTTTTGTAACAAAAACTATCAAAAATATATCTATAATGAAATAAACGTCACACAATCGTTTACTCACTTAATTGCTCATTGATTTTCCCCTTGCTGACCCTGCTGGTACAAAGAGGGTACAGAAATATACATCTATGTTTATGTGTAAGACTGGGTGAACGATTAAGAGAATGACTGATTAATCGATTAATTGATAGATAATTGATTGAATGATTGATTGATTTGTTGTTTGATTGATTGGCGATTGATTTAATAAATGATTGATTGCTTAAAGATATATTACCCTTTAAAATGGTCACATTGGTTTATAATTAAAAATGATGCTCAAAACACGGTGGATGCTTTACAAACATATAAAAAAGAAGTTTTACCAAGTTGTTTCTGTTATTGACATTATACAAATTAAGATATACATAACCGAAAGAGTGGATTTTTTTTTTAATTTTTGACTGGGATAAAGACTTTCTGTCCTCTAAATTCAATGTGAATGAAACTGTTATACAGATTGTTATTTCTGGGTTAAGAAAGACAATGGTTATTATTCTAAGAGTATAAATCACTGATTAATGTTTTATCTAAAATCTTGATGGTCACTTTGAACGGTTATATCACTTTAATGAATGTTGATTGTATGCATAGTTGATTAAATGAGTAAACGATTGCGTGACTTGAATAGTTATCTGTTTAACTGATTGTAGATAATATTATTGATAGTTTTGTTTATTGTTTCGCTAAAGTTTGACTGACTAACTGTTTCTTTAACCATTTTAGTAAAGGTGGGACTCATATTGCAACTATGCACGGTCATTCAATCAGAGGATCATTCTATCAAAATCTCTCCGAACAAACAACATTTATTATATATTTTTAACCGAAAGGTATGCAAAACTGTATCAATTAACTTTTCTATGACAAATAAAAAATATAGCAAATCAAATCAAGCAACCGTTTAATCACTTAATTAAATATGAAGACATTCATGCAACATTAATTCAACAATAAATCGTTCACTCAATCAATTGTCAACTCAATCAATCGTCAATCAATCATTCGCTCTAACATTTAATAAATCATACAATTTACCATTCAAATGGAAACATTGAACGCGTTAGGCAGCTTCAAGACGAGTTAGACATATCATGTAGGCAATGTCCATCTAATCAGCCAAACTTAGCTTTAAGTTGCCTACCGAATCTATCAAACTCGATTTGAAATTCAATGATTCATTTGAATTGTTAATTGTATGACTGATTGAGCGAATGACTAATTGATTGTATAGTAGTCCTCCAACTACATGTCTATAAATAGAACAGTTCCCTCCCTGTAGCACCAGGGACAGCAAGGGAAAAAACAATGCGTATCGGTCACTTTCAGTCAAATTGGTAGCCTCATTACCCACATAATACAGTACCCTTTCTGTACTAGCACAACCATCAGCTGAAGAAATTAATGCTTGAAGACATTACATTTATGAAAACGTTAAACGATATGCCCGAATAAGTTAATTATAAATAAAATGAAAATAATGACGCTATATGAGTTTTCTATTTGTATTTGCCAACCGGTTTCACTATATCATCAGGGCAAATATAGCATACAATATAAATTACTTAGCAACGTTACGTTATTTTCATTTTATAAATATATGAAAAATGTTAAACGATATGCCGGAATAAGTAAATTATAAATATATATATATCGTGGTTCACTCTTACCTCACATGCATGCGCACTGTGCGTATGAAAAGACAACGAAGAATTGTGGTCACGCATGAAAAAGGAAGCTCGGCAGAAAATATTTTTAACAGCTTAGGATGGATATGTTTTACGGATATGTGTTTATTTATATATTCATACATTTCAGTTGTAAGTATACATTTACATTTTATACATAATTCTTGACTAAATTATGTTCAATATTTTTAATTGACCGCACCGTCAGGGTAATAGATCGTGTGATGTTTGTTAACATGCAACCTCGGAGATTTAAAGAGTTCTTCTATTATTTCTTACTTCATTTCAGTATATTATTCTGACCATGCTTTAAACAACCAATGGTTTCGCAAAATTGCTTCACTGCAAAATACACTGCAGAAAAGTTGAATAACATTTCAAACAAAAGTCTAACAAAGTGAAAAATCTCGCTAGGGAATATAAAATAAAAAAATAAAATTATATTATAGCCGTCGCGTAATTATTTATTGTTGAATCCGACAAATTGAGGTTTTCCTCGAAAGGGATTTAAAAGTTGTTTATTTGATCATTGCGTAATTACATACAAAAATCTTTCGGTTTTGGAGCAGTATTAATACCTTTCAATACTGCTCCAACACCGAATTGACACGATGACACATTCGACTGATTTAACTTATCTTGGTTGATGTTGCTCTCAACCAATTACAAAAGCTATTTTCACAAAAACACGAAGGTCTGTTGTAATAATGTAACAGGACCATATTTCCATGGTTCCTTTAAAAGTTAACATGCCATAAATCATCTCTCAAGATACGGGGAATGAGGATTATTGTCTCTCTTAGAATTATCAATTTCACACTATAAATTATACTAACTTAATCCTTACTTAATATTTTCTTTTTATCTCGCCGTTTATCATAGTATGACAGTATATTTATAAGCTGTTAATAATGGCCGAAGTAGAAGTGGTAGTTAAACATGCTGGCCGGTCATAATATATACACCATGTAAGTGTAACAGTTATGTGATAAATAATGCACATTTCATAACGACTCGAAACAAGAAAGTGTTAATTCGGGAAAATAGGAATTTGCAGTGAGAGTATTATTTTAAGAAGTTCCTGTTAAGACCTTTTGTCTTGAAAGGAAAACAATTTATGTAATTTTATTCAAAATGTATCCAGTTTCAGGAATCACGTCGACGTATGCCTGTAATACCGGCTTTTGGGGAAGTGATTGCCAACTCATTTGCGAGGCTAATTGTCAGAGTAGCTGTAATCAAGTGACCGGTTTTTGCGACAGTTGTCAATCTTACTTATGGGGTGAATATTGCAATAAAGACTGTCCTGAAAACTGTCGATATCAATGTTCTAAGTCATCTGGTTACTGCCGTTGTAAAGATGGTTGGTATGGAAACGTTTGTAATTTAACCTGCGCAAATAACTGTGTGAGATGTTCTACTTTAAGAGGTTTATGTTCATTATGTGTGTCGGGCTACTGGGGTACGTTGTGTGAAAATAAATGTGATACAAACTGTCAGCAGTGTTCAAGGTCGAGTGAAATATGTCGATACTGTAAACCTGGCTTTTGGAATGCCACTTGCAATCAGAAGTGTTTAGGAAATAAATGTAACATTTGTAATAAAAAAAACGGAGAATGCCAGGTTTGTGAACATGGGTTTTGGGGAGACAACTGTCAGAATCTTTGTGGGAAATGTGCAGCAGCAAATTGTGGAAAAACAGATGGACGTTGTTATCCATGCCAGAAAGGTTTCGCCGGTCCCAACTGCACAGTTCCATGTAAGACAATTAATTGCGAAGAAACAACATGTCCTAAAAATTGTTCAAGTTGCAGACAAAATACTGGTCCATGTTACAGCTGCAAGACTGGGTACTGGGGTCCGCTTTGTGAAAAGAGATGCAACAGCTCATGTTCTTCATCTGACTGTAATATGAGATCGGGCGAATGTATAAATTGTATGCCAAACATGTGGGGACCTCACTGTGAAAACTCGTGCGATGAACTTTGCCGCGGATCGTGTCAGAAAACGACTGGACATTGCATATGTGCCAACAGATACTGGGGAAAAGAATGCACAAAGCCGTGTAATGATACAAATTGTGAAATTTGTTCGCAGACAACTGGGATTTGTTCTAAATGCAAATCAGGCTTTTGGGGAAGTAAGTGTCTACACGACTGCCAATCTGAACAATGCCTTGAATGCAGAAGACATGATGGACTTTGCTTGTCGTGCCCACCAGGACTATGGGGCAATTACTGTGAAAAACGATGCAATGATGAATGTCTTTGTTGCAATATCTATAATGGAGGGTGCTTATCGTCCTGTTATCCTGTTGCTGGTAAGCAAAGAATAGTTTTCCACTAAGAGCACTGCAATAAAGGATATATGCGCAGTAGAATATTCATTTATCAAAATTAAAAACAAAATAGCCAAAGACAAATAACAAATGTTGCACAACACAGCATCACTCAAGCATAGTCCCTAGTATAATACGGGAATACGATAATGAAAAAATTTAATCAAGTGGTGCGAGCAAAACAAACGTGAATCTATTGTGCCCATCAGTTAACTTATTGGTATAGGTTTCCTTTTATTTAAGTGCTTGTGATAATTTGATAGTTTTGACCCTATTCTTTGACAAAACTTTATTGTATCAAAGATATGTTTCATTTCAGGTAGAGAAGAAAAAGATATGCCGTCAAACGGCATACACACTGCAACAGTCATTTTATCAGTAACTACTGGTCTAGGAGTAGTATCTACGGTCGTCTGTGTATTGTTTGTAAGATACAGGTAGAGAATTAATACTTCATATGACCTTCATTTTAGTATATTAATCTTCATTTCAAAGTCGACAAGCTAAAAGTAACAACACACACAGAAACTTGGAACCGATCTCAAACATTGCGGCATTTTGTGGCTTTATACTGTATCAGAAAACCGGATATCCCAGAGGAACCCCACCTTTCCGATCTGGTTACAACCTACCTTGAAAATTCTCACATACTACTCACATACTACCAGGCTACGAATTGAACCAAGGTCTTATTGATGAAAAGTTAGTGCGCTAACCATTTCGTTAATCACTTTACCGATAATACGGTTGTGAGATTTTTAATAACACCCTAAGCATATGTATGTGGCCTTCCTCTACAACCAATCTAGTTTACGTGTAAAGTTTAGCGTTGCAATTGCGGCATATGTCACATAATTACCTTGCATTTGGAATATAAAAAATGTAAATAACAGCTAGGAAAGGTTATAATGTTATCATGATAAAACCATTATAATTATACTGTCGTAACATGATTATCAACTTGTTTGGAAATTATTTCACAAGCAATTACTAGAGAAATTTTGGAAAAACCGTTTTGGAATTATAGGTCATCTCCACTTGCTAGAATGAGGATTAGAAATGAAATATATGTAGGTTCTGTGAAAGACTGACCGCATAAAAATTGTACCTCTACTGCTCCCTTTATAAAATTAAAAATATGATTTCACATTTAGGTGCTCTTGCTAGTAAGTTTCTGCTTTTTGAAACGATAATATTAACAAAGTAGAACCGCTGACCCTAAAAAACATTAGGGATCATCTGCCTAGTAAGAGTCATCCTATGAAGTTTGAAGACTGTTGTTGATAATTAGATCTAAAAATGTTGAGACGAAATGATTTTAAAGGTACGAGTCACTGTGACCTTAACATTTGGTCCACTGACACCTAAAACAATCCTCTTAAGGTTGCAGGCAGCCTTCTGGGAAAGTTTTATGAATTAAAATGAAAACTGTGACCTGTAGAGTGATATCAAGGAAAAGCTAACGGAGGTCACTATAACCTCTAACCTTTGACTGACCCACTGACCCCCTCCCCAAACAGTCTGAAGTTTGAAGACTGTGTGTGATATAGATATATGGACATTGAGAGAAAACATTCTCAAAGTTCGGGTCATTGTGACATTGTATTTTGACCCAAAATAATAGGAATCATCTACAGTTTGTAGGCAACCTCCGAAGGAAACTTCATGAAAGTCAAATGAAAATTATGACCTGTAGAGTGCTAGCAAGGAAATATTTACGAAGATACGAACAGACGGACGACAGACAAGCCACAATGGCATAAGCTCTGCTGGACTTTGTCCAGTAAAGCTATAAACAGTTAGTGTACACAAAAATATAAATCGAATGAAAAGTCAGAATTCAGCACCTCCGCTAAATAACCTGATACTATTTTTTACATCTCGTGTATATCCGTACGCAAATATATTTACCATACTTTTACAGGAAACGTAGTTTGTTTTTCTATCGTAACTTACAAAAAGCTAAGTTCATTAAATAAAGAAAGATTTTGAAGGCATTACAATGTACATGTATTCGAAGCTTGATAAAATCACAGAACAGAACATAACAGTAAAATTCAGTATATATTGCATATAATGTTGTTGAAGATTTTGAAAAAATGTATTTCGTTTAATCAGAAAACGTCGCACTTTATAATATTTAAAACATATAACATTAATTTGATACTCTCGTAACTAAGAATAGAACTTACACAACGTTTGTTTTCGTGTACATAGCAATTTGTCATACAATGTAGCATGTGATGCTTATATTATTTTTATTTCAGTCTGTTTTTCCAACAACGCAGTGTTCACTCACGTAGTTACAAGATAGTTTCAATAAATTTTCTAGTAAACAATTTTTTGCAAATACATTTGTGCTTCGTTTTAGTGCAGTGTATATAGCTTCTTCAAAGATAAGCATGGGCTATAAATTTATACTTTACATATTTAAATTTTCATCAAGGAACGAAAGATGTCTATCTGATCTATCCTACAATTCAAATGTATCTCTTTGATGGCTTATTTCATAACGCGTGTGTTTTTGTGAGTTTAAACCTCATTTATATCAACTTCACTGTGAAAACAGGTTAAAAATAGGAAGTGTTTTATGCAAAATTCAAATCAACATGCTTTGTGTTATTGTTTTAAAATCTGACTTTAAATCGTTATTCATCTTTTGAAAATGCTTATAATTCCTTTTTAAGTTGTTAAAAAAACATTTTCAACTTGTTGCCAGTGCAGTCAACATAAAATCATAGGTAAGTGATGCATGTAGTCTGCCATAGTTAATTATTGTAGTATGGAAAATAAAGAGCGCAGTCCCCATCATCGGAAAAAAGAGATGATGCACTTTGCACTCGTTGTATAGGTTCGAAGGTCCCTAACTTTTACATATTTTCTCGAGTTTTCTCATATTCTCCTTTTATATCTGTAAAACTATTAGATCATATCAACAAACCAAATGGTGACATAACTCGGGAATTTGCAACCTGCAAATATTTGTATGAGTCTCAAACGGCTAGGCCGATCACGCCCTGATGTACAGTCAACTTTTTCTAACAATTAAAAACCATCAGACCGTAAATGGTCACTAAAAGTAAAAATACAACCATTTACTTGGAATTACGTGCATAAAATTCACGGCCATTTAAAGTAAAAAAGAGTATCTCATATGCCTATGAAACCATTCATAATTAAAATTTTAAAATATATTTATTGCCTTTAACAAATTTAATGTTTCAGCTGGATTTCACCGTTTGCCTGTACAATGTAGAATGCACCTTGCATCGAGTATTTACTTATACATACGTATATATTTTTAGATATTCCAAAAGACTGAAAAAGCAGGCTAGAATGATTTTGCAAGGTATGAACTTTTTCTAATAAGACATATCGGTTGGACTTATTTCAATAACAAGTTTGTAAATGACAGTTACAAAATAATGTTATAGCCGTACTTCGTGAAATCTTACTGTCAACAAGAAACTTTGTATGAATGTGTATACTGTATTGTGTATTTTTCAGATGGCCCTCATATAGAAATGACAGGAAGTTCGGGATCAGTCGCGGAGACTGCAGAAAATCTATATTCTAATTATAACCTACATGTACATGCGTCTCCCGTTGATTCAACACCAGTTCATGATTATGAGAAATTGGGGAAATAAAGGGAAAGAGACACCTTTGAGCTACAATCCAAGTGTCTGATTAAGTTTAAATATTTGCTGTATTCTTCCGGGTACGATTGCAGTTTACACAGTGGAGAGCATTTGGACAATAGTCATTGGGAATTTGACTAAGTCTCCACTCATAATAAAATGCAACTGTTCTTTGGCATTGCTTATTTTCTAACTTTTGAAGCTTATCTGATTGTAGCATTGATTGGGTTTGAGAATTCAACCAACACACATCACATGCAATGCTTTTTTGTTTCGCATTTTTTGAAAAATACTACATAATAAGTGAATGCAATTTCATTTTTGTTCTCATTTATAATTTAAATGTTAATAGACATAATTACTGAGTTTTGAAAGAATCATACATATTATAATGACTATACAACTATATATACAATGTAGTTTGGTACTTTTGCGAGCAAGAATTCGTCAGTAAATTCAGTTTTTCTTACTGATTTTACCAATTGACTTAAATATCACATATCAAATTACTCATTTTCCACGAGAAATGCAAAGCGGACATTATTTTCCGAACACCACTCGTATTGTGGCATGGTCTTCATTTCCGTTTGAGAGGTCTGTGAAAGAAATAATGTAATTACAAAAAGCAAAAAAAAATTGTGAGTGTTTCCAACAATACAATAGCTTGTGTTGCGTTTGTTGTATTCGGGACGCATAGCGCTTTGACAGATGAGTCGAGGTTGCCGTGGGTAGTTATATAGGTTATATCTTGGTAACTATTCAGATGCTCATTGTTATAGTTTCTATATTATCATAATGTTTTAAAGGGCTTAGTTGTGACAATTTTATACATAAGTCAAACTATAATATGCTAGTGTGTCCTAAATTCAAATGGTTTACAAACGAAATCAATTATGTTCAGAGATGAACCTCGTCAATGTATAAGCTAACAAGGAATTTTTTAATCAGTATACTATTGTCTGCCTTTATCGTGTAAAAATATATTGTGTGGTTATACATTGTGTAGAAATAACGAAACGACAACTATACCGAGAGGCCACAGTGCAGCGTCTTCAGCCAAATTGTATAATGCAAATATGAATATTTGAACGAGCATTTCCTTCACTAAATTTTAAAATGTTACTTGTTTGCGATAAAGTAGTTGTCAGTTGTTAGGCGTCATTCAGATGCTTCGTAATTAATCACTTAGGCCTCCGACCTCCGAGGTTACATTACTCCGCATCGGATCTCTACACCGTGATATACTAACCGTAATATCACTCAAAAATGAAAATTTAATTTCAATATTAAGTAATGTAGCAAAACTGATGTCAAAATTTAGTAAACTGTTGATTCCTCGAAATGTACATTTACAGTTGCGAGACTATACAACGTATGAAGCATGTCGACTGCACTTGAGAGTAATCTACCTTCTATCTCGAGTAAACTGAATATATTACGCTAAAAGTCTAAGGTAAAAATGCTATTTTTAAACAGTCTGTCTGACACGGTTGCTCGTTTTATTGTCAGAATAAAAAAATACATCATTGGAAAGCTAAAGATATGCAGTTTGATATATATTCTTTTAACTACAGAAATTGAATCAGTTGTTTCTAGATAAAAGTCGATAAAGCCCGGTTTGAAATTGTAAACCAGTGTATTGTATCTAACGAAGATAAAAATAGACAGAATGAAATGCATGTTTTCTTTATGTGATATTGTGTTGTAAAAAATATATCTTTTATCTTATATTGTGTGTTTTGTAGGTTGTATTCACAAAGATAAACAGTGATTTTTAGAGAAGATAAACAGTGATTTTTATGGTAGATAAACAGTGCTTTTAAGAGTCATAAACAGTGCTTTTAAGAATAGATAAACAGTGCTTTTAGAGTGAATTCAAATTTTAAGTAATGTAACAAAACTGATGTTCAAATTTAGTAAACTTTTGATTCCTCGAAAAATACAATTACAAAATGAATTCACACACATGTTACGCTACAATTCTAAGGTAAAAATGCTATTTTTAAACAATCTGTCTGACAAGGTTGCTCGTTATACTGTCAGAATAAAATAAATACATCATCTGAAAGCAAAAGATATGCAGTCTGATTCATTTTTTTTTTAACTTTAGAAATTAAATCAGATAAAGATCGATAAAATAGATGGGAAATAGCCCAGTTTGAAATTGTAAACCCGTGTCTTGTATTTTGTATTAGAAATCTAATGAATATAATAATAGACGGAATCAAATGCATGTTTTCTTTATGTGATGTTTTGTTGTAGAAAATATATTTTTCATCTTACGTGTTATCTTGTGATTTGTAGGTTGTATTTAGTGTTCACATTTACATTGATAAACGTTATGTTAAAGTTAATTTGTTTTAATAGGATTTTATGCATTGAGCCGTGACTGCACTTTTATATTTATATAAGTTCCAACCATTCTACGCAATAGGTAAGACAGGTTTGAAATAGTAAGCTGATATTCAAAGTTGTTACGTACAGGTTGTGATGATAGAATTGTCATGACGGTAAGGCACTGCACTGGTATAAGTAGTATATGGTTAGGAACGGGTTCGAAACCAACAGGATACTTTTTTTTCTTTGTTGTCTGTTTTCAGTGCTTTTTTCGAATTTTTACGAATAACATCTCTCATAAGAAGCCCATGAATATCGAGAAGTACTGAAATTAATACATATACATGTACATGCGATTGACGCCATAACTGAAAGATTCAGACACAGATATAGCCAGTGAGGGGGAACATTTATCTGTTTTATACATTTACGAAATATAGATACATTTATCAAAAGAGAATATAATTATGGAGGCTTGAACCAGCATCATCTAGTTTTGTAGTTACCAGGTACGCTAAATTGCTATTCGATGGTAGAAAAAGCGATATATTATAATGAAACGTATAAAGGTAAGTAACTCGTGCAAATATATCATCTGCCTTTAATGTTTACCTGCACGAATGGACTTGTCTAATAGGTCATAGCTTACGGGTCAAAAAGCTATTATACGAAGTAATTCTGGTCTGTCTTGTTAAAAATGCTTGTATTACATGTACTATGGCAGCAACAAGATTAAGATCTGTGAAAATGCTTTTAAGTTTTAACTTATATACAATACTCTACCGAGCAGGGTACTTGATAGAGAAGGACATACGGAAAGGATGCAATGCGAATCTGAAAATGTTTGGCATATTCCATTTATTTCTTAAACATCATAAATAAATCAACTATTTTTTTACTTTTTCTCAGATTTGATTTTCCAGAGGTTTTCAATAAGATTTTATTTCTCAGTAGGAGTTGTGATACAGAATCTCACTTAAAGGGCCTAACAAGAAACATATGCTTGTACAAATATCTACCTTTTGCATTTTAACGATTTCACATTATCAGTATAGTAATGCTAATTTGTTCACACACATCTCATATATTTTTACAACAAATGATTTTATATTATTATATAGTAATGAGTTTTTAACTTTTCTTTGATTTGTTTTCACATCATATTTGAAAAGTTTCCTCTTCATTTTCGTCGACGAATGTGCCCTTAAATCAACAATGTAGTTTTCTCTTTTTTTCACTATTTATCATTTTCACAAAACACATGTCTTTAAAACGTTTATATATATATATTACCCTTCCACGAAATGTGCGGTTTTCTGATTGGTCAACAATCCGTAATAATATTGATATTTATAGGCAAGCCGGTAATATACACTTGACATAACCCCGTTACTGTACCCCATGGTGGACGTTAGCTTGTTCGCCGCGTTCACTACGTCAATGTATAAGTCCGTGCTGATTTGTGACGTCACG
The DNA here is from genome assembly GCA_022818135.1 of Saxidomus purpurata. Classification (NCBI taxonomy): domain Eukaryota; kingdom Metazoa; phylum Mollusca; class Bivalvia; order Venerida; family Veneridae; genus Saxidomus; species Saxidomus purpurata. The sequence goes on along the minus strand of JAFMSR010000012.1, from coordinate 23,399,698 downwards.
CAGTGACAATGAGGTATCATAAGGGGATTTAAAATGAATAAAAATGAATAAAAAATAAACGGAATCTTTAAATATTTAAGAAAGGGAAGGGTAATAAAATTGTTATTTGTTTTTTGACGTGATATTTGGCGATATATTACCTGCCTCGACAAAATATTACCCTCGCCTAACGGCTCGGGTAATATAAGTCTAGACGGGTAATATATCCCCATATACTAATTCAAAAACAAAATAACATATAATATCATCAACTACCCTCCGTTGTTACCCGACACACAAAAACAGAACACCTATAATAAGAAAATTTAAACTTTTGACTTTGAGACTTAATTTTATATTGCCAAATTACCAAAGTTATAATTTTATCACTTGTAAATTCATCTTTTTAATGTACTGTACAGTAAGTTATGAATGTGCCTTTTTGTGTAAAAATAATTTTAGTCTTTAATAGAATGTTTAAAGAAATAGCGTGACGTATCTTTGGAGAACAGTTTTGAGACAAAAAATGTGCAGTACAGCTAAAAATGATTATAGTCCTTGATTAAAGGCTGAGAATAAGGAGGCCCCGTCAGCAATTTTAACATCGCTAGTTGTTGACAGACATCAATCAGATTAATTTTCGAAATCTTGTTAACACTGTATTCTTGACCAACTGCAAATGACTGACTAATATTTTGAACTTGTAGAATTGTTTTATAAGATAGGATTTGAAAAATCATAAATATTGATAAAGATGTCATTTTAAATGCGTAATGAATAAATAAAGAATTAATCAGTTACACGCTATCATACACTACAATGATATGTTGGGGCCTCAGTCTAAACAACGCCTGTGAAAATGTACATTTACAACTAAGCATGACAAAAATGAGAAGTAAATTTATAATTACAGGTGCCTGTTTTTCAACATTTTGCCCTTTATCTTTAGGTAAGTGCACCTGTAAGTTTATTATTCCATCATATGCACTACTAATGTCGGATAAAGGGCGGTTTCAATGCATGTTGCAATAAAAACAAGGAGTATGGTTTTCAGGTCACAATGCACACGTTTCCCTCCGTCTAATATATTGTGGCAGGTTCAATGAGAATCATGAACATTTCTGATGTCGGAATAAATATCCATACCATAACCACAAAACGATTAACAGTTTATGTCATGAGCATGAGGTTCAGATCGAAATATGAGTCGAGTTTCCGCAAAACAGTTACTCGAGGTGATGGATATTTCCATCTGAACCAAATGCCTCATGATAGAAACGTTTTCTTGCATACCGTCTTGCACTTTAAAATAGATTTCTTAATGCAAACTTATTGAAAAAATGCGTTATGATATAAAACAAACGATTTTCAGATGCTTTGTTTTGGGAAGTTACGTCATAGTGTTTATAACGTTACGGCACATGTAATTCACGATAGTCATATTACATATGCAGGGAGTTGTAAGATGGGATTCTCCAGCTCTGCTAAAAACTGCAGATATCCCAATCTGGAATGCAAAAAAACACTTCCAATCAGTGACTGAAGAAATGCTGTCATCCGGAGTAAACGGCAATAAAGCGATATAAGCAACACAGCGGAAAAAAAGAGTCCCGCGCAAGGTAGTATAACGCAAACGTCACAAGCATGACCTAATTTTAACGTGCGTAAAATTGTGAATAAAACCCGTGTTTTAAAAAAAAGTCAAAACTGAACATTATAATTGATAACTCAAATTGTTCACGTGCCGCCGTCCAACCCTTCCGGCCATATTGACATTCATGACGAAGCCAAAACGGAATCGTAAACGAAACAAATCTTAATCATTACAGGAACCATCCACTAAAAACAGAAACCTTAGTAGAAAAACGCTGATGGTAGTTTCATAGAAATAATTGAGAATTTTAAATGCAGTCACACTGAAACTGAAACCAAAAATAGCCGCCACGTCGCTGACCGCTTTGGTCATAGATTTTATTTTTCATTTTATGTATTTGAAATTGTGCTGTGGTAGTATTCTGGACATAAGTCATTAAATTTATAATTATTGTGATTACATTTTTAAATCCAGATATCGTTTAAACAATTAAAGATATGTTTGTTATACGTAATGTTATACATCTGGTATCAATGGATTCATTTTTTGTAAACATTGTACTTTTAAATGCAGAAGGAGAGAGTTTATAAATAAGCCTACAACTTTCTACTCAATCCTTTATGCTGTTGTATATTAAGTATGTATAACATGTAATTTCTAAATAAAATATTGTTTAAACCAAACATTGTACTTTAAATTAAAGGATCCCGTTGGAAAAAAAGCGATTTATCTTGCATTAATGGGTCACCCTATGCCATAAGATCAAGGGCAATACGTTTTTATTCATCTCATGGCACATCACAACACTTATTTTATCGTGCTAATTATTTTTTGACAAATTCTTAGCACCAATTGTCTGTATTTTCATTGTCTATGTACTATTTTTGAAAAAGTTGTTATCATTTTATATAATCATATGCCTGAATCAATTTGAAATGAATTGAAATGACCTAAAAGGTCTGGTATCAATACTTGGTAAAGAGTTGAAACTTGAAAGTTAATTTCATCACTGAAATACGAAATGAAATTAGAAAAAAATAAAAGTGAGGTTCGGGAGGCAGTGAAAGCTGAAATAGAGTCGATCCGTTGAAGAACGTCTGTCTCTAAATGAAAAAAAAAACAACAACAACAAACGCCTGCGAGAGGCATTGCCAGATAGATTCCTTTATACTAACGAAACAGAACAATACATGTGTCTAGACGTGTTTAGATATAGCCGGGATGCCATTGGATACTGGAGACCCAAACGAGAATATTAAGATTAAGATTTTGAATCATGCGAAACTTGTCAAACTTAGCAACAGAGTACCGCTTTAGCTCAGCTCAGGTGATATTGACAAGTGTCATCATGAGGGCAAATTCTATATTGAATCGTCAGCGAATAGAAAAGTAACCATTCACAAATTCTGGAGCGCGACAAGGACTGTATGATGCACGGAAGGAATTGGGAGACAGTTTATTCTTACACGAGAATATTGCTCCCGCCATTCGAAGCCGGGTAGTTAAAACGCGCACAGAGAATAGATAAAAAACTTTGATCGCTGACTGCATGGTTAACGCATCGTTCTCTTCAACTACATGTACCAACGCATGTATAGGCGTAAGTTAACCCGCATCCAGAGTTTGAACAATATTCAAGAAATAAAAAATGGAAAAATCTAAATTTGTAAACAATAATATACTAGATTATAGCGCACCATGACCAAACGATTTACATTCATCGTGTACAGAAAACTGCTATATCAGTTCTACATTGTCATTTGATATATTACCTGTCAAATTATACTGTTCACTCATGTAAATTACTAGTAAAACATTACTGGTGGTGTTTAGCAGACAACTCTGTGACGTGCTATCTGCGTCCAACATTTAAATACAAGGAAAATGAAACATTGCAATGCCACGAAACCAGGGTTTTACAATTTCACCAGTCAGTGAATAATATTTCACTCTAAATGATTGTTGTGAATGCAAGGTGGTAACGAGTACGACATGAATATGAATGAGTTAAGTAAACATGCATAACTGATACAGCTTTGTGCAAACATACCGGTGTATTTAAGGCTTTTCTTCAAGATACAGACAACCAAATATAGAAACTCGTCAAGAGTGTAAAGCCAGATCATAGTTGTATATTTGATCATCTTAGTTTACACTGGTTGCAAGGGCTGGGTATATAAAAGTCTACATTTACTTCAGCATCAAGTGTTTGTCAACATAGTAAGGGCACCGCTTGTCTTCATTTAAGTTATATGCGAAATTTAATCACAAAATGTCATGCTCTGATCAAAATATTGCTCAGAAACTGGTCGTCTCCATGCAAGCTACCCACAGATCCAGTTTCATTGCAAAGGGTCACTCCTAACTCGAGTTATTGAGCGGAAACCATTTTTCTATTTTAGTAACAGTGACCTTGATCTTAACCCTAGTAATCCAAAATGCTATTCCAAGCTTTCTCTCTACGCAAGCTACCTACACACATAGTTTCATTGCAATTAATCACTCCTTACTAAAGTTATTGAGTGGAAACCAAATGTTAGACACCCGCCCGCATGCCATACCGCCCGCCAGACCGACATACGACATCTATATTCTAATACCCAGGTTTTCGTTGAAACACAATATGATTATATCCATAGTTTACAACATAATTCCTATACTAATTTTAAGTGATCCGAAAGATATCACAATTATAGTATTTTACTTCTCTTTAAAGGAACGAAATTCTGTGTCAATTTAGTTTAAAATATTATTCATGTAGCATTGTCAGGTTATTTACAATGATAATACGACCCGCAACGATTCCTATATACATGTATAACACACATTACGTTTTCAACGGGTAGTACGTGCGATATCAAATTACCTCCACGTTTATAAGTTACAATAAAATGTTGCTACGCGTTGAAAATAGTTCGGGGTATTTTTCAAAGACAATGTCGTTAGTATTTAATCACGGTTAGTAGTTCAAATGCGTGTAAGTAGATCACCTTCTGACGGTCTCGTGATCTAATTACTACGCATTTGCACTCATAACAGTAATTATATACATGTACACATTAATTCACAGTAAGGGATTTATTATTTCCGTGCTTGACCACTTTACTTTCATAAATGTATCAAAATGAACACTAACCTAAACATAAAGGCAACCTAAGGTTGTAAATCTTTAATATCAATGTGAATTAATTTGCCCGTGATCGTCTGCAACAAATTGCTTCAAATATAGAACTAAACATATTAACAATGATTACATTAATCTGATATGTATTCAATTTTGTTTGAATATCTATACCAAATTGGAATAGTAATATCGATATTTTTGTATCTATATTTTGTCACTTTTAGGAATTTGTGTTATATTGGATTTATAAAGGGAAGCTTTCAATTCATTGTCGTTTGAGCACACCTTGCGCAAACATGTAAATTATATCAGTAGTAATACGTGTCTAGAAAGTATATAGTATTGATTGTTTTTCGAGTAACTATACAATGATTGGAAATAATCACTCTATTTTACCGATTTATAAAGGGAAGTAACCAAAGGTCGCAAATCGTTAAAATTTATGTGTATTTATCTCGTCATGTAAATAGAATGTAAAGTCAGTACACTGTTCACAGGAGTATTAAGCGCAAAAATGAAACAACATCTACAGCTGGATTAACAAGCTATAGAGTAATTTGTGACTTTTTTCTTGAGTAATGGATCAATGAGTCAGTCGCAAGAAGTTAATTTCATTTTCTATGGTGTAATACGATGAATCAATTATTAAGAACATAAATCTCAAACTTACATGCATAAAAACACACAAAGGGTAACACATGAATAACTTTCTGATTCAACTTGATTTTCTTGTGTCCGACAAATAGAACGACAATTGTCTGCTCGAAAATGCGCGATTGCACTTTGTGTGCGAATTTATTCTACTGATAGTGATAACCACTGGTTGTATCTTTCTTATGACCGGGCTCTCGTCTTTATTTGGTTGACATCTATGCAGGATTAAGAAAGATATCATGAAAAATGTTTCCTGAATCGGGGTTTGTTAACATTTCTGCGACCCAAACATTGCCCAAAAAGCCTTCTCACGTGGGATCGGTACCGCGTGTGTTGTCCTTTACGTTTGCGTTCAAAAGCGTTACCTTAATATAGTTAATATATAAGTGGAAAAGCGTAACTTATGCTGCTGTTCTTAGAGTAAAAGGCCCCATTCTTCTGTTTGCAAGTTTAACTGGTGGTGAGTGATGAGTTTCATGTACTTATGGATTACTATATATGTTTTATCTTTTACTAGGTTTCCCCTGAGGGAAGATAAAAACATATTCTCAGATATATTTTCCCGGTTTACTCTCAATTATGATGTAGGCATTGTTTAAAACGTTAGTGGAAACTTACAGAAATTGCTTTGCTTATCTGTTGAATACGTATCAGTGTATAATTTTGATCTTGCTCGATTTTATATCTAGTTATAAAGTGAAAACAGTATCTTTTTAACAAGACATATCTTCAAAATCATTTTAAACCCGAGTCTGTCTGTCTGTCCAAATATCAATCCATCTATCTACATATATCATTGACACAAGTAAACACTTTTCATCCCTCTCTGAAGTAAATGCAAATATTATAATTATTATTTACTTTCGGTATTTATGTTCATGTACCCATATCAAGTAAATTGTTTATTTAATAAAATTTGCCGCAGTAGACTGTTATTATTTTCAATGAATTTCTGCCTGCTCTTATGAAATGTATCATTTTTTTTTCGAAGAAAAAACAAACAAAAGTGCTGTGGGGCTCGTTTTGGGGAGGCTGCGTTTTTGGTACGTGGCATTCCCTGTTTGATATTATTTTTGTTTTTTTGCTACAAACTCTCATGAACTGTATCATGTTATTCGAATAATTCTTAGACTTGCTGTTAAGTCTTATGAGCAGCAAAATTTAAAAACTTGTAGCTTGATGATAAACAGTGCAGTGGCCATAATTTGTTACAAACAACACTGTTATGCACGTTATTATTCACGCGTCGCAGTTCGAACAGGAAGAGACATTATCAATATTACGCACTAATTTTCTCATATTTATGACTTTGTAAATATTACATTTCATAAATAATTAACTTAAACTTCCTTCATCTTAAATGTTGTCACATGTGTATAAACCCACGTAACGAAAAACATATTCAATTGAATCAAGAGCTTATAATATGGTATAAGTTTAATTACTTTTGTTTATCGTAGCGAATTATGTCTCACTTTTCGTGAAAACCCAAGCCTAGTAAATATAATAGAGCAATTAATATTAAATTTCGTGCAAAACATTGCTTAAGTAAAAAAGGTACGACTAAAAAATAAAAGAAAATGAAACATTTTAAATATTACTAAATGTATAATCTAAACAAGCGTGTGTGCGTGCGTGCGTGCGTGCGTGTGTAATTGCAGCGAATAATTTGAATACCCGATGCTTGTCTTGTCTAACGGTTTGTCATGCAAAGTCTATCTGCTTGTTTTTCGTCCCTAGACCCTGACATATAATCAGAAATGAATATACATTTGTAATTACAAATGTACTTATCACCCGTTACAAGTTATTTGTATTCGACTCATTTTCGTCACTTAGTAATAATTTCGAATGACACAGGTACGTAGCACTCCAAGAGAGTTGCTACCATTTTTTTGCAGATTAATTGTGTCTCTTTTTATTATCAATACTTCATTTTTCAAAGTTTCTGTTGAAAAAAGTATGTACAAAGAAAAAATCGTGTAACTTGTCTATTGTTTACATTCAGCAACATGTAATGAGACTCAATTATCAACAATCATTTTTGATAAACGAGGTGATTTAATTCGAAGGCCCTGGTTTTATATGGTTTACAATTTTCTACCTCAACTGTGAATGAGCAGCTTGAATATCGAGAAAAAGACAGCTTCTCAACTGAAAAGCAGGTTATCATGTCGAAATAATGATTTCGAAGTTATTGGGCACATGACGTGCCTTAGACCCATTTACTTAGAGTATGAACCCTTGCTAACACAAGAGAAAATTGGTCAAATATATCTGATGGTGAATTCTTAGATTGACGATTGGAATGAGAGTGAACGGGTCTAAATGGAGAGAAGTTTTACTTTATAGTCGTGTGCAGCTTATGTATTCTTAATTCAGTTTGTGAAACATTTACGAAATGTTGCTGATAAATTTACATACAAATTTATAGATGTTTTTCTCTGATATGAATAAAGTGCATCTATATCGTGGTTCAATCTTACACCATAATTATGAATGCGCACGACAAGGAAGTATTGCCGTCACGCATGATTAGGAAGCTCGACACAAAATATTGAAAACAGCTCAGGATGGATATGTTCCACGGATATGCGTTTATTTATATATTTTTACATTTTAGTTGTAAGTATACGTTCCCATATTATAGTTTTCTCACAAAAATATTATAAATTCTGTAAAACATTTATCATTGACCGCACTGTCAGGACAGTAGATCGTATGATGTTTGTTGACGTGAATATTTAAAGATCTAAGTTTATTTCAGAATGTTATTCAAACGTTATTTCAAATAACCAATGGATTAGACATTCTATTTTCCTGCAAAATACACTGCAGAAAATTTGAATAAAAACATTTCAAACAAAAGGCTCACGTTTAATCAGACAAGTATGCTAGAAACTACATTGAAATATAAAACACAAAATACATAAGAACCTCGAAATTCCGGCCGGCCTTCGGTGGAGGAACATCGGCCGGATTCCGAGGTGGTCGGATTTTCGGGGGATGACATTTTGTAAGTTTCGTTCCTCTGGTCGTTCCTCTGTTTCATGAATCACGACAATTTTGCAAACATGAATAACTTCTCTATCGACTTTATAAAATACATCTTAAAACATTAAAATGCATGTCACAGCCCATAAAACATTAAAATAACATTCACATTATTAAAAACTAGAATACATGTACATTGTAATTAAATGTCAGCATCTTCCGGTGCGACGTTACGATAACACGTCGTGAATTTCAAAATACAGACGAAAACTCTTTGAATTATAATAGTAAAACTTATGTTCGTTCTGTTCAGCACTCTAAACACATTAATGTTTCGTTTCCTGGATATATTCCGACATGGTGATTGTAAATCCCCACTAAACTTCCACTGTCTAGCCGTGGTATCCATGATTTACTATGACAGGCTCTATTGTTTTGCTAAATTTCGAACAAATCTGAGCGAAATGTCTTAAATATGGATCGATTTTATAAATGTAACAATCTTGAGATGAAATCTCATTATCAGCATGTTTGATAGACAAATTGTATTGTTCGGCAATAGGGTCAATTTACAAACTAATTCGCACTTATTCTTTGTGACTGATAGTGCAAATTGGATAAACGCTACTAATTGTTTTCTCGCCTTCGGCACATCAGAACGCCATCGGATTATTGAGAGTCATTTTAATACATAATATCATAATTGGACCAAAACTATCGGCCGGAATTCGGAAAATTGAGGGACCGGAGTTTTTGGGGAAATATTAACATTAGTGTCAATGGAGAAAAAAAGTCGGAGAAAAAACGGCCGGATGTTTTAGGTGACCGGAATTTTTAGGGTTCGGAATTTAGGGAGTCTACTGTAATATTACATAATCACCTGTTCTGGGTTTTTCTCAAAATTTACTTCATATTTATAGTTTGCCTTTTGTTCTTTTAAATTGCAATAAAAGTGAACTACTTTCGTAAGCTGATGCTGAGACGTCCTTTAAACACATCACACACTTTAGAGAGTATTTAGAACAGTGGGTGGTTGGTATTTATGAATCTTATATGTCATAGTAATACTTGATGCATGTTGCATGTGTAAGAGAAAACGGATGGTTTTGTAAGCAACAGCACCATGGTGTGGAAATACTACAGTAAACTCCGTATATATTGAACTCCTTGGGACCATTAAATTTATTCCTTATATCCAGGCTATGTAATGTTTTATAAATCTTTTTCATATTAAGGTAGCTGCGGACCTTAGAACCAGAATACAAACAGTAGAATGAAAAGTATGAAATTTGTCGCGGGTAAAGATCCACATCTATATTTTCTCCTATTACGCTTAAACGTTCGTATAAAAGCGCCATCTGTTGGCACCCGTTTTTTTAACAAAAATCGATAATTTCAATAATATTTTAGCGATTTGGTATTTGTCTTTGCATTGACAGAGAGTATGGATCACCTTCAGTGATAACTCTAGTTAAAAGTACATCTCATAATATGCAAAACATAATCAAATGGGCACACCTTAGATCTATCAGATGTTATTCTCCAAAAATAAATAATATCTTCAATGAACGTACAATGATAAATAAACAAGAGCTGTCCCTCGTAAGTGACAAATGCCCCTAAAAGAGGTATCTCAAAGTCTGTGTCCTCTCCATGTGCTCAACAATTGTCCCATGTTATTTTAAAATCCTTCCATTCATGGCAGAATTACCATGCATACAGGACTCCATTACTTTTAAACTCTAAGTGTGACCTTGAACTTTTAGGTAGGGATGTGGGTCTTGCCACGACACGTCATCTTATTGTGCTGAACATCTGTGCCAAATTATTTTAAAATCCTTCAATGAATAACACAGAATGTTTGGACACGAATGTGTGCATAAATACAGGATCCCATTACCTTTAAAACCTAAGTGTGACCTTGACCTTTGAGGTAGGGACGTGGGTCTTGCATGCGACTATGTCGTGATATGCTGGACATATGTGCCAATTTATTTTTTAAATACTTCAACGCATGACAAAGCTACAGTCCGGACACGAATGTATGCATATATATAGGATTCCATTACTTTTAAACACTTAGTGTGACATTGACCTTTGAGGTAGGGACGTGAGTCTTGCACGCGACACGTCGTCGTGATGTGCTGAACATCTGTGCCAAACTATTTTAAAATCCTTCAATGCATAACAAAGTTACAGTCCGGACACGAATGTGTGCATATAATACAGTATCCCATTACCTTTATAACCTAAGTGTGACCTTGACCTTTGAGGTAGGGACATGGATCTTACACGCGACACGTCGTCTTGATTAGCTGTACATTTGTGCCAAGTTATCTTAAAATCCTTCGATGCATGACGGACACAAAAAATGTAAGGACGGACACACGGACGGACGGTGCGATTTTAATATGCCCACCCTATAGGGGCATAATAAAATGATGACACAAATAATCAACATAAAGACCTATTTTAATAAATCGCTATCCCCTTTATTTATACCACAACTTTACTGTATATTTTGATTTTACCGATGTTTAGGTTCAGTAATATTACTTACAAGTATTCTGTTTTTTTATGCTTTTAAAGTAATTAAATTTGTCATTTATTTTAATTTCACTATTCATTTAAAACTAAAATAGCATAGATAGGTGTGATGCATTAGTTATGGATGATTGGTAAAGATGTAACTATGCAGATTGGTTTCAATATTTTGGGAAGGTGATGTAGGTGATAGTACAAATTGCAATAAAATTATGGATGTTTTACTATCTATATCCGGAATGATATTGATAACTACTTCGTCTTCAATGTGGCAAAGGTTTCTTTTTCAATAACATATCCTTGTACGTAAATCTAAATTTTACCTGTTTTAACAAAAAGAAGATTAAATAATTTTAGTCAGACAATTCTGACATGAACAAGCCTTGTAAGCAGTCTTTATACCTCCATGACTGCTAAAAACGGTTCAAGCCTTTCTACCAACTATGACTATGTAATAAATTTTATAGGTTCCGAAACAATTTATTTTCCGGTAGCGGAATAGTCGCGTTTCTTTTAGTCAACAATTTCCATATTTCTTTCTTTTCTCCGTTGCTTGTTCCTTTTGTTAACATAATAACATTTTAAAATAATTTGAACTTCGTCGACATTTACTACAGTACACTTAATTCTTACTTTAACTCAAACGTTTATCCTTTAGAATATACAGTTTTTCACCTTACCATGAACGGAATTTCCGATTAATGTAACAATTTGGCTCTTTTTACGTGTATGCTAAAGCTAAATAGTGAAAAAAGAATTCTATTTTTCGAAAATGTTGACATGGAACTATACCTGGACCAAAATGCATACTTTCCATCTACTATTTGAATTCTATCGTAAGGTCCGCAGCTACCTTTAAAGTAATATGAAAAAGGAAAAATATCCGGCCTAGAAAATTTGTTCCTTATATCCGGAATTTTGCTATATCAAGAGTCGTTATATACGGAGATTACTGTAACAAGACATACATGTCCTACTTCCATGGCGGTTCCTGTTATAAAAATGACTTGAAATTTTCCTGAATAAAATTAATTAAGCAGGTTATTTTAATTATTACATAAAATCATACAACATCTTTTTTTATCAATAAATGTATTTAGGAATATAGTAATATTAATTATCTTTAAATTCTTTTCTAAAAGAGAATCGTGCTGAGATAAATGATATGATAACTCATTCGACGAGTTTAACTTAATTAGATTCATGTTGCATTAAACCAATTACAAAAAGCAGAGCTCTATATTAATCTCTCAAGGAACGGTGATGGATGACTCATAGTACAAATATATATCAATTTTGTCTCTTTTAGATTTATCACTGTTACAATACTAGGTATTATTTATATTAAATCAATTTGGAAATTAGCTGTTGTTTGGAAAAAAAAACGTTTACGCTAACGTTTTATTTAAGATTTATCCAGTTTCAGGAATCATGCCGACGTATACCTGTAATACTAGCTTCTGGGGAAGTGACTGCCAACATATTTGCGACTCTAATTGTCAGAGTACCTGTAATCAAGTGACCGGTTTTTGCGACAGCTGCAGAACAGGCTTTTGGGGAAGTGTTTGCCAAAACATTTGCGAAACTAATTGTTATAGTTACTGTAATCAAGTGACCGGTTTTTGCGGCACCTGTAAAAAAGGATTTTGGGATCATAATTGCAATAGGGACTGTCCTGAAAGCTGTAAGAGTTCCTGTCTTCAGACAGGTTATTGCAGTTACCGCGATTGTGCTAGTGGTTGGTATGGAAACTTTTGCAATTTAACTTGTGTAGATAATTGTGTGTCTTGTCGTCAATCCACGGGTGCTTGTAGCTCATGTGCTTTAGGCTACTGGGGTTTGTTATGTGACCATAAATGTGACACAAACTGTGGGCGGTGTTCAATATCGAGTGGAATATGTCAATACTGTAAACCTGGCTTCTGGGGCGCCTCTTGCAATGAGACGTGTTTAGGAAAAAAATGTTACACATGTGATAAAACATCCGGAGAATGCCAGGTTTGTGAACATGGACTTTGGGGTGACAACTGTCAGAATCTTTGTGGGAAATGTGCATCAGCAAATTGTGGAAAAATTGATGGAAGTTGTCGGTCATGCCAAAAAGGATACGGTGGTCACAACTGCACAGTTCCATGTAAGATCAATAATTGCTCTTCTATGACATGCAATGCGTCGCGTGTTATTTGTAATCGTTGTTTGACGGGGTTTTGGGGAGAAAATTGCGATAAAACCTGTCCTAAAAACTGTCCTTCAAGCTGTAATAATGACACCGGTGAATGTTACGGCTGCAAGACTGGATTTTGGGGTGCGATATGCAGTCAGTCATGTCCACAAAACTGTTCTTCAAGCTGCAATAGACACACCGGTGAATGTAACAGCTGCAAGACTGGACACTGGGGTGCGTTGTGTAGTCAATCATGTCCCCAAAACTGTCCTTCAAGCTGCAATAGACGCACCGGTGAATGTAACAGCTGCAAGACTGGACTTTGGGGTGCGTTTTGCAACCAGTCATGTCCGCTTAACTGTTCTACAGCCTGCAATAAGAATACTGCTCAATGTTACAGTTGTAAGACTGGATACTGGGGTCAACATTGTGAACAGAGATGCAACAGTTCGTGTTCTTCATTTGACTGTAGTATTTCATCGGGCAAATGTATAAGTTGTTTGCCAAATACGTGGGGACCTTATTGTGAAAACTCGTGCGATGAACTGTGCCGCGGATCGTGTCAGAAAACGACTGGATATTGCGTCTGTGCCAACAGATACTGGGGAAAAGAATGCACAAAGGTTTGTGATGACTCAAATTGTGAAATTTGTTCGCAGACAACTGGGATTTGTTCTAAATGCAAATCAGGCTATTGGGGAAGTAAGTGTCTACACGACTGCCAATCTAAACAATGCCTCGAATGCAGCAAACATGATGGGTTATGCTCGTCGTGCCCATCAGGGCTATGGGGTCGATACTGTGAAAAACGATGCAGCGATGAATGTCAATGTTGCGATGTCTACAGTGGAGTGTGTTTGTCGTCATGTTGTCCTGTTGCTGGTAAGCAAAGAACAAATACTTCACTAAGAGCGGAAAATGCGCAATAACATATCTATTTATCAAATTTGAAGGAAATTAATAGCCGAAGACAAATACTAAATTTTATAACACACATCAATCGAGCATAGTCCCCAGTATTAGCAAAAGTACATCAAAGCAATACTTTACTCAAGTGGTTCGAGTAGAATAAACGTATGACTTACATGTCAAACATAATTCGTATAGATTTTCATTTATTTAAGTGTTTGTAATAATTTGATATTTTTAACTCTATTCTCTGATAAGACGGCATTGTTATCACCCCGCCTTGGCGGAGGGGGTTGGTAATATGCTCCATCCATGCGTCCGTGCATCCGTCCGTCACATTTTTATCCGGAGCATAAATATGAAAGTATTCAAGGGAATACGCAGACAGAGGACATCGAGAGGAAGTGCAGTGTACAAGGACCTTAACTCCAGCCAGCTTGTCCTATTTTAGAATAATCTCCCTTTATTGAATTTTCTTGTCCGGACCATAACTCCTTAAGAACTGAACCAAATTGATTCAAATTGCATACACTTACAGAGGACATTAAGACGCACTACAGTGTTTAAGAAATATAAACGTTCCTTACTTTCTTTTTTGTATTATCCCCCCTTATTGATTTTTCATATTACACTGTTGTCAGGAACATAAATCCGAAAGTATTCAAGGGAAGTTGTTTAAACTTTAAATTCAGACAGAGGACATCGAGAGGAAGTGGAATGGTCAAGGACCTCAACTCTAGCTTGTCCGATGTTTGAATTATCTTCCTGTATTACGTTTTCTTGTCAGAGCTAGAACTCTTTAAGTACTGAACTGAATTGACTCAAATTGCATACAGTCATAGAGGACATTTAGATGAAGTGCAGTATCGAAGAACGATAACTCAAACTTACCCTTGTTTTGAGTTTTCTCCCTTTGTTGATTCTTTTTGCATAAAACGTCTGTGCAAAGCATACAATTGAGATTTTTAGAGTGGAAGTGCGACTTTAGCACAGAGAAAGTGCAGGTGAATAACCCTTAACACGTTATAATTACTAATATTTTATTAAATTAGAACCATTACAATATCAATTCCTGTCACCTCAAATTTCTTGGTCATAGAAAAAGCACTCGGCCGGGGGGTTGCCATGTCTTACATGACTCTTATTTTATAGATGTATGTGTTTCATTTTCAGGTACAAAAGATGATGTTATGCAATTACACGGAATACACACTGTAACAGTCATTCTATCAGTAGCTATTAGTCTCGGAGCAGTTTCTGTTGTCGTCTGTGTATTGTTTGTAAGATACAGGTAGAGTATTGATACTTCATATGACCACCAATTTTTACAAATCTTTATTTTAAAGCCGACAAATTAAAAGTAACAACAAACACACATATTCGTTCGAGTTTTGAAACCGATCTGAAATATAGCAGCATTTTGTGGCTTTATACTGTAGGAGGAAACCGAAGAACCCGGGAGAACCCGACCTTTCCGATTTGGTGACATTCTACCTTCTCATATACTACTCAGTTTGCGAACCAAATCCAGGTCACATTCATGAGAAGTATTGATGAGAAGTTATATGTAGTGCGCTAACCATTGTGTTAGTCGCTTTACAGATTATATGGTAATGAGAAGTTTAATAACACCCATAAGCATATTTATGTGGACTTCTTCCATAAGTGGAAATTGAGGCATATGTTACATAATTCTCTTACATGTGAAATATCAAAAAAGTACAAGCCATTTAGGTTAGGATGTAATGTTATAAGATAAAAACATATTTTGTCATATTCCATTGTATACTGCAACAACATATCAAGCTGCATTTTTTGGAAAACATTTTACTAGCATTTTCTCCAGAAAAGTAATTCAGGAACACAAACTTTCAGGAATTGGAGGCAACCTGCCACTTGCTTGAATAAGGAAATAACAGGTATGCAAGACCTGTAGATTCTATGAAAGACTGACCACTTAAAATATAGGCCTCTGGTTTTCTCTTAAAAGATTCAAAGTAGGATACTCTTGTAATGACACGACAATATGTACATAGTTGATAAGTGCTATCAGAAATATTCCACCATATTGAATAAAACAGTTATTGTCCACACAAAATACAAATCATATGCAACAATGAAACTGAACTAAGGTTTATACTCGTTGTTACTTATACTTGTTACAAATCGAATACGTCGCTTCAAAATAGCAAAGACATCTCAATTTTTCAGTACATGAAGTATAAAATTCAATTCTGGAATGTGCTTTAAATTCTTGGCGATGAAGTACGTATTATACATGTATACACTTTAAATGAGACCCTGTCAATCTTTTTCCTAAATAAAAATGATATTGTGAATGAAATACTATGAACAGATCAATGAAAAGTTTGAGAATGTCCCAAAACAATTGAAGGCAGAGTTTAGAACCCCAGGTCAATGATCCGATATTGTTTTAATCAATGTGTCTCCGTCAGCAAATACATTTACCATATTTTTATAGGAGCCGTGGTTTGTTTTTCCAAAGTAACTAAGATAAGCTAAGTTCATTTAATAAGGAAACATTTTTGATGCATAACAGTGTATTATTTGAAGCTAGGTAAAATCACAGAACAGAAAATATCTAAATGAAATGAAATGTAAAAATCGGAAATTAAAAATGATGCACTTTTCCACTCGTTGTATATGTTCAAAGGCCCTTATACATGTATCTACATTTCTGTTCGTGTTTTCTGATAAAACTGTTTATGCTTTCACACAAAAATGAATCGATGAAGAGACGGGCCATGATGGCCCTGTATCGATCACCTGAGTACCAGTGCACTTTGAAGATAGGCTTCTCCTATAACTATATAAAGACAACGGACCCCTTCCCCCTGCGGGCATGGTCAATTTTGACCCCAGGGGCTTGATTTGAACAAATTTGGTAAAGAACAACTAGACAATGTTACATTCCAAATATCTAAGGTCTAGGCCTTGTGATTTTTGAGAAGAAGTTTTAAAAAACAACAGACCCAAAAGCGCCAGTATCGCTCTGCTGGTCTCTGTGACTGGATTATCAAAGAAAAGTTTACGGACAGGCGGACGGACGAATGACGGACAATCATCGATCCTAAAAGCTCACCCTGGCACAAAGTGTCAGATAAACTAAAATTCTGGCATACCAACAAATCAAATGACTTACAAACTGCAAATATTTCCAAAACAACAGGCCCAATCACGCCGTGATGTGGCAGGGTCATGTTTCTAACAATTAACCATCAATCTGTACATGGTCACTGAAAGTTAAAATGCAACCATTTAGTATGAATTTCGTGAAGAAATTTCACGGAAATTTTAAGTTAAAAGAGTACCTCATATGCCTATGAAACCAGATCATTATTAAAATTTTAAAAGATACATATTGCCTCTAAGAAATTAACGTTTAAGCTAGATTTTTACTGTTTGCTGTACAATGTAGACTGCAACTTGCAATGGGTATTACTTATACATATGAATATATTTCTAGATATTCCAAAAGACTGAAAAAGCAGGCGAGAACGATTTTGCAAGGTATGAAATTTCTTGCTAATAAAACATCTCGGTTGGATTTATTTCAACAACAAGTTTGTAAATAACAGTTACAAAGTAATATTATAAATCTTATTTTCGGAGGGAAACTATGAACGAATGTGTATATTGTACTGCGTATATTTCAGATGACCGTAATGTAAAAATGACTGAAAGTTCGGGACCAGTCGCCGAGACACCAGAAAAATCCATATTCGTATCATAACCTACAAGCGTCTCCTGTTGATTCGTACCCAGTTCATTTTTATGAAAAATTTGGGAAATAAACGGAAAGGGACACTTTTGAGCTACATATCAAGTTATACGTTTCAAGTTATTAAGTATGATTACTTCCGGATACAATTGCAGTTTTCACACCGCAGCCTTGGGTATTTGACTAAGACAAGAAAACGCAACAGTTGTACTGTTCTTTGGCATTGCTTATTTTCTAATCTTTGAAGCGTATCTGAGTTGTCGAACTGTAACACAGATTGGGTATGAGAATTCAACCAACACATATGCAATGCTTTTTTGTTTCGCATTTCTGGCAAATACTACAGAATAAGTCAATGCAAATTTCTTCAGTTGAGCGTCGTTCTATCCTTGGTGTCATTTTACTGTGGCACCGTAGGTCATATCTTAAACTTTTCTTAAAATGTTCAAATTATTCTATGGTAGATAATTTAAAAAGTAGAAAGTACTTTTTAGCCGCTGGAAAGTTGATTATTAATGTTTTCATTTGTAATTAAAATTTTATTATACACATGCACTGAGTTTCGAAAGATTTATACATGTTGTATTAACTATACAACATGAGTTTGGTACATTTTTTCAAATACATGTAATTAGTAAATCTTGAAAATGTCTTTTAAAAGTCATGGGGGTTTAACGCTTTTAATAACATTTTGCTTTTCTGTTTAAAATATGAAAACGTGCAAATATAATGATACCATATACTTTTGCAAGAGAGAACTTCGTCAGGAAATTCAGTGTTTTTTAACTGATCTTTACTAATTTACTAAGTTATCACATACCAAATTACTAGTTTTCCACGAAAAAATACAAAGCGGACATTTTTTTCGAACACCACTCGTATTGTGGCATGGTATTCATTTCCGTTTGAGACGTCCGTAAAACAAAAATGTAATTACAAAAAGCCTAAACATGTGAGTGTTTCCAATAACACAGTAGCTTGTGTTATAGTTGTTGTATTCGAGACTCAGAAGCGCTCCTGACTGATGAGCCGAGATTGCCGTTTGTCGTTTAATACAATGTATCTTGGTATTCAGATGAATAGACGGAATGAAATGTGTACTTTTTATGTGATATTTGTTGTATGAATTATATCTTTTATTTCATATTTTGAGTTTTGTAGGTTGTTTTAAGTGTATATTCACATAGATAAACAGTGCTTTAAAGAGTAAATAAACAAGCTTTTGAGACGAGCTTTCTTTGTATGTATGTAAAAAGCAATTCTGGCCTGTAATGTTTACAAATGCTTGGATTACATGTACTATGGCAGTAACAAGAGTAAGATCTGTGAAAATGCTTTCACCTGGTTACAATACTCTACCGAGCAGGCTTCTTGATAGAGGAGAAAATACGGGAAGGATGCAATGCGAATCTGTAAATGTTTGGCATATTCCAATTATTTCTTAAACATCGTAAATAAAT
The DNA here is from genome assembly GCA_022818135.1 of Saxidomus purpurata. NCBI lineage: Eukaryota > Metazoa > Mollusca > Bivalvia > Venerida > Veneridae > Saxidomus > Saxidomus purpurata. The sequence goes on along the minus strand of JAFMSR010000012.1, from coordinate 23,380,534 downwards.
CAACTATTTTTTACTTTTTCTTAGATTTGATTTAACGCTTAATTCGAAGTATTTGCTAGAATTTATTTGTTAAACTTATATCTTATATTTTGTTGTTGTTATCAAATGTATTCATTCTTGCTTTTATCAGTACTATTCTTTACAGGCATTATATCGTATGCTGATGTAACTATGATAAATATTCATACTCAACACAATTTGATCATATATCACAATTATCTCCTGTTCTATGAAATGTTCCTGTACCATTATAGCATTGCTAAAGTAATACATTTAGCGTTTTGAATAGTTTTAGTTTAAGACCCAAAATTTACAAAACATTCTAATTTCGAAGTTACTGAAATTCGAAACGGATGTGATAAGAATTTTCCAGAGGTTTTCATTATGTTTTATGTCTCAATAGAAGTTGTGATACAGATTCTCACTTCAAGGGCCTAACAAGAAACATATACATGTACATATATCTACCTTTTGCATTTTAACGATTTCACATTATCAGTATAGTAATACTAATTTGTTCACACACATCTCATATATTTTTACAACAAATGATTTTATAGCATTATATAGTAATCAGTTTTTAACTTTTCTTTGATTTGTTTTCACATCATATTTGAAAAGTTTCCTCTTCATTTTCGTTGACGAATGTGCACTTACATCAACAATATAGTTTTCTCTTCTTTTCACTTTTTATCATTTTCACAAAACACATTTCTTTAAAACGTTATATATATATATTACCCTTCCACGAAATGTGCGGTCTTCTGATTTGTCAACGATCCGTAAATAGATATTGATATTTACGGGCAAGCCGGTAATACACACTTGACATAACCCCGTTACTGTACCCAATGGTGGACGTGAGCTAACGGCTCGGGTAATATAAGTCTAGGCGGGTAATATATCCCCATATACTACTTCAAAAACCAAATAACATATAATATCATCAACAACCCTCCGTTGTTACCCGACAAACAACAAAACACCTATAATAAGAAAATTTAAACTTTTGATTTTGAGATTTAATTTTATATTGCCAAATTACCAAAGTTATAATTTTATCACTTGTAAATTCATGTTTTTAATTTACTGTAAGTTATGAATGTGCCTTTTTGTGTAAAAATCATTTTAATTTTTTATAGGATGTTTAAAGATATAGGGTGTCGTACCCTCTGTTGTTACCCGACAAACAACAAAACACCTATAATTAGAAAATTTAAACTTTTGACTTTGAGACTTAGTTTTATATTGCCAAATTACAAAAGTTATAATTTTATCACTTGTAAATTCATGTTTTTAATTTACTGTAAGTTATGAATGTGCCTTTTTGTGTAAAAATCATTTTAATTTTTTATAGAATGTTTAGACATAGCGTGACGTATCTTTGGAGAACAGTTTTGAGACAAAAAATGTGCAGTACAGCTAAAAATGATTATAGTCCTTGATTAAAGGCTGAGAATAAGGAGGCCCCGTCAGCAATTTTAACTTCGCTATTTGTTGACGGACATCAATCACATTAAATTTCGAAATCTTGTTAACACTGTATTCTAGACCAACTACTAATGACTGACTAATATTTTTAACTTGTAGAATTGTTTTATATGATAAGATCATAAATATTGATAAAGATGTCATTTTAAATGCGTAATGAATAAATAAAGAATTAAATCAGTAACACGCTATCATACACTACAATGATATGTTGGGGCTTCAATCTAAACAACGCCTAACAACTAAACATGACAAAAATGAGAAATAAATTTATTATTACAGGTACCTGTTTTTCAACATTTTGCGCTTTATTTTTAGGGAAGTTCATATGGAAGCTCCAGATAAGTTGTAGGCTGTCACGCGAATGATGTTCACTCCCACTTATAAACTAACCAACCAATATCCTTAGATTTGAACACGATAAGTTTTGTATTGTCATAGTGACCGCTGAAATTTCCGACGTAAACTTTTAATATCGTTCGAACCTTTGCCTCGGTGACAAAAGTGGCGCCAAAAATTGTATACCAGATTTCAATATCTGATGCAGACTTAAATCGCACAACTATGTTGAAGTCCATGTCTTTATTCCAAAAAGGCACAAGACGTGATTTCATATTCAAGGCTGTTGTTTTTACATATATTCGTTATGTACTTGCGCATAGATGATATGCAGTTCTTCGAACCAATAACAATGTGCTTATATTTTCCCGAAATTCCCGTAAGTGTATTTAAAATATCCAACACTGTAAGATGAACTATAAAAATCCAAAACATAACACAGACAAAATGTACATGAGTAATATGTAAGTTTATTGTTCCATCATATACACTACTAATGTCGGATAAAGGGTGGTTCTATTGCATGTTGCAATCAAAACAAGCAGGATATTTTTCAGGTCACAAGGTACACGTTTCCCTCCGTCTAATATATTGCAGGTACAATGAGAATTATGAAAATTCCTGATGTCAGAATAAATATCCATACCATAGCATTAACACGATTAACAGTTTCTGTCATGAGCACAAGGTTCTGACAGAGGATAACTGTTTTGGCGAGAACGAGGCGGATATTTCCATCTGAACAAAATGTCTCTTGATAGAAACGTTTTCTTGCATACCGTCTTGCGCTTTAAAATAAATTTTTAATAGATGCAAACTTATTGAAATAATACGTTATGATATAAAAAAAAAGATATTCAGATGAATGCTTTGCTTGGGGAAGTGACGTCACAATGTTTATAACGTTACGGCATAAGTAATTGCGAAAGTAGAGTCCCGCACAAGGTAGCATAACGCAAACGTCACAACCAGGACTTAACTATAAATTGATACATGTCGGCTTTACACTGACAGGTCAATACAAAATATTTTCGTTTCTCGCTAATCATATTCTGTACGTCTACAACAATGCTTTTCAGTCATTTCTTGAAGATCCTTGTACTTATATGATAATATAAAAGAAAACTTAAAACATTCTGATAAGTTGACCTACTGCTTTTAAAAGCCTATGAAAGCGAAGCAACAACGCATCAATACCGTAATGAAAACTGAATAAGTTTGACAATACATGTATTTGTTATTTCTCAAAAGTCTTCCCATACATTTTATTCGCTAAAATCTTTTCAGTTTCATATCTATTTCATTTTGTTTAGAAACTTTGCAAAACAGGGTGTTTCAATCTCTATACATATTTAACAAAATAATAATCGTTAAAAAACAGAAACCTCATGAGAAAAACGTTGATGGTAGTTTTATAGAAATAAGTGAGAATTTTGAATGCAGTGATACTGAAACTGAGTTGTCCATAAACAAAGAAAGCCCAAACACTGCCGCCACGTCGTTGACCGCTTTGCTCATAGATTACATTTTTACTTTTATGTTTTTGAAATTGTGCTGTGATTGTATTCTTGACATAATTCATCAAATTTATTATTGTAATTACATTTTAAAACAGATATCGTTTTAAACAACATATGTTCGTTATACGTAATGTTATATAAAATATTATCTGGTATCAATGGATTCATTTTTTGTGAACATTGTACTTTAACTTACATTTGTAAAGTACCCCGTTGGAAATAAGCGATATATCTTGCAAAAATGGTCATAAGATGAAGGGCATTACTTTTTTCATTCATCTAATGGCACAATACAATAGTTATTTTATCGTGCTAATTATTTTTGGACAGATTCTTAGCATTAATTGTCTGTATTTTTATTGTCTATGTACTATTTTATTTTAAAGTTGTTATTATGTATATGATCTTATACCTGAATAAATATGACCTAAAAGATCTGGTATCAATACAGAGTTGAAAGTAAATCTCATCAAAGAAATACGAAATGAAATCAAAAGCGAGATTCGGGAGGCAGTGAAAGCTGAAATATAGTTGATCCGTGAAGAACTTCTGTCTTTAAATGAAGAAAACAAATACCTGTGAGAGGCATTGCAAGATAATTTCCTTAAATTGACGAAATAGAACAGTACATCAGGAGGATGTGTCTAGACGTGTCTAGATATAGCCGGGATGCCATGGGATACTGGAGACCCAAACGAGAATACTAAGATTAAGATTTTGAATCATGCGAAACATGTCAAACTTAGCAACAGAGTACCGCTTTAGCTCAGCTCATGTGCTAGTGACAAGTGTTCTCATGAGAGCAACTTCGATATCGAAGCGTCAGCGAATAGAAAAGTAACAATTCACAAATTATGGAGCGCGACAAGGAATGTATGATGCACGGAAGGAATTGGGAGACGGTTTATTCTTACACGAGAATATTGCTCCCTATCGCGAACTTTTGTCATTCAAAGCCGGGTAGTTAAAACGCACACAGAGAATAGATAAAAAACTTTGATCGCTGTCTGCATGGTTAACGCATCATTCTTTTCAACTACCAACACATGTATAGGCGTAACTGAACATAGGGAAAAGGTCCACATCCAGAGTTTGAACATTATTCAAGAAAAAAAGAGGAAAAGTCTAAACATGTAAACAATAATGTACTAAATTATAATATACCGTGACCAAACGATTTACATTCATCGTGTACAGAAAACTGCTATATTTGTGTTACATTGTCATTTAATATACTACTGTACCTGTCAAATCATACTGTTCACTCATGTAAATTACTGGTTAATTAAACATTACTGGTGCTGTAAAGCAGACAACTCTGCATGCAACATTTAAATACAAAGAAAATGAAACATTGCAATGCGACGAAACCAGATTTTCACAGTTTTACCAGTCAGTGAATAAAATTTCACTCTAAATGGCTGTTGCCAAAGCAAGATAGTAACGAGTACGACATAAATATGAATGAATGTAGTAAAGATGCATACATATTTGTGCAAAAGTGCCGGTGTATTTAAGGCTTTTCTTCAAGATGCAGAGTCAAGAGTGTAAAGCCAGATCATAGTTGTATGTTTGATCATCTTAGTCTACACTGGTTGCAAAAGCTGGGTACATAAAAGTCTACATTTACTTTTACATAAAGTGTTTGTCAACATAGTAAGGGCACAGCTTGTCTCATTTAAGTTAATATGCGAAATTTAATAAAAAAATGTCATGCTCTGATCCAAATAATGAGCAGAAACTGGTCGTCTCCATGCAAGCTACCTACAGACCAAGTTTCATTGCAAAGGGTCACTCCTAACTCGAGTTATTGAGCGGAAACCATTTTCTATTTTTAATAACAGTGACCTTGATCTTAACCTTAGTGATCCAAAATGATATCCCAAGCTTTTTCTCTACGTAAGCTACCTACACACAAAGTTTCATTGCAATTGGTCACTCCTTACTAAAGCTATTGAGTGGAAACCAAATGTTTGACACCCGCATGTCCGCCCGCATGCCATACCGCCCGCCAGACCGTCATACGACATCTATATTCTAATAACCAGGTTTTTATGTATTCAATGTTGTTTGAATATTTATACCAAATTGGAATAGTAATATGGATATTCTGTATGTATATGTCACTTTTAGGAATTTGTGTTATATTGGATTTATAAAGGGAAACTTCCAATTCATTGTCGTTTGAGCACACCTTGCGCAAACATGCAAATTATATCGGTATTAATACGTGTCTAGAATGTATATAGCATTGATTGCTGTTCAAGTAACTTTACAATGATTAGAAATAATAGTGTCATTTTTTGTCACCATATCTTACCAAATTATAAGGGGAAGCAACCAAGGTCGCAAATCGTTACAATTTATGTGAATTTATCTCGTCATGTAGATATAAGTTAAAACCAGTACACTGTTCACAGGAGTATTCAGCGCAAAAATGAACAAAATCTGCAACTGGATGAACAAGTTATAGAGTGATTCATGACTTTTTTCTTGAGTAACGGATCAATGGGTCAGTCGCAAGAAGTTAATTTCATTTAATTATATGGTGTCATACGATGAATCAATTATTAAGAACATTAATCTTAAACATAAATGGATAAAAACATGGTGCAGGGATAACACAAAGAGTAACACATGAGACAGGTGCGATTTGGTGCTTCTAGAATCAGAATGCCATGTGATAGAACTGATTCTGAATCGAACGGTTCTTGTCTCGGAATAAGGTAAGCTCTTCAGAAAGGAGGTAACCAAAAATGTCAAAACCGTTTTAAAGATTACAGCACTAGTGATAACATGTATCATTCCAATAATATGAAAATATGCACCCAATTTCGTTTCCACATGCCTACACGTGACTACAGAAACTCTGCTTGAAATCTTGAATTTAAGGAATTAATTCCGAGATGTAAAAAGGCTGGCATCAGAAGTGCTTCTAGCAATCAATTCTCAATTCAGAACTACCAATTCGAACCGTCTTCCGGAATAGACTGAATTAATTCCGAGAAGCAAAAAAACTTAATCGAACGCTTTAAAGTGCTTCTTGGAATCATTTCCCATTCAGAACTACAAAATCGCACTCGTCTTTGAATAACTTTGATTCAACTTGTTTTTCTTCCACGTTTTAACTTATTTTCTTGCCTCATACCCTGAATTATCGTTATTGGAGTTTTTTAAAATAATTTCATCGTGAAAAAAACATGGTTCATTTCTTGTGTCCGACAAAGAAAAGGTCAATATGCGCGGTTGCACTTTGTGTACGAATTTATTCTACTGGTTGTGATAACCAGTGTTGTATCTTTCTTATGACCGGGCCTTCGTCTTCATTTGGTTGACATCTATGCAGAATTAAGAAAGATATCAGGAGAAATGTTACCTGAACCGGGGTTTGCTAAAATCTCTGCAACCCAAACATTGCCGAAAAGGTCTTCTCACGCGGAATCGGTACCGCCTGTGTTGTCCTGTCGGTTGGTCTGGCGGTTAATATATGAGCGGAAATGCGTAACTTATGCTGCTGTTCTTAGAGTAAAAAGATCCATTCTTCTGTTTGCAAGTTTACCTGGTGGTGGGTGATGAGTTTCATGTACTTATGGATTACTATATATATTTTATCTTTTACTGCGTTTCCCCTGAGGGAAGATTTTCCCAGTTTACTCTCAATTATGCTGTAGGCATTGTTTTGAACCTTAGTGGAAACTTACAGAAATTGCCTTGCTTATCTGTTGAATATGTATCAGTGTACTTGCTCGATTTTATATCTATTTATAAAGTGAAAATGATATATTTTTAACCAGACATATCTTCAAAATTATTTTAAACCCGAGTCTGTATGTCTGTCTGTCCAAATAGCAATCCATCTATCTCCATGTATCATTGACACAAGTAAACACTTTTACATCCCTCTCTGAAGTAAATGCAAATAATATATGCTCTATATTTATGTTCGCATTCCACTCATGTACATGTACCTATTTCAAGTAATATTGTTTATTTAATAAAATTTGCCGCAGTAGACTGTTATTATTTTCACTGAATTTGTGCCTGCTCTTATGAAATGTATCATGTTATTCGAAAAATTTTCAGACTTGCTGTGAGGTCTTATGAACAGCAAAATTAAAAAACTTGTAGCTGGATGATAAACAGTGCAATGGCCATAATTTGTTACAAAAACCACTGTCATGCACGTTATTATTCACGCTTCACAGTTAGAACAGGAAGAGACATTATCAATATTACGCATTGATTACTTTGTAAATATTTGATTTCATAACTTATATGAAATAACTTAAACTTCCTTCATCTTAAATGTTGTAACATGTTTACAAACACATGTAATGAAAAACATTAGGTGATTATTTGATATCATCCAGAGCGTTTAATACAGTATATAAATTTAATTACTTGTGTTAATCATAGCGAAGAAATTTTCACTTTTCTTGAAAATACTAGCCTATTAGTATTGAATAGAATAGAGCAATTCATATAACGTTTCGTGCAAAACATTGCTTAACTGAAAAGCCACGACTATTTAACAGGAATAGAAATGAATAGGATTTAAAAAAAAACTTAATGTATACTCTACATATGTGTGTAGGTAAATGCAGCAAACAGTTTGACTACCCGATGTTTGACTTGTTGCTGAAAAAGGTGTGTCATGCAATGCAAATCTGCTTGTTCTTGCTTCCCTAGATACACACATACATGTATACAAATTTATAGATCTCATGTGCACTGTGCGTAGGAAAAGACAAGGAAGTATTGTCGTCACACATGAATAGGAAGCTCGACACAAACAATTATAAACAGCCCAGGATGGATATGTTCTACGTATATGCGTTAATATTTTTGCATTTCAGTTGTAAGTATACGTTTACATTTTATAAGTTATAAGTTTTCTCACAAAATTCTTGAATAAATTCTGTTAAATATTTCTTATTTACCGCACTGGCAGGGCAGCAGATCGTGTGATATTTGTTAACATGCAACCTCGGAAATTTCAAGAGTTTTTCTATTGTTTCTTACTTTACTTCAATATATTATTCTAACTATGCTTCAATCAACCACTGGTTTCGACAAAATACTTTACTGCAATATACACTGCAGAAATGTTGAATTGCATTAGGACAAAAGTCTAACAAAGTGAAAAATCTCTCTAGGGAAAGTAAAATAAAAAATACAATAGCCGTCGCGTAATTATTTATCGTTGAATCCGACAAATTGAGGTTTTCCTCGAAAGGGATTTAAAAGTCGTTTATTTGATCATTACGTAATTACATACAAAAATCTTATTGGATCATAAAAATGTATTAAGGAATGTTTGAGCATTTATATACCTTTCAATACTGCTCTAAAACCGAATCGCGCTGAGATGAATGACATGATGACTGATTCGACTGATTTATTTTGTTCAATTTTACTTTCAACCAATTACAAAAGCTATCGTTCACAAAAAAATCCAGTGGTAGGTTGTAATTATCTCTCAAGATACGGAAAATGAGGATTATTGTCTCTCTTAGATTTGTCAATGTCACGATATTAATCAAATTAAATCAATCCTTATCTTGATAATATGTTCTTATTATCTTGGCGTTTATCCCCTATATCTATAAGCTGTTAATAGTGGCCGAAGTAGAAGTAGTAGTTGTAAAAGCTGAGCGGACACAATATACTTTATACACCATGTAGGTGCAAAAGTTTAGTGGTAAATAATGCACATTTCATAACGACTCGAAACTTTCGGGAATATGGGAATTTGCAGTGCGAGTATTTTTTCAAAAGTTCCTGTTCAGAGTTGTTGTCTTGAAAGGAAAACAATTTATGTAAATTTTTATTCAAAATGTTTCCAGTTTCAGGAATCATGTCGGCGTATGCCTGTAATACTGGCTTTTGGGGAAGTGACTGCCAACACATTTGCAACGCTAATTGTCAGAGTACCTGTAATCAAGTGACTGGTTTTTGCGACATATGTAAAACAGGCTTCTGGGGAAGTGATTGTCAACATATTTGCGACGCTAATTGTGGAAGATCCTGTAATCAAGTGACCGGTATTTGCGACAGCTGTAAATCTTACTTTTGGGGTGAATATTGCCACAAAGACTGTCCTGCAAACTGTCAAACACGTTGTTCTAAGTCATCGGGTTACTGCAGTTGTAAAGATGGTTGGTATGGAAACGTTTGTAATTTAACCTGTGCAAATAACTGTGTGAGATGTTCTGGTTCGAGTGGTGTCTGTTCATTATGTGTGTTGGGCTACTGGGGTTCGTTCTGTAAAAATAAATGTGATAAAAACTGTCGGCAGTGTTTAAAGTCGAGTGGAATATGTCAATACTGCAAACCTGGCTTCTGGGATGCCTCTTGCAATCAGAAGTGTTTAGGAAATAAATGTAACACATGTGATAAAACATCCGGAGAATGCCAGGTTTGTGAACATGGATTTTGGGGTGACAACTGTCAGAATTTTTGTGGGAAATGTGCAGCAGCAAATTGTGGAAAAACAGGTGGGCATTGCAGGTCATGTCAGACAGGATTCGGTGGTCACAACTGCACAGTTCCATGTACAAAGATCGATAATTGCTCTTATATGACATGCAGTGTATCGAGTGTTTCTTGTTATCGTTGTGAGACGGGTTTTTGGGGAGAAGTTTGCGAAGGAACATGTCCTAAAAACTGTTCACGTTGCAGACAAAGTACTGGTCCATGTTACGACTGCAAGACTGGATACTGGGGTCAACTTTGTGAAAAGAGATGCAACAGCTCATGTTCTTCATCTGACTGTAGTGTTTCATCGGGCGAATGTATAAGTTGTATGCCAAACATGTGGGGACCTCATTGTGAAAACTCGTGCGATGAACTTTGCCGCGGATCGTGTCAGAAAACGACTGGACATTGCGTATGTGCCAACGGATACTGGGGAAAAGAATGCACAACGCTGTGTAATGATACAAATTGTGAAATTTGTTCGCAGACAACTGGGATTTGTGATAAATGCAAATCAGGTTTTTGGGGAAGTAAGTGTCTACACGACTGCCAATCTGAACAATGCCTTGAATGCAGAAGATATGATGGATTTTGCTTGTCGTGCCCACCAGGACTATGGGGCTATTACTGTGAAAAACGATGCAATGATGAATGTCTTTGTTGCAATATCTATAATGGAGAGTGCCTGTCGTCCTGTTATCCTGTTGCTGGTAAGCAAAGAATAGTTTTCCACTAAGAGCACTGCAATAAAGGATTTATGCGCAGTAGAATATTCATTTATCAGAAATAAAAAAAATAGCCAAAGACAATTAACAAATATTGCACAACACATAATCAATCAAGCATAGTCCCTAGTATTAGCAAGAATACAACAAAGCAATAATTTAATCAAGTGGTGCGAGCAGAACAAACGTGAATCTATTGTGCGCATCAGTTTACTTATTCGTATACTATTAGGTTTTCTTTTACATGTATTTAAGTGTTTGTGATAATTTGAGTTTTGATCCTATTCTTTGATAAAACTTTATTTTATATGTTTCATTTCAGGTACAAAAGATGAAGATATGCCGTCAAACGGCATACAGATTGCATCAGTCATTTTATCAGTAACTACTTGTCTAGGAGTAGTTTCTGTGGTCGTCTGTGTATTGTTTGTAAGATATAGGTAAAGTATACTTCCTATGACCTTCATGTTTTAGTATATTAATCATTATTTTAAAAACAAACACAGAAACTTGGAACCGTCCGAAATATATCGGCATTGTGTGGCTTTATACTGTAGGAGGAAACCAGATAACCCGGAGGAACCCCACCTTTCTGATCTGGTGACAACCTACCTTCTCACATACTACTGTGAGAAGTTTAAAAACACCCTAAGCATATGTACGTGGCCTTCCTCTACATCCAATCTAGTTTATGTGTAAAGTTTAGCGTTGAAATTGCGGCATATGTTAATAACTATCTTGCATGAGAAATATCAAAAATGTAAATTACATTTAGGAAAGATTATAATGTTATTACGATAAAACCATTATATACTGCCACAACATAATTATCATGTTGTTTGGAAATTATTTCACAAGCAATTTTTTGAGAAAATTATTTTGGAAAAACCTTTCAGGAGCTATAGGCCATCTGCCACTTGCTAGAATGAGGATTAGAAATGAAAGACATGTAGGTTCTGTGAAATACTGACCGCATAAAAATTGTTCCTCTAATGTTCCCTTTATGAAATTAAAAACTTGATCTGACTTTTAGGTACTCTTGCTAGTACTCTATTTTGACACGATACTATTAACAAAGTAGAACCGCTGGCCCTAAAACATTAGCGATCATCTACTCAGTAAGAACATCATCCTATGAAGTTCGAAGACTATTGTTGATAATTAGATCTCAAAATATTGAGCCGAAATCATTTTTAAGGTACGAGTCACTGTGACTTGACCTTTGGTCGTCCACTGACCCCTGAAACAATCATATACAGTTTGCAGGCAACCTTCTGGAAAAGTTTCATGATAGTCAAGTGAATATTATGACCTGTAAAGTGTTATCAAGGAAAGCTAACAGAGGTTACTGTAACCTTTAACCTTTGACCCACTGACCCCCAAACAGCAGTGATCGTCTACTCAGTAAGACCAATTATCCTAGGAAGTTTGAAGACTGTGTGTGATATAGATATATGGACATTGAGTGGAAACATTTTCAAAATTCGGGTCATTGTGACATTGTTTTTTGACCTAAACACAATAGGAATCATCTACAGTTTGTAGGCAACCTTCAGAGCAAATTTCATGAAAGTGAAATGAAAATTATGACCTGTAGAGTGCTATCAAGGAAAAGTTTACGGACAGACGAACGGATGGACGACGGACAAACCACCATGGCATAAGCACTTTATAATACTTAAAACACATAACATTTATTTGATACTCTCGTAACTAAGAATAGAACTTAAACAACGTTTTTCGTGTACGTACCAATTTGTCATAGCATGTGATGCTTATATTTTTTATTTTAGTGTTCAAGTCATCTGTACATACATGTTGTTACAAAATATTTTGATTAAACTCTCTAGTAAACACATTGTTTACATTCATTTTAGAAGAAGTTATATACGCTATATAACTTCTTCAAAGATAGGAATGAGCTAGAATTTTGTACATTACGTATTTAAAGTTTCATCAAGGAACTAATGATGTCTATCTTATCTTTCCTACAAATCAAACTTATCTCTGATGGCTTATTTCATAACGCGTGTGTTATTGTGTAATTGTTATGAAAACGATACAAGAGATACCAAATTTTACGGAGTTAAATTGTATCCTTTCACAAAACTCGAGATTCTTTTGAATTGAAGGATAGTCTGACCAAAAAGAGTTTAAACTACATTTATAGCAAATTCAATGTGAAAATAGGTTAAAAAGTGGGAAGTGTGTAATGCAAAATTCAAATCAAGATGCTTTGTGTTATTGTTACGATTTTTAAAAAAATCCTTATTCAACTTTTGAAAATGTTTACATTCCTGTTAACTTGTTTAAAAAATTTCATTTTCAACTTGTTGTCAGTGCCGTCAACATAAAGGCATAGGTAAGTGGTGAATGTAGTATGTTGTAGTTAACTTTTGTATTATAGAAAAAAAAGGTGCAGTCACCATCATCGGAAAAAAGATATGATGCAATTTGCACTCGTTGTATAGGTCCCTATTTATGCTTGAGTTTTTCAAACAAATGGTGATATAACTCGGGAATTTGCAAACTGCAAGTAACAAACGACTGTTTACTTTGAATAACATGCATAAATTTCACGGCCATTTAAAGTAAAAAGAGTATCTCATATGCATATGAAACCAATTTATAATTAACATTTTGAAAGATATGTATTGTTCCTAACAAATTAATGTTTAAGCTGTATTTCACTGTTTGCCTGTACAATGTAGAATGCACTTATTTATACATATGTATATATTTTTTTTAGATATTCCAAAAGACTGAAAAAGCAGGATAGAATGATTTTGCAAGGTACGAAATTTCTTTCTAATAACTAAATAAGTCTCGGTTGGATTTATTTCAATAACAAGTCTGTAAATGACATAAAGTATGAATGTGTATATTGTATTGTGTTTTTTTCAGATGGCCCTAATATAGAAATGACTGAAAGTTCAGGATCAGTCACCGAGACAGCAGAATGTTCATATTCTAATGATAACCTACAAGCATCTCCAGTTGATTCGTCAGCAGTTCATATTTATGAGAAATTGGGGAAATAAACAGAAGCGGACACTTTTTCGTAACACATCAATTTATACAAAGTGATAGTGATTAAGTAAAATATTTGCAGTTACTTGTTAAATATGAACTCTGGTATCATTCCGGATACATCTGCAGTTTTCACATCACAATGGACACAAATGAGGAAGTAAGTATGGTCGTTAAGCTTTTGACTATGACTCCACTCATGAGAAAACGCAACTGTTCTTTGGCATCGCATAATTTCTAACCCTTTGAACGTAGCTGAAATGTCGAAATGCAGCATTAATTGGGTTTAATTCAACCAGCTCAATGACATATGCATTGCTATTTTGTTTCGCACTTTTTGGCAAATACTACAAAAAGAGTGAATGCAATTTTTATGCTTAGTATCATTTAACTGTAATATTTTAGATATTTTCTTAAAATGTTAAAAAGTTCTAGGGTAGATAATTCATTATTTTGTGAAGTCACTCTCGAGTCCGCTTCCTGGATAAACCAGTACTGGTGTCATATGAGGAGGTACGGTCGTGACCCCTGTGGCGCTCGAACCTGCAGCCTTTGTGATGAGCGACAGACACCTTAACCTCTTCACCACCGCTCTTTGTTATTATTTATAATTTAAATGTTATTATACCCAATCACTGAGTTTTGAAATAATCAGACATGTTTTAATGATATAGAACTACACTGTATATAGTTTTGCACTTTTGTTCAAATACATGTAGACAGGAAATCTTGAAAATGTCACTATGCCTTTAAGAAGACACAGGGTTTAACAAAAGTATATATCTATACTCCCGGTTTTAATGACATATTGCTGTGAAAGATAAAAAAGTGTAAATATAATAATACCATAAACTTCTGCAAAAGAGAACTTCGTCAATAAAAGCATTATTATCAGTTTTGTAAAGGTCCCATTTTAAAATTTTCTTTTTAACATTTGAATATTATTCGTCAGCAAATGCAAATTTGATAATTTTTAACGAAAAATACCGAGTGGTTACCTGTCCGTAAGCCCATAAAGTTCTCAAAAAACACACCTGTACGGAAAGTGACGATAATATTTCCGGAAACCTACGAGCGGCAGTTTCGGAATCGCTAACCTGGAGTGACGTCATATGCAATACAATCGTGGCGGATAACAGGTACTCTAACAACAACGAAAGCGATAATTTCATCTTATTAGGCATCTTCAGAGAGTAGAGATGAGGATATTTTGAGCCCGTTACGTATAGAACGAAGTCCGTGTAATATTATATTTCATTCCAGTATATAAAATGTGTCATCGGCAACCAAAAAGATATACTTTCTGAACATTTATAGGGTTGCTGGAAACTTTCTTTTGCTGAATTGCTTTTTACCAAGTTGTATATATTTATGTTTTTCAAGATTGAAACTTGAAAACATAAATAATGGTTTCATAATTTTAATTGGGCACTTTGCATGTTAATAAACTATATTCTTGTTGTTGTTTTTGTTGTTGTATATTGTTGTGTAATTATCAAATGCAATTGCCCAGTGTCCAATATGCAATAATGTGTAACCAGTTAGATTGCTGGCAGGCAGCGCCAATTAACAGCAAATCATATCGCATCCTTTGTTGTGACTTATGCCCTTGGGTTATATTAACTTTAATTCCTTCATTGGTTAGATCTACGCTAATTATTTACCATGACGACGTTGTTAAAACGAGATATTGTTAAGGATTAGAAATTTTTATGGATTACTGGAGTGTTCCGCACCATGTAAGTTAAACTTCTAGTAGAGTAACTGTTTTATTCTATATAGGGCCTTTGTTATACATTATTTTATTTAAATGATTTTGAATATAAATGCCAGCTTTTTTTTATAAAGTCTAGATCTTAAAAAAATGTGTCTTAAATAATATCATAATATTCTGTAATAAAATACATTTTGTAACAAAAGTTTCAACCTAATATCCTCGTATATGATGTAATTCGGCATGATTTAAGTTATACAAGTAAAGTTGCATTTGAGAAAAATCTAGATTGAAAAAGTTTGTAAGAAACAAAGTCTTAAACTTATTCCTAAAGAAAATAATTAAATTGAATAGATCGAGATCATTCTACAAAGGCCGAATTTAAAATACATTTTCTGTCTTTTCTTGTCGTGCATGAGCGATTGAGCGGACATTCACGTAGTTGCTAATCTAGAATTTTGAAACGTTCGTCATACAGTCACATGAAGTTCGGACCCGAAAAGTTATATATGAAACACCCCGGACCGACCATAAAACATATATAAATCGTATTATATATGCTTGATAGTCGGGCCGGGGTGTTTTATAAGAATGACTTTCCAGGGCCCAAACTTCATGCGACTGCGGTTCGTCCCTATTGTCTAAGTCACTGACTTTTTATACTAGAGTCCCAAGATTATTGGTGTAGGCTTATTCTCTCACTCCATTTGTTGCTGCATCCACCCAGAACACACCAAGCGCCTCCCATTTACAAAATCAATATAAATTGTAAGTTAATCGTGTTTTTACACGGAGTTTTGTGTGCTCGTTTACTATAATCAATGTAACGGATCTTTCTCGAGTACTGCAAGTGACGTCACACGGAAACTTTTCCGATATTTTACGGAAGTCGCCGAGGATCGTAATATTTGCGTTTCGGTGTAATACCTGCCTATTTGTATTGGTGATTTATGTCCCAATAAACACGTTTTTTGTCGAAAATTTCCGCCCAACTGGGTTCAGTGCACTTAATTAACAAATGGCTTACAAAATATTAACAGGTGGAATTTTCAATCAATGGAACCTCTAAATAATCATATATTAAACTACTCGTTTTCCACAAGAAAATACAAAATAAACATTATTTTCCGAACACTACTCGAAGTGTGGTATGGTATTCACTGTGTAAAAGTAAAACAGTTATTACAGATAAGTTGAAGTCTCGAAAAGTGTGAATGTTGTGACTAATTCTGTTGTATTCCGGACACAGACGTGCTTTGAATGATGAATGAACGTTGACTTAACAGAGGTCGTTATATGCTTTTTATCTAGGTATTCAGATAGATGTTACGCTTAGCTCATTTTTAGCTCGACTATTCGAGGAATAAGGAGGCTATTGCACTCGACCTTCGTGCTTTCATTATATTACATTACCGCATCGGAGCTCAACACCGTGATATACTTACCGTAATATCACTCAAAAATAAAAAAAATAATTCCTAATTTAACAATAAAAAAACTAAAAATTTAAGTCATGTAGCAAAACTGGTGTCAGAATTTTAAAAAAAAACTGTTTATTCCTAGAAATATGCAATTACAAAATGAATTCATACACAGGTTTTCAGTTTCGAGAATAGACAACATAGATAAACGAAGCATGTCGACTGCCGTTGAGAGTTATCTACCTTGAATCTTGAGGAAACTGAATTTATAAAACAATCTGACGAAAACATGCTATTTTTAAACTGTCTGTATGACAATTGTCAAAATTAAATAAATACATCATTGATTAAAATAGACGGGAAATAGCTCGGTTGAAGTACAATGTATTTTTTTATTAGAATTCTAAAGAATATAAAAATTGACGGAATGAAATGTGTGTTTTTATACTGATATTGTGTTGTAATAATTATAACTTTTATTTCATATTTTGTGTTTTGTAGGTTTTATTCAGTGTATTTATTCACACAGATAAGCAGTGCTTTTTATTGTTAATAAATTGTGCTTTTAAGAGTAGAGAAACAGTGCTTTTATGACTAGCTTTCTTTGCATGTATTTTAACTGTTATGTTCAAGTTAATTTGTTACGAAGTAATTCTGACCTGTCTTGTTTACAAATGCTTGTATTACACGTAATATGGTAGTAACAAGAGTAAGATCTGTTAAAATGCTTTTTAGATTTTAACTGACCGAACAGGATACACCAGAGAAGAAAATACGGAAAAGATGCAATGAGAATCTGTAAATATTTGGCATATTCCAATTATTTCATTAAAATCATGAATAACTCACCTTTTTTTACTTTTTGTCAAATTTAATTTAACACATAGCTCGACATATTTGCTAGAACTTATTTGTTACATCTATATTTTGTATTCTGTTGTTGTTATTAAATGTATTCAATATTCCCTTTATCAGCACTATTCTTAACAAGCATTATATCGTCGGCTGATGTAACTATGATAAGTACTCAAACTCAAATCCATAATTATGTTGCATATATCACAATTAACTCCCGTTTTGTGAAAATATTCCTGTACCATTATAGAATTGCTAAAGTAATACGTTTATCGTTTTGAATTGTTTTAGTTTAAGATCCAACCTTTAAAAACGTACTGCTTTCCAAGTTAATGATATTCCAAATGGATGAGATAAGAATTTGCAAAAGGTTTTAATTATGTTTTATTTCTCAATAGAAGTTGTGATACAGAATCTCACTTCCGAAGCCTAACATATTTATGTACATAGCTCAGTATATAAACAAGGATAATCTTTTCACACATGGTATTTTGGACAAATCAGATTTTAATATTTACTCGTATTTGTTCTCACATCATATTTGCTCTTCATTTTGTCTGACAAAAGTTTCTCTTAAAGTCCGCACAAAAATGTTTTTCATTAGAAATAATCAATATACAACCCTCCTTAGTAAACTGACACCCAGCAAACGCCTTTAATAAGAACATTTAAACCTCCAACTTTGAGGATTAGTTCTATAATGTCAAATTACCGGAGAATAAGAAAGCCCACTGAGATATTTTAACATTGATACTTGTTGACGGACATCTATAAGATTAAATTTAGATTTTTTTTTAACACTGTTTTCTAGACCAATTGCTTATGACTGACTTATATTTTGAATTTGTAATTTTGTTTTATATGATAGGATTTAAAATACATGAATATTAATAAGACGGCTTTCTAAATGCGTAATCGATAAATAAAGAAAAATGAGAAATAAATTACAGTTTCCTTTTTTTTTTTTAAACATTATGCGCTTTGTCTTTGGGCAAGTTCATATGGAAGTTCCAGATAAGTTGTAGGCTGTTACTGAGAATGGTGTTCACTCCCACCTGGTGTAGGTGTAAGTAATGCTCATCTCTTTAATGAAGTAGAGTAGGATTAGTGTAAAAACCGAGGCGTTCGAATGGATTCCGCGTACCCTACCCTGCCCTAGAACTTCCATGTAAATTCGCCCGACAAAAATTAATGGATAATTATAGTATATTTTCTCTATATAATAAACATATATCAATATAATTGTTTGTCTTACTGCAGACTTTTACACTTTGCCGGGAAAATAATGACTTAGGTACAATGTAAATGCTCCTCTTATTTGATTTGCGATGAGCTTGAATCGTATTTCTGGTCTACGTATGCTTGAATACAACAACATAGCTACTGTCACGAATGAAAGTTGCTTGTTAGTTGTCACCTAGTGCCATAAAAGGTTTTGGTGCAACGAAAAACTACAGGATAATTTTAAATCACAGAACCATTTATGTGTCTTGTTCCTTGACATAGCTACACTTCATTCACATTATTATTCGATGATCTAGAAAGTTAACCATATATGATATGAATCGAAGTTCCAGACTTAAATCTGTTGCAGCTCAAGAATAATTAAAAGTAACGACTTTATTTCCATACTGAGCATTTGTATGAATTGTTATATAAAAGTGAAGTTACTGAATTTAGTAGCAGAACATAGAGATACATTAACCATTCAGCAGAAAAATACAATGTTATAACGTAATAAGACCTTCGCTATGGCGCTTTTCTATAATTACTCATTCAAATATATATATTTTATACTACGCACAATTAGGAAAGCTACATTTGTAACATGGTCATAAAGCATAGCGATCGACAAAGTATTTATGAAAATCGATAATAAGTGTTCGGCGCTACTTAATATATAAAAGTTTAAATAGTACATTAACGTTAAACCTAGTTATTTTAGTTTTAGTACTACATTCAAATTGTCATTCGCAAAGTGACTTTAGTGAAAAATAGGGAAAACATGTTACAAACTCTATGTAAAAAAACTCTATACAAAAACGTTTTGATCAAACACTTGTTTTTGTAACATGCTAGTCATAGTCAGTATATCTTTAGAACATTTGACCTGTTAAAACGTGTTGCATGCAATTTCAAGAAACACTTAGACGCACTCTATAGTCCAAAGGCAGCTAGATTATAAACATATACACAATATTTTGTCAACGTGTGTTAAGTCTTTATGGCAGTTTAATTTGATAAACATCACTCAGCAGCTTCAGCCTATCAGATTGTTAATTTTATTGCATTAAACGTCCGACTTCTGTATAATTTTGTTACACTAATGGGAAGTAACCACTATTGGCAGTTCGACTTTTGCCGTATGTCATTTCCAGCGGAAACACTCTGTCAACGATATGTGAAAGTAAGTTAGAAACTTAAAAAGTAAACCCGTCCTTAAAATCCAGTTTACTACATTCTTGATTTTAAACATAATTTACTTTTAGAAAGACGAAGGTAAGAATGTCATCTACGAAAATTAGTGTCCAACGAGCATATGCATGTTCAAATTTACTTTTGAGAAATAGCAAGTATTAATAGTTAAGGAACTGATTAATTAAGCCCTTGTTACGCCGTATCGAACCAGTACTGAAGCCTTTTAACTATTATTATAACTTTAATGCTCTTCTCAATCTACGTGAAATCATTTGTTTCTGTTTAAACTTTCAAGTTATATTTGAACTAATATTTTCATTTCTGGCGTAAAATTGCCTTTAAAATATACAAGACAATCTAAACCGGAATGAAGCGGGTAATCAGGAAGACCAAAGTCTGTGGGAAAAAGTTGATGACACAAAAAGCTCGAAAATACACGGAAACACCAGCTGGTTTGCAAATAAATCATAATGCGTCTAATGGTTAAATCTTGGTTGAGTGACTTAAGATGAGTTTAAGTAAAAGGGGGAAATCATATTAGGATATAAACGACGGTTTTGATGTCTTCTTCCTAGACTTCGTCATTCAAACTTTCTTTTTTATCTCGTAAAATATATGCTACTTATAAATGTTAATGAATTGGCTCCTATCTCGTTTTTTTCGTACAATTTTACGGTATGTTGCGCCATAATATTGACTGTCATTAATAAAAACAGTATGAATATCACTTTCAAACTGGCTGTAGTATGACGGATAAACAGAAGTATTGTCGATATCTTCCGTGAGCCAAGATCATATAGAAGTTATTCTATTATAAGGCGTTCATTACGGAAACACATATACGCCACCATTTGCCGATTGTTTTTTGCTGATTATTCTGTCATTGTGCGAACTAATTCCGACAAGAAGCAATGTTTTCAATACTTGTCAAAACACTTTCTGACGAAAACGCTTCACTTACAAATACATTGGGTGATATTATTAAATCATAAGTCGTTAATATTGTGCATTATTTCATCGCATGTTTATTTGAATATCGAGCTTAATAGAAAATGATCACACTTCATGCGTGAAAATCACGATTTATAAGTAAAAACGCGAAATTCGGGAAAACAATTAAGACGTTTCGCAAATTTGTTACGTAACTGACGTCAGAATGAGAAATCATTGAGCGGTGTCAGAACAGCATCCTGAAGTGTACTTAATACTTTGTACTTTTTATACAACAATGAACGATATGTTCGCCTTACTTTTCTGTACGTAACGCTCGATACTAAAATAAACATTCAATTATTAACCGTTTATGATTCAATAATTCTGCCAAATCTAAAGATATTATAGCTACAATACTGCTCAAAATGACCAGAAAGAGTACAGTCAAGAAGTTCTTGTTATTATAAAATCCGACGTTTAGTGTCGCAATACTCTTTATGGACAAATACATTTGGACAAATATCAAGTAGCTGTACAACTTATAATTTTTTTAATTATTCGAAGAAACTACATACTGGCAGTGAGATGTCATTAACTTGCGTTGATCAGCAAAATTGAAAACAAGAGCTATCCCTTACAAGTGACAAATGTCCCCGAAAGATGCCTCTCACAGTCTGTGCCCTCTCAATGTGCTCAACAATTGTGCCATGCAATTTTAAAATCCTTCCATGCATGACAGAGTTACCATGCATACAGTATTCCATAACTTTTAAACTCTAAATGTGACCTTGACCTTTGAGGTAGGGACTTGGGTCTTGTTCGCGACACACTGTCTTGATGTGCTTAACATTTGTGCAAAGTTATTTTTTAAAATCCTTCCATGCATGACAAAGTTACAGTCTGGAGACAAATGTATGCATATATACATGATTCAATAACATATAAATCTAAGTGTGACCTTGACCTTTAGGGTAAGGACGTGGGTATTGCATGCGACATGTCGGCTTAATGTGTTGACCATTTGTGCCAAGTTATTTCAAAATCAATCAATGCATGACAAAGTTATAGTCCGTACACGAATGTGTGCAAATATACAGGATTCCATTACCTTCAAACTCTAAGTGTGACCTTGACCTTTTGGGTAGGGACGTAGATCTTACACACGACACATCATCTTGATGTGCTGAACACTTGTGCCAAGTTACTTCAAAATCCTTCAATGCATGACAAAGTTACAGTCCGGACACGAATGTGTGCATATATAGAGGATTCCATTACCTTCAAACTCTAAGTGTGACCTTGACATTTGAGGTAGGGACGTGGGTCTTGCACTCGACACATCATCTTGATGTGCTGAACATTTGTGCCAAGTTACTTCAAAATCCTTCAATGCATGACAAAGTTACAGTCCGTACATGTAAGGGCGGACGCACAGACGGACGGTGCGATTTTAATATGCCACCCTTCGGAGGCATAAAAAAACTTGTACTCACTACATAGTGTTTGTTTACATTATATTATCGGTTGCTTTGATTTGTTAAAAATAACCCGAATGTTATTATTCATGCATGGCAGTTCGAACAGGAAGAGACATTATGAACATTATGCATTCAGGCATATATGTACATGTATCTACATTTTTGTATCTATGCCATTTAAAAAAATCAACTTCCTAAATGAAATAATGAATTGTCATCCATTTTTGATTTTGCCACATATTACAAGTATGAAATGCGGTAAATCTAGGGCTTTCAGTATAGTATGTATATTGCACAGCGAGTTAATTTTGACTCTTCGTGAAAACCTGATCTTAGTATAATAGTATATATAATAGAGCAATCCTTGTTTAGTCATAAGTTTCGTGCTAAACGTTGCTTGACAGAAATGCTGTTAATGTTGTCTGGAAACAGAAATGTATAATTAAGTAGAAGTGTGTGTGATTTCTAGTAGATTTTCTTTTAAAATGTTAAATGTTGGCTGTGATGTTTGAGATCTAAATACGTTGATAGGCAGAAATTATTTTTTCCATCAACTTTTTACCTACACTGTGAATCAACAGCGAGAAAAGTAAAGAAAACTAGCTTCTCAACTACGAAGCAGGTATTCATGCGGGAACAAACGGCTCCCAAACTATTGGGCAAACGTTCAAAGTATGTGTGGATGCATGACTGAAAAGGCCATCTGTGTTAAAAAGGGAGAAACGGGTCGAAAAAGAGAAGAAGAAAACTATATGTATTTTTACTTCCTAGTCGTGTGCAGTTAATGTATTCTTTAATCATTTTTTAAATCAGGCAATAATGTTACCCTCATCTTTTCATTCAAATTCATTGATGTTTTTATGACAAAACATTAATCAACTGAAGATAAAGTGTATTTATATCGTGGTTCAATCTTACATCACATGAGTACACACTGACGTTTGAATAGACAAGGAAGTCTCGCCATCATTTATTAAAACGCAGACGCATGAATAGGACGCACGAGAAAAGGTTATTCTACATAGCTAAAGATGCATGTTTTCTATGGATATGCGTTTGTTTTTATATTCGTCCATTTCAGTTGTAAGTATACATTTAAACGTTACTTTAATTTAATCTTTAATTTACTTTAACATTTTCTAAAAACCAAAAAACACTTCCACTTCCAAGTACCATTTGTTAATATTTCTTTTTGATCGCATTGTCGCGGATGTTCTCGAAGGGTTCTTCTATTATTCCTTACTTTATTTCAGTATACTATTCGAACCATTTTTCAATTCGACAAAATATGTTACTGTAAAATTCAATGCAGACAAATTGAACTACATTTCAAACAAATGCCTCACCAAGTGGAAAATCACTTCAAGGAAAATAAAATAAAAAACGCTAATTTTGTGACCACTTTATAAATGTTATCGATATCAAAATCTGTGACTGTTGCCACTATATTTTCCTGCATAAATTCATTGTTTTTGTTTCAAAATTATTCAGGCAAATTGTCATGGCAATAGCGAGTCAAGACAGTTGTTTTTTTTTATTCTGACGATTCTTTGATAAAAAGGCATACTGTATAAACATTAGAATTAAATATTTTAAAAAGAGACATATATCAAAAACGCGATACGTTAGAAAATACGAACCATATAAATGTACTTCCCATATTTTAATGAAAATGAGTTTATTACATATAACGCAATTTATAGAGTAATGAGGTCTTAGGTGTACTTGTTCAGCGTTTCGTTACTTTGTGTCTACATAGACTTAAACTGTTCACATATTACGAGTGATAGCGCGGTGAATGAACTTTGTTTTCGCCTCGGGTGAGAATTTTATTGTTTTTGGAAGAATTGCCGTTTACTAAAGATATACAGAAACATTAATTTTTTTTTTTCAAAACGGTAAGATCAGAATTTGCAGTAGAAGTACTTTTTAGAGGTTCATGTTCAGAGCTGCTGTCTTGTAAAGAAAACGATTACAACGTATTTAACCTTTTATTCAAGATTTGTCCAGTTTCAGGTATCACACCGACTAATGCCTGTAATACTGGCTTCTGGGGAAATGAATGCCAACACATTTGCGGCGTTACTTGTCAAAGTTCCTGTAATAAAGTAACGGGTGTCTGTGACGGATGTAAACAAGGCTTTTGGGATGATTATTGCCATAGAGGCTGTCCTGAAAACTGTAAATATTACTGTCAAAGATCTGGTATTTGCAATTATCGCGCGTGTATAAGTGGTTGGTATGGGGACTTTTGCAATTTAACTTGTTCAAACAATTGTGTGTCTTGTCACCGTTCCACGGGTGCTTGTAGCTCATGTGCTTTAGGACACTGGGGTTTGTCATGTGAACATAAATGCGACACAAACTGTCAGCTATGCTCAAAGTCTAATGGAATATGTCAAAACTGTAAACCTGGATACTGGAATGCCTCTTGCAATGAGAAATGTTTAGGAAATAACTGTAAAACATGTAATAAAACATCCGGAGAATGCCAGGCTTGTGAACATGGATACTGGGGTGACAACTGTCAGCATGTATGTGGGAAATGTACATCAGGAACTTGCGGAAAGACTGACGGGTATTGTGGTTCTTGCCAGACAGGATTTGCTGGTAACAACTGTACAATCCCATGTACTAACACTAATTGTTATCACACTGTATGCAGAACGTCAGGTATTGCTTGTAATCAGTGTAAGACGGGTTTGTGGGGAAAAGTTTGCAATGATACATGTCCTAACAACTGTCCAAGTTGTCGTCAAGACACCGGTAAATGTAACAGCTGCAACACTGGGATGAAAGGTGCATTTTGCAATCAGACTTGTCCTGGAAACTGTTCTTCAAGCTGCAATAAAGACACCGGTGCATGTAACGGCTGCAATACTGGATTTTGGGGTACTTTTTGCAACCAGTTATGTCCCGAAAACTGTAAAGGCTGCAATAAATATAATGGTAAATGTTGGAGCGGTTGCAAGACTGGGTTCTGGGGAGCATTTTGTGAACATAAATGTAATCGATCATGTCCGTCAGACTGCAATAGAGGATCTGGCAAATGTATCAGTTGTATGCCAAACATGTGGGGACCTCAATGTGAAAACTCGTGCGATGAACTTTGCCGCGATTCATGTCAGATAACGACTGGATATTGCATCTGTGCCAAAAGATTCTGGGGAAAAGATTGCAAAAAACTATGTAATGATACAAATTGTGAAATTTGCTCGCAGACAACTGGGGTTTGTACGAAATGCAAATCAGGCTTTTGGGGAAGTGGGTGTCTACATGAGTGCCAATCTGAACAATGTCTTCAATGCAATAAACAAAATGGACTATGCATGTCATGCCCAAGAGGACTATGGGGCTCTCACTGTGAAAAACGATGTAGTGCTGAATGTCATTGCTGTGATTTAAATAATGGGAGATGCTCGTTGTCATGTTATCCTTTTGCTGGTAAGCAAATAATAGCTATTTAACCAAGAGCACTTAAACTGAACAGATTGTGGGCTGTAACATATTGATTTTTTAAAACTAAACCAAACAAATAGCCAACGAAAATTGCTAAATTGTGTACAACACATCAGCAATCCAACATAATCCCCAGTATTGGCAACAATGAAAGAAAGCATAACTTTAATAACCCGTATTGGTTTTCTGTAATTTAAGTGTTTGTGATGTCTTGATACTTCTTACTATAATCTCTATGATAAAAATTCATTGTATAAATGAGGTAATCGTTTCATTTCAGGTAATAAAGCTGAAGGTATTCAATCTCACAGTGTACACACTGAAACAATCATTTTATCAGTAACTACTGGTTTAGGAGCAGTTACTTTGGTCATCTGTGTATTGTTAATAAGATACAGGTAAAGTATAAAATACTTTATATGGACCTAACTACTTATCATTTTTTATTTTGAAATCGAAAAGAAAAAAGTAAAAGACACACAAACCAATGCATTTTTTTTTAACCGTATCATGAAGTCGAAGTATCGTATCAACTCATTTTTTGATGATTATAGAAATTGTAACAAATCGAATGTTGTTTCAAAACAGTGACGACATCGGAATTTCTATTAACATACATCTTTTTTAGGAGGTAAGGAAATGTGTAAGAGTCTTAGATATTGGAATGATGATGCACTATGAATCACTTGCGCAATTAAAATCTATTTTATTAATGAAAAACTATGAACATATATTAAATAAAAATTATGAGTATGTCCCAATATTAAAGAGTGAGCAGTCAGTATTAAGTACTGAAGGTTAAAGACCAGATATTTTTTTATCACATGTGCCCCCGTAAGCAAAGCAATTTGCCATACTTATAAAGGAGTGAATAAAAACTTAAGATAGGCTAAGTTTATTCACATTTTAAAAAGACAGAATTTGGACGCATTTCTATTACATTATATTTGAAACACTGTGAAATCACCCAACATGAAATAATTTAAAGAAAACAATAAAATGTAAAATTTCGGTAACTT
Organism: Saxidomus purpurata; assembly: GCA_022818135.1. Classification (NCBI taxonomy): domain Eukaryota; kingdom Metazoa; phylum Mollusca; class Bivalvia; order Venerida; family Veneridae; genus Saxidomus; species Saxidomus purpurata. The sequence goes on along the minus strand of JAFMSR010000012.1, from coordinate 23,353,655 downwards.
GCGTATAAATTTGTGAAGTTTTGTAAACTAAGAATAGCTATTTAGCGATGTTTAGTTGGTTGATAGCAATATTTCATAGTATGTAATGTTTACATTTTGTATTTTTGTTTCTTCAAACGAAACAGATTTCATGTCATCCGGACATACAACGTCATGTGATTACAAAAATGTCTTTACTAAAATCTTCCATAAACAGATGATTGTAATATTAAATCAATAATAAACTTTTAAAAATGTTTACCCTTTTAACTTGCTTTTTAAATAGCATTTCTTATTTGTCAGTGTCTTCAACATAAAATCATAGCTGAATGGATGTTAGTTGTAGTTAATGACTATAGTATGCAAAAGGCACTTGTCGTCGTTTTACTTTCTCGAGTGCGGTGGAGCATGTTATTACTATGCCTGCAATGACGCAAGTAAATAAATAGTTTTTGGTGCCCAATGCATGAAAGTTCATATAATTACAATACAAAAGGCGCGCAATTCAAACAAATAAAACTGAAATGGAACAACTAATTAACTGCAAAGGGAAATGAATAATTTCAAAACTGCAAATATTTATAAGAGTCCCAGACATCATTTAATAAGTAGAGAAGTTACATTTATTTAGACAATTACTTTTGTTAATTGACAAGCACTGACAGAAGTCGAGCGCACAGTCTTACGGAAATTTCTTGTTACATAAGCCAATTACTTATGATGCCTATGACACCAAAGTCAAATTAAAGATCTTAAAGATACATTGTATAGAAAGTCTATCAAAATTAAGTTTAAGCTGGATTTCACCATTTGTCTGTACAAGTTTTATAGTTTATTTACGTCTCACCATACATGTTACAAACAAATACATTTCATTATACTATAGAATTAAGGTTTAACATATATGCCATTCTTATAAGAATTATGAGAGACAGTCTAATATAATTGATACATATTATCTACATTTAAAAATCATGACACTAAATATATTTTATTATCACAGATTAATGGATATACTAAAACGTCACTGACTAAGATAAATACACATATTATGATACCCGTAAAATGTTTTTTATTTTCATCTCTTTAAAATAGGATTCTGGATCAGTTAATCCAATATACTCATAATATAAAAAAAACATAAATAAAAAAAATACTTTAGACACATTAATACTGTGTTTTTTACACACAGAGGTTCACTGTTTCTCTAATGTGTTCACAATGTAAACATGCAACATACATTTATAGATTTTATATGTACAATGTAACGGGTATCTATTTATACACATTTATACATATATTTTAGATATTCTAGGAACCTGAAAAAGCAGCCTAAATTGATGAAGCAAGGTATGAACATTCTTTCTATAAAACTGCTCCGTTTAGACTTATTTAAGTACCGGTGAATTAACATTTACGAAGTGATGTTATAGACGTTCTTTGTAAATTTTAACTTTAACCCATTAATGCCTAGTATCTATTAAAATATATACCTTTTTAAACAGTAACACTTCAAAGCAGGCTACAAATTTAATATCGTCTGATAAGAATTTAAATTGTTACTCTTTTAGATCAAAATTCTGAAAAATAGACCTAGCCGATGAAAAAGACTTGCCAAAATTGGATGTAAGAAGATCCCATTGTAAAATTCTAGGTATACATGAGTTACACAGAAAACATTGTATATTTTATTGTGTCTTTTCCAGATTCTCCTGATGTCGAAATGACTGAAAGTTCGAAATCAGTTACCACGGAAGTAGAAAATCCATACTCTGATACATACTATAATTAGAAATTACAAGCCCATCAGTTCATTTATATGAGGCGCCGAGGAAATAAAAGGAAAATGACATTTTGAGCTACATATCAAATTATACAAGTCAGGAGATTCATTTGTAAATAATAAATATTAGCAGTTAATCGTTAAACATAAACTATGATGTCCTTCAGGATACATTTACAGTTTTACAGCACTGCTGACACCTAACTAGTTGTGTAGACAAAAGGAGAAAGTATTTATGGTCATTTGTCATTTGACTAGGACTCCACTATTAAGAAAACACAACTGCACGTTGGTATTGCTTTAGCTCTAACATTTTGAAGCGTTGCTGAAATATGGAATTGCAGCACTGATTGGGTATAAGAATGTACCAAAACATTATGTAATGCTTTTTTGTTTCGCATTTTTGGCAAATACTACAAAATAGGTGAAGACATTTTTCTTTGAAGGTAAGAGCCGTTCAATGCTTAGTGTTATTTCACTGCGGCATCGTAAGTAATACTTTACCATCTCTCTTATAGATGTTAAAACAGTTCTAGGGTATATAATTTAGAAAGGAGATAGTTCATTTCAACTGTTTGTGTTCAAGCATGCTGGAAATTTGATAGTCTATGTAATAGTTTATAATGAAAATATTATACACAATCACTGAATTTTGAAAGTTTTATTGATGTGCTATACATTTTGCACATCAGTTCCAATGCAAGTTTATAAGAAACCCTATAGGATTCTTTTGGAAAAACCTTTGGATTTGTTTTCATAGCATATTTGAAATGTTTGCTCTTAAAGTCAATAATTAAGTTTTCTCTTCTTTTCACCTTTTATCATTTTCAAAAAATTCATTTCATTTTAATAATCTCAAGACATAAACAACCACAGTCAGCCCTTCATAGTTCCAAAATTGCCAACTTTGAGACTTCATTTTGTAATGGCACATTTTCATACTTACAATCTTATCACTTGTAAATGGTGTTATGTAATTACTGTTACTGTTATATCCTATTATTTTTCATACTATATCTTAATATCAATTTTATATAGTGTTTCAATAATCGGTGGGTGCAATTGCCTGAAAAATTATTATCTGTTTCGTCTATATAATAAATATGTAAAAGTATCACTGTGTGTCCAACAACTTACTTTCACACTTTTCCCGGGAAGTGATGGTTTTAACCCATAGTTTGTATATAGCTGATCGGCTTACTCGATTTCCAATGAACTTGCATTATATACCCGGTCCTATTATAAACAACATACATGTACACTGTACCTTCGTGTCCGTAGTGAAGGATGTTTGATAAACATGTTAATTGTAGGCTGTTGCAATAGTAAACTTAAAAGTGAAAATAATATATAATGTTGATTCACTAAATTTGGTACTGGAAACTATAGGAATAAGAAGCAAATCGGCTTTAAGACACTTTAACTTAATGTACTTGGTTTTTAAAAACGTTTACACGTCATTATGCATTAAACATAGTTCTAAATTGGAAAAACATTGATAAACGGGGGTGGGGGGGGGGGGGCAACATGCCATGGTATAAGCGATTCAATTCCAATTGTTTTATAAATAAACTCGTTTTATTAAAAGTATTTTAAACTATTATCTAAATGCATGATTGATGTGCATTTAGCTGTGGAAGTTGTCGAATTACGAAAAACAACTCTCACGCTGTACTTGCCATTTTTGTTAATTTAAATGCTTTTGTTTTTCAAACTCACTTTGACATATTTCAAAACGTTTTATTGAAATGTTCTTCATAATTTTTTTTTCTTTCGTTTAAATAATAACAAAATTTACAGTTAACTGCATACATTAATGGTTAATACACATAACGCGCCGTAGAAATGCTTTTGTTCGAAAACGAAAACTGCCACGCCACGTATACGAATTCGCCGCAGATTTTTTTTCTTTCCTCCCTATTATAATTTCATCATTTAAACAACATTTATTTAAGCTAGACTATAGTATATATATGTAGCAGAAATAAGTTAGTGACTTAGCAAAAAGAAAAACCAACAACAAAATCACGCATATCATAGAATTATTCATTCATGATACATAAACAGATATTTACATATTTTCATATAACAACCAATCATATGCATTAAACATAATATAATAGCAAAATGAAATGAGTGTAAGATAAATAACTTCATAATTATGATCAGATCATCTGTAGTTTGATTAGCAAAAAGTATTTTACATGCCGTAAAAGACTCAAGTTTGATTAGAAGAACTAAAATATATGCTTTCGTTAGCGGACCGAAACTGCCAATCGATGACTGTTTGTGCACTTTAACGTTGAAGAGTACACAATAATGATATTGTGCAAAACCCGTATTTTTTGTCGGTAGAATGACGTTTCTTTCAACAATGGGGAATAAATGTAAATATCTAAGATTTTACAACCAAACATTGACTCTTTTAACCGAAACAAGTTTATCATATGTTATAATAGATATGCTTTTCATCGAGCTTATTATCGGTTTAACCTTAAAGATACACTACCTCAGAAAAAGAAGTGTAAAATTTTCAAAAAGTAGACACATGCTTAAAATATTTCATGCGACGATGATTGGCAAGTAATGTTGTTTTTTTAATTTCTAGCGACCAGTGTAGATTATTTCACAAAGGTGTATAGAAACAGGGTGGTCTGTTTGCTATTTTGCTGAAAACAATCAAAAGTTTTATGTTAACATCTCTGCAGTCTTGCAGAAGTGTCACTTCATTCTTGCCAAAAACTGAATTATATAACATGAAAATTATACTCACCAGGGACTGAGTATTAAGCCTTTTATCCGGCATTAATAGGTGGCTCATGGTGAAGAGTTTGTTTTATACTAATTTGCAAAGAAGCAATACCAAAAATAATGTATTTTCACTTTTACAGACTACTAATACTCTCTTTTCACCGAAACGTTGTTTTTGTTTGTGATTATGAATGCTCTTTAAAACGAAAGTACTGTGAAGTACGGGCCCCGAAATATTCCATTTTGCATTTAGCTTTTGTAACTTTAAGGTGAAATGGGAAGTTCAACAGTCTCCCTAGGTCCGAGGAGGTAACTTCGGAGTACACATGAACTATCATATTGGCTTCTTTTTTATAAATAATCTTTGGCACATGTTTGGCATTTTGTAGAGAAGACATATGCTGTTTCGGAAGTTTATAAATCTATAAATTTAAAGAGTAAGATTGTGTTTCACAAATTTTGATAGAGCAACAATTTGCGTAAAATTATCTAGACTAGACAAACGTCCACACTGTACGTGCTTTCTGCACCTACTCCGGAATTTCCCGAAAGAAAGACGGAAGGAACGGTGTCAAACTATGGCATTATTAAGTCGTTTCCAACAAAAATTAATATTTTATTTGGATTCACACCGCTTTTTTATGCTCCCGAAGGGTGGCATATTAAAATCGCACCATCCGTCTGTCCGTCTGTCCGTCCGTCTGTCCGTCTGTCTGTCTGTCCGTCTGTCCGTCCGTCCGTCTGTGCGTCCCCATTTACAAATTCGTGTCCGGACTGTAACTCTGTCATGCATTGAAGGATTTTAAAATAACTTGGCACACATGTGTAGCACATCAAGACGACGTGTCGCGTGCAAGACCCACATCCCTACCTCAAAGGTCAAGGTCACACTTGGAGTATGAAGGTTATGGAATCCTCTTAATATGCACACATTTGGGTCTGGACTGTAACTTTGTCATGCATTGAAGGATTTTAAAATAACTTGGCACAAATGTCTAGCATATCAAGATGACGTGTCGCATGCAAGACCCACGTCCCTAGCTCAAAGGTCAAGGTCATACTTAGGGTTTTAAGGTAATTGATTCCTATATATATGCATATATGCACACATTCGTGTCCGGACTGTAATTTTGTCATGCATTGAGGGATTTTAAAACAACTTGGCACAAATGTCTAGCACATCAAGACGACGTGTCGCGTGCAAGATCTACGTCCCTAGCTCAAAGGTCAAGGTCAGACTTAGAGTTTGAAGGTAATGGATTCCTCTATATATGCACACATTCGTGTCCGGACTGTAACTCTGTCATGCATTGAAGGATTTTAAAATAACTTGGCACACATGTGTAGCACATCAAGACGACGTGTCGCGTGCAAGACCCACATCCCTACCTCAAAGGTCAAGGTCACACTTGGAGTATGAAGGTTATGGAATCCTCTTAATATGCACACATTTGGGTCTGGACTGTAACTTTGTCATGCATTGAAGGATTTTAAAATAACTTGGCACAAATGTCTAGCATATCAAGATGACGTGTCGCATGCAAGACCCACGTCCCTAGCTCAAAGGTCAAGGTCATACTTAGGGTTTTAAGGTAATTGATTCCTATATATATGCATATATGCACACATTCGTGTCCGGACTGTAATTTTGTCATGCATTGAGGGATTTTAAAACAACTTGGCACAAATGTCTAGCACATCAAGACGACGTGTCGCGTGCAAGATCTACGTCCCTAGCTCAAAGGTCAAGGTCAGACTTAGAGTTTGAAGGTAATGGATTCCTCTATATATGCACACATTCGTGTCCGGACTGTAACTCTGTCATGCATTGAAGGATTTTAAAATAACTTGGCACACATGTGTAGCACATCAAGACGACGTGTCGCGTGCAAGACCCACATCCCTACCTCAAAGGTCAAGGTCACACTTGGAGTATGAAGGTTATGGAATCCTCTTAATATGCACACATTTGGGTCTGGACTGTAACTTTGTCATGCATTGAAGGATTTTAAAATAACTTGGCACAAATGTCTAGCATATCAAGATGACGTGTCGCATGCAAGACCCACGTCCCTAGCTCAAAGGTCAAGGTCATACTTAGGGTTTTAAGGTAATTGATTCCTATATATATGCATATATGCACACATTCGTGTCCGGACTGTAATTTTGTCATGCATTGAGGGATTTTAAAACAACTTGGCACAAATGTCTAGCACATCAAGACGACGTGTCGCGTGCAAGACCTACGTCCCTAGCTCAAAGGTCAAGGTCAGACTTAGAGTTTGAAGGTAATGGATTCCTCTATATATGCACACATTCGTGTCCGGACTGTAACTTTGTCATGCATTGAAGGATTTTAAAATAACTTGGCACAAATGTCTAGTACATCAAGACGACGTGTCGCGTGCAAGCCCCCTGTCCCTAGCTGAAAGGTCAAGGTCATACTTAGAGTTTGAAGGAAATGGATTCCTCTATATATGCATATATGCACACATTTGTGTCCGGACTGTAACTCATGCATTGAAGGATTTTAAAATAAGTTGGCACAAATGTCTAGCACATCAAGACGACGTGTCGCGTGCAAGACCCACATCCCTACCACAAAGGTCAAGGTCACACTTAGAGTTTATAGGTAATGGAATCCTGTATATATGCATACATTTGTGTCCGGACTATAACTTTATCGTGCTTTGAATGATTTTAAAATAACTTTGCACGAATGTCTAGCACATCAAGCGGATGTGTCGCGTGCAAGACCCAAGTCCCTAGCTCAAAGGTCAAGGTCACACTTAGTGTTTAAAGTAATGGAAAACTGTATGCATGGTTACTCTGTCATGCATGGAAGGATTTTAAAATTACATAGCACATTTATTGAGCACATGGAGAGGACACAGACTGTGACGCACCTCTTTCGGGGGCATTCGTCACTTTTGAGGGACAGCTCTTGTTTGTGTTAGATATTTCAAGAATAATGCAAAGGAGAACAGGTCTTTCATTGCTCTCAAAGCCAGTATAGGTTAACGGTTCATATAAACTCATACAATTTTAAAAACGAAGACAAATTTGCACCACATGTTAATGTGCTAAACATATCAGCTCTGGGCTCAAGTTGCCCATTTCGTCAATCACTGTGATTTTATAACAGATCCTAACCCATCGTTTAATATTGAGTTAAAACCAATTATGTACAAATGTAAATATACAGGTTTCAAACACGTGTCGACAATTTTATGCATCAAATATTTTTCACATTACCCTATGTTGCATTTGCATGTTGCCTGCTCTAAATCCTATTTTATTCATTTCAATTCCGTTGTAATGGGCAATATCACCACTCGCGCAACATATTCGAAATACCTGAAATAATTGAGGAATCTTTCTACTAAATTTTCTTCGCTACAGTATACGCTGATAATGCCGCAACCAAAGAGAAATATTGAATATACATGTAAGAGTCGAAAGAAAATTCAATTCTCATGTATGTACATTTAATGGGGAAGTAACTGGTGAGAGTGTATGCTAAAGTCAAGACAGCAGCTTTACTTTCATTTACAATAGACAGTACCTCTTACAAACGTTGATTCCATTAGCACTTTACTTTAGAGAATTTCTAATTGTTAATATTAACGGGTTTCGCTCTGGTATTATATTTCATATAAGAATAGTAATATACCACAATGTTGGTGACATAGAGAGATGTTTGCGTAAGAGGAGGCAGACAGATCTGTTTTATTCACAATAGGGATTTTGGTCAGTGATAGCCTAGCTTCTGTTTGTCATAATTAGCTACTACATAACCACTGATATAATTATAAATAAATATTTATAAATTCTGATGATGATACACTTTATTTAATGGAGTAAAACACTTCTAAACTAAAATAATTTCCATACAAAATATATGCAATTTTAATTGACTGGATTTCTGATATACTCGACGTATATACGGATTCATTCAGCAATTTGGCTCATTTCCGCTGTACCCAAAATCAGAAGCACATTTTTATGTCAGCTGTACATACGTGGATTGATATCATTTGTGACTTAAGACATGCTTAAGTCAAGATAAGATTATTTTGTTTCTTGAATAAGCTACAAATAATTAAGTCAAGTTTTAAAGATATGGTCGGCAGTATGCCTAAATAGAAAAACAATGATACCGATATATATTTATTATACAGACAAAGAAAGAATATACTAATTACGACAATTTCACCCACCATTTATTTTAACATTCTATAAAATTGATATAATTTTATAGATGATATGAAACAATAGATAAAACAATAAAATAAAGTCTGAACATGTGACACTACAAAATTAAGTCTCAAAATTTAGAAAAGTTGGAACTACAGAAGGCTGCTGTTGATGATGTATTGTGATAGTTTTAATGAAATGAATTGTTGAAAATGATAAGAAGCGAAAAGAAGGGAAAACTCAATTATTGAATTTTGTGCACTTTTGTCAGACAAATCGAAGAACAAACTTTTTAAATCCAAGAAAATTATAAACAGAATACTATATTTCAAGTGCATGTAAAAATATACATTGTATCATAATGTAATATTCATAATATATAAAATCATGCACATCTACAATTTGTTTATAAACAGCATCTTAGCTTATCTCATTACATCTTTTCCTTTGGTAGGCTGGTCGGTTGAGTCTTGAAAGTAGTAAGTTAAAACTGAAAAGAATTTTATCAGATCTTACTCTCGTTACAGCAATAGTACATGTAATATAAGCATATGTAAACAATACAGGCTAGTAAAAGCTCTTAAAAGCACTGTTTATCTGAGAAAAAAATACACTAAATACAACCTACAAAACACAAAATATAAGATAATATCACACAAATCTGAATAAAATAACACCTGATTAATGACAAAAAAGTCTAACAGCTAATATTTATTATTAACAAATGTATATCCTGACATGTATAACTTGATATGTTGCTCAAATGTCATTTTCCTTTTATTTCCTCAGCGCCCCATAAACATGAACTGACGACGAACCAATTAGAAGCTTGTAATTTCTAATTATAATATGCATCAGCGTATGGGTTCTCTACTTCCCTGGTAACTGATTTGGAACTCTCAGTCATTTCTACTTCAGGAGAATCTGAAGGAAAAAAAACACAGATTGAAATCTACACAAAACACTTTTTTGCAAGTCTATTTCTGTAGAGAGTAGTGTTTATTTTCAGAATTATGATCCAGAAGGTTGTTTTTTGTAACAACTTAAATTCTAAACAGACGACATTGAATGTGTCGCTTCCTTTGAAGTGTAACTGTTTGAAATTGTTAAAAGATAAAAGGTATATAAAAGATACTTTGCGATTTTAAAATAACTTGGTAACTACCTTTTACTTAAATATAAAATGTTAATCCAACTGAGGTACTTTATAAAAAGTTAGTTCATACCTTGCAAAACAAATTTAGGCTGCTTTTTTAGTCTTTTGGAATATCTAAAAATACATACACATATATAGGAAGTAACTTGTTACATTGTACAGACAAACAGTGAAATCAAGCTTAAACATAAATTTGGTAGACGCACTAAATGCTAAGTTACCTTAAGAAATTTTATTTGGAATTAGTGTCATAGGCTTTACAAGTAATTGGCGTATGTAACAAGGGCTGTCCGTAAGACAGTGCACTCGAAGTTTTTTTCTTTGTTTTAAACAGCTGATGCCAGACATTTGAGTTTTTTGCCAAGTCTATTGGGACTTTATAAATATTTTCAGTTTGCAAACATCAGAGTTATATCAGAATTTGGTATTGTGGTATGTCTCAGTTAGTTTATTGACATGAACGCTGAATATGAGAAAACTCGAGCAAAACATGTAGAGGACATGCCTCGAAGTTATATAACGAGTGCAAAAGTGCATAATTTGTATTTTCCAATGCTTTTTCCATACTACAGTTATTAACTCCAACTAACACCATTCTTTAAAAAAATGAAGTTTTTTTTAAAAAACAAGAGAAAAAGTGTTAACAGTTCAAAAGTAAAATAATGATTTGATATTGCAAAAATCTGATACGGGAGAATTAAGTAAAACATTTTTGTAACCGCATGACATTGTATGTACGGATGACATGAAAACTGTTGTTGGAGAAAAATAGAAATGCAAAATGTAAATATTACAAGCCATGAACTATTACTACACACACGACTAAAGGTTGTTTTATATCTATACTTAGTTTAACGTGTAACCATAAGTTATGTATTAGAAATAGTATACATTCTGACTTATTGTGATTAAACAAAAAATGTACTTTTTCAGAACATATACATTACATTACAAACATTACATTTCATTGTTTTCTTTTAGTTATGTTATGTTTGGTGATACATAGCTTCATGTACGTTGTTACAGAAATGCGCCCAAAATCTTTCTTAATAAAATGTTAAGAGCTTTGCTCATCATACGTTCACGAAGGCACCTGTGATGGTAAAAACCTGGTCTTTTAGCTTTAGTTCTCATTCTTTAATATGGGACATACTCGTAATTTTCATTGACATGTTCATTATATTGCAATCAAAATAGGATAAGGACATACTCGTAATTTTCATTGATATGTACATAATATTACATTAACAATAGCATTTTTAATTACGAAAATGATTGAAACTGTTTTATTTATACTATACAAAATGAAGTATGTACATGTGTAATATATGTCTCTTCCACCAAGCAAGAATTGAAAGCGCAGTCCAGTATCTAAAACATCTCTTTAACCGAATAAAAGGATTATGTATTCAGAAATTCCGATGTCGTTGCTGTATATGTGTTACAATTTTCATAAGCAACAACAAGCATATAACTTACTTCAATTTCATGATCATTGTTGCATACTATTTGTTTTTTGTGTATACTGTTTTAATTTAATATGGATATATACTACTGTGCATTTCTAGTTACTTACAACAGCATTCTTTTAGTCAGATCAGATTTGTTTTTTCAGCAGCCAGTCTTTATTTACATACCTGCTGTTACCTTTTTCAAACATTTGGCAGATGGCGTGCGTAAATATGCGTTTAAAAAATTCTTAAATGCAACCTTGTATGTTAACGGCAGTGTAGGACAAAAGATGTTTTATCATAAGAACATAATAACCTAACATAAATGTCAAGAACATTTTTGACATTTCACAACAAAGCTTATCAGTTATGTCACATATGCTTCAATTTCAGCGCTTAACTTTTCAGGTGTACCTCAATATAAGTGGTAACGGGGGTAGAGAAACATGTTAAGGGCCGTTTTCAAACTTGTCACAACAGTTTTTTGCCGGTTAAGCGATACACTAGATAGTTAGCCCACTACCCTCTCAGCCATTTGACCTTGGTTCGATTTGAAAACTACGTAGTTTATGAAAAGTAAGGTGTTTGATACATCGAATATGTAGGTATCATCTCGGTCCTCCAGTTTGTGTTTACAGTATAAAGCTACACTACGCCACTATATTTCGGAACGGTTTAAAAACTCGAGTATGTGTGTAACTATTTGGTTACTTTTACCTTGTCGACTTAAAAATAAACATTAATAAGAAATTAAGGTCATATAAGAATGCTCTACCTGTATCTTACTAACATTACACAGACGACCACTGTTACTGCTCCTAAACTAGTGGTAATTGATAAAATGATTGTCACAGTGTGTATGCTGTTTGACGGCATATCTTCAGCTTCTATACCTGAAATGAAATATTTACCTCATTAATAGAGTGAAGTTTTATCAGAGATTACAGTTAAAAGTATCAAAATATCACAAACACTTAAATGAAACATTCACCTCATTAATACAGTGAAGTTTTATCAGAGATTATAATTAAAAGTATCAAAATATCACAAACACTTAAATGAAACATTTACATTTAAGGCACAATCAGAAAGGTGACTATTCTCATCAGAAAGTGTTAATAACTGTTCTTTGCTTACCAGCAACAGGATAACAGGACGACAAACACCCTCCATTATAGAAATCACAACAATGACATACATCATTACATCGTTTTTCACAGCGAGAGCCCCAAAGGCCTATTGGGCATGACATGCATCGTCCACTTTGTCTATTGCATTCAAGACATTGTTCAGATTGGCAGTTGTATTGACACTTACTTCCCCAAAACCCTTGTTTGCATTTAGTACAAACACCAGTTGTCTGCGAGCAAATGTCACAGTTTGTATCATTACATAGCTTTGCGCATTTTTCCCCCCAGTATTTGTTGGCACAGATGCAATGTCCAGTCGTTTTCTGACACGATCCACGGCAAAGTTTATCGCACGAGTTTTCACAGTAAGGTCCCCACATGTTTGGTTTACATTTTATGCATTCGCCCCATGGGCTACTACAATCAGAGGAGGAACATGAGCTGTTACATCTATGTTCACAAAGTGGACCCCAGTAGCCAGACTTGCAGCCGATACATTGAGCAGTTTTTTGATTGCAGAGGCTTAAACAGTTTTTGGTACATGGGTGGTTGCACAACGCACCCCAAAATCCAGACTTGCATCCGTAACATTCACCTGTGTCTTTCTTGCACGAGGAACATTTTTCAGGACATGACTGATTGCAAAACGCACCCATCATCCCAGTTTTGCAGACGTGGCACTCACCGGTGATTTTACGACAACTAAGAGAGCAGTTTTTAGAACAGGTATTATTGCAAACTCCTCCCCAAAAACCGTTATTACAACGATGACAAACAACACCCGACGTACTGCATGTCATGGAATAACAAGTAGTGTTCTTACATGGAATTGTGCAGTTGTGACCAGCGAATCCTGCCTGGCAAGAACCACAATGTCCGCCACTTTTTCCGCAAGTTCCTGATGCACATTTTCCACAAACATGCTGACAGTTGTCACCCCAGTATCCATGTTCACAAACCTGGCATTCTCCGGATGATTTCTCACATGTGTTACAGTTCTTTCCGAAACAATTTTTATTGCAAGAAGCATTCCAGTAGCCAGGTTTACAGTATTGACATACTTCATTCGACCTTGAACACTGCCGACAGTTTGGGTCACATTGATATTGACAAAACGAACCCCAGTAGCCTGTTTTACAACTGTCACAATAAGCGGTCGCTTGATTACACGAACTCTGACAATTAGTGCCGCAAATGCTTTTGCAATCACTTCCCCAGAAGCCAGTATTACAGGCACTAGTCAATGTGATACCTGAAACTGGATAGATATTGAATAAAAGTTACAGTTAACTTTCTTTCAAGACAACAGCTCTGAACATGAACTACTGAATAGCACTTGCTCTGTAGTTTCTTATATGAAATGTGCACTATTTATATCAAACCGATGTTAGAACTATATTATTTTTTGAATATATATTTTCGTGTATCCATTCAGTTTTTATAACTACTTTTCTTATGGCTAACGTACATCAACAGGAAACCAGTGTACTGTATTTCTTTTTAAATAGATAAACATATACTATGGCACCCCTATCGCCTACGTGTGTTTAGAGACTATTTCAACAGGTATCTTATATTGTTGAGAACAATAGCTCTTATAATTGCTTGAAAACAACTCTAAACCTGAAGTAAATGTTAAGAAAAAGACAAAATTGTTAAAGAAAATGTTGTAAAATGTACTCACAGCTGAAATTGATGAATATGAAAACAAACGCATATCTATATAAAAGTTCCATCCTGAGCTGTTTAGAATAACCCTTTCCATGCGTCCTATTCATGCATTTTGGTTTTAACGAATGACGGCGATACTTCCTCGTCTTTTCATACGTCAATGTGCTTTCATGTGAACTATATAGATATACTTTTAGATTAGTCAATTAAGATCTTGTAAAAAACACCTATACATTTGGTATAAAAAGATGAGAGTAACATTTCATGCATGATCTACAAAATGAATAAAGAAAACTTACATTTTACACGACTAGGAAGTAAAATTACTAACAGTTTTTCTTCTCTTTTCAGACCCGTTTTTCCCCTTTTTTTTAACACAACGACCCTTTTCAGTCTTCCATCCAAATATAATTTGTTCATTTTCGTTATGGTAGCAGGGGTTTCCAAAGATTTCAAAATTACACTACAAATACATCATTTGTTATTTCGACACGGTGTTTTTTAAAAAAATTATTTCACATTTTGAAAACACGCTAGCCAGGCTCATTGCAGCATAGACATTGTTGAAACTAGTTGTTCATTTAAATATGGTCAGTACAATATAAAAGTGAAACAACGTAGTAAATAACGGTAGTTGTGTCAATTTATGTGTATAAATCATATGTTCGACAACCCTTGGTGCTTCACAGTAGTCTGTTTTTACCTGCCCCTACCCATACGGTACGGGTCTGGCAAAGCTCAATAATGGCTCATACTATCAAATTTGTACATTGAGTTAATAGGGGTTTTTATGTAGGAGTTGAGCATTCAGAAAACCTTGCAGTATGTGAATTGTCAATACAGACCCAATGTAAATTGCTATTAATATTTGATTGACCAGTAAAATATAACGAGAAATAAGCAACAGGAAAATAGCCGTGTTTTCGGAAGTGGGAGATATTCGTTGGCATTTCGGATATTTAGTCTGTATACTTTTATCTTCGTAGCTGTTTTGTATTTAGGAATTTAATAGTGATGTCTTATTAAAGAAGTAACGTTTAGATCATTCCCCGTGGTCCAGTGGGCATATCACTGACGCACTAATTTTACGGCCGAGGTTCGAATCCCACCGGCGACACTAAATACTTTTTTCTCCTTTTTTTATCCTTTCAATATTTAAATATGAATATTTTTAAGCTCGACTATGGCGAGAAAAAATTACTATAAAAAAAGTGTCATGTCCGAAATGTCTTCTTGAAGTAACTTGTCCGAAATACAGTACAATTACTGGTCCAACTTTTTCAACGTTTACAACGTTTAGAGATTGAGCATTTAAAAGGCCTTCCGTCTCTAAAGCTATGTCAATAACTATTTCAAATTAACATTTACTTTTGAATAATCAATACTTTTATCATTTTCACTATATACTCAGTATACTATTGAGCATCCGCTGGGCGCCGCCATTATTGAGCTTTGCCTGACGTACTGTAGCATGCCAGTTCGACAGGGAACCAGACTTGCTTCACAGATGCTGAATTCAAGATTTGTATATGCAAAAGAACATCAAAAATGGTAGACGCATACATCGTGCTCCTCTTTTATCAAGTTCTTCAATACTTCCTACTACTTATTCATGCAAACAACGTCAAGTTTGAAATAGTTATTGATACAATCTTTATTAATGAAAGTCAATTTTACGGTGCAACTAACCATAACATTGTACGAAAACAGCTACTTTATAAAAGTTTTTATGTGATTGACGAGATAAATGAGAAGATATGATGGACGTAGACTAGGAAGAAGAAATCAAAACCATCGTTTATCTTCTAAAATGATCTTTCATTTTTACACATAATAGATTTGAGTTATTTACCCAAGATTTTATCACGAGACACATTATGATCAATTTGCAAAACTTTTGAAGTTTTACGTGTATTTATAAGTTTTTTGTGACACCAATTTTATCCAACATACGTTCATCTTCCTGATTTCCCGTTTCATTCCGCTTTAGAGTCTCTTGTATATTTATCAAAGTAATATTACGCCAGAAAAACAAAAGCAAGTTCATGATTATATAAATTGTAGTTTAGAACTAAATACATGTACTTGCTATCATCAAAGATGTAATATAGTTTAAGAAAGGTAGATTAGCTTTAAGTCTGTGCTTTAGTAAATCAAATGTGGATTTATACAAGGTTACAGTCACTGCATTAAATTGTCAATATTGTACATGTATATTACTGACCAGTGAGCTCTTCCGGTGCTTTTTTAAATAAAGCCTCGTTTTATATGCATACTATGAGCAGGATACGTGCCTACAACTTCTCCCGCCCTCTTTGAAAATGCATCACTTCTATATTTGTCAATGCTGCCAAGAACCCTGAAATGGCTTTGTATTTAGCATTGTTTGTAGACCGTGTTCACTTTTTGATTTAAGTAAAAAATTGTCTGCATAGAACAGCATTGATACCGTATCGTCAAACTTCATCCCAAGGCGAAGGTCGTTGCTTTCGGTCACAAGGTCATTCACAAACTAAAGTCGAATTCTTTTTTCATGTATATCACTGGCACTTCTTTCTTAATTTGTCATTGATACGTAAACAGGAGACTGCATGACTTTAAATGTTTGTATATTCTATTGAAATTGATTCCGTTCACGTCTAGTTTGTACAATGACATCCTTTGTTATCGTTATATAATTTATAGTGTTGTTATATAATAAAAATGTCTACAAACAAATAGTGTTTTTTAGTAGTTAATGTTTGTACATTGTTTTTCCAGTCATGGCAGTTTACGTACGAGTAAATCAAAATAATCAATAAATAAATGTTATTAGTTGTTATGAATTCACTATTTTGAATAAATGGCTGTACTTTAACAAGTTTCATTAAGGTAGAGCACAATTTTTAGTGGCTTAGGTGCATGGCTTTTCATTTTATTAAACATAAAAAATATCAAACATTTTTCTCATGGTTGGGATGCCATACTATATTAATATACTTATACTACATTGAAGTAGTTAATGTAAAGAATGACAGAAATGAGTGAATTATTACGAAAAGAAGATACATTTTGAAATAATGTCTTGTTCATTCAGGAACAAAGGCTGTGTGACAGAATCAGCGGATAAAACTAAAACATAGTTTACAAAGATGTCGGCAAACTCGTGTTTTGAATTAATTTGTGAAAATGCGTACTTCAAATTGTAATTCATTTGTGTAAGTCAGCACCATCTCTGAGGAATACGGAGGAAGTTAAGATATCTTTTAGGTTTGAACACAGAAATTGCTGTATTGTCATATTTAATGCTGATTTTTTCCCCGCCGTAAATAGAATGTGCGTAAGAAATTATATGCCAGATTCAGACTTTAAAGGGGTAAAATCGCACATCTTTATAAAAAGTCGCTGTCTTTATTCTAAAAAGGCACAAAACGTAGTCTAATATTTAACGTTGTCTGTTTTTGTTTTCTTCCTATTCTGTTAACTGCTGGCTAATGTATACTTTTACATATATTTCTGTGTACATAGATTATACAGAGATATGATATCCAAAACATAAAACATAATATTTTAACAGAATGTACATATTAAATGATATGTAAGATTATTGCTCCACCATAAACAATACTTATGTCATATAAATGGCGATTCCAACGCCTGTTGAAATTATGAAATTAAATACAAGGAGGATATTCTTCAGGTCAAATGGTAAACATTTTCTTCCGTCCAAAATTAAATATTGCGACAAGTACAACTAGAATCATGTTCGAGTAAATATCCATACTATAACATTAACTTGATATAAACTTCCAATCAGTGACAGAAGAAATGTTGTTATCGAAAGTAAATGTCCGAAAACAGTAAATTTTGTAACTAGTATCTCTTCGCTTAGAGTACAAATAGAACTTGCAAACTAATAAAGCGATATCAGCAACACAGCAGAAATAAGAGTCCCACTCAAACTAACGCAAACCAATGACTATAATATAAATTGATACCGGCTTTACATGCCAATAAAAACGTTTTGTTTGCCTCTTATCATATGCGTGTATATCTCTAACAAAATTTATTTTCAGTCATTTCTTGAAGATTTGAAGATCCTTGTTTGATAGTGGCATTTTGTGCGGCGTTTGTATCAAAATTGCCAATTAAAATATGACAAGACAAGACATAGCTGATGATAAAATCTGCGCAAATGTCACTATAACTGCTTTGTGTATAATAAGATTTTCTCGAACAATACAATTATTGTAAAGATCTTATTTATTGATCTATTGATTTATAGTAACACGTATGCGCATTGACACATGACACAATCTGAAACATTTTGATTCAACTTGCAGTTAGTTGCAGTGATATTTAAGGCCCTGATTAGTTTAATGATATTGTCACAAGACAAAACGGATTCGTAGCTAAAATAGATGACATGCTCCCAACAGTAAATGAAAAATAAAAGGCTTGCATGAATGGACTGACTAGATGATACCTGAAACAGACTCTTATGATTAGAGGGAAACGGACTATTTTGTAATTGCATATCATGCGTTAAATGAAATGTTAATTTGGATGCTATCAATTATAGAGGAGTAAATGAAACTCGTGACTTTTATCTTTTAATGGTTGGTTGATTAATCAGCGTCAGCAGAGCTGCAATTTTCTTTGAGCATTGAAGAACTGCACACGTATCCAACATGTCTGACCCAGGGTACAAGGAAGGGAAATTGCAATTTTGTATAAACTGCTTGCTTCGTTAATATCAATTTTTAATTACAGATCGAGTGCAAATCAAAAGTTTGGAAATCTCAAGGAAGTGTTATTAAAATTCATATTATGTAAATATATATATGCATATAAATCATGTCTTTATTCTTACTTATTATTCACTTGCATCGGCATAGACTTTGATATTTATCACACAATATTGTATAAATACACGGTCACTGCTTTCGTTAAATGCTTTTGAAATGAGCAAGGCAATGCACAATTGCCCTTTTACTTCTTGTAAATGCAGGATTGTCATTTATAAAATATACAAAATTACACAATCAATTACATAATCATCTAATAATATGACATTTTATAAAGATACCGATCTCAAAATGAATATCCAGCTATTAAATATGTTTAATTTGCATAAAATCACCAAAATACCTGTAAATTACATACAAAGTTTTGACTAGTTAAAATGTTTTAGAAAACTTAAAGCATACTGATAAGTTGACCTACTGCTTTTAAAAGCCTATGAAAACGCTGCAACAACACATCATTAACATAAAGAAAACGGAATAAACTTTATTATAATTTGATATTTGTCAAAAGTCTTCACTTAAATTTTATTCGCTAAAATCTTTAAAGACTAACATCTTTTTCATTTTTTTAGAAACTTTGCAAGACAGAGTTTTTAAAGCGTTATACAGATTAAACAAAACCTCATAAATAAGCCCCATAATACGATACAGTATGTTTAGCCCACCTGAATAGTTGAACCTAAATGTTAACTTCCGCCATAAAATAAAACGGTGGTGCTTTGTTTATGCTGATAAAATGTGAATAGTTTTGAAGGAGCCGCCATGGCGCAGTGGTAGCGCGTTCGCCTCAGGATTGAAGGGCCCTTGGTTCGATCCCTACCATCACCCTGTCGGTAGTGTCCTTAGGCAAGACACAAATTAATCCACATTGCCTCACTCTCTTCGAGGTTGATTCTATCTAGAATGAGTCTCGAGAGCGATTACATGTAATATAAGTTGTAAGAACTTGTTTCGCAATCGAGAATAAATAATTAGTATAAACTAATAGTTTTGAATTCCACTAAGTAAAGACGAATTATATGACATAGAATTTTACGATACGGTATCTAGAACTATCAAATGGACTACGTGATGCCGTCCATTCAATCCTACCATATTGACATCATTCATGACAAAGCCAAAAAAAAAAGTGTAAACTATACAAATTGTTACAGTTATAAAAACATCCCTCAAAATCAGAATCATAATAAACACGGGACGCCACGTCGCTGACCGCTTTGACCACAGATGACATGAAAGATGATCTTCTATCAATACTTTGTAAAGAGTTGAAAGTTAATCTCATCACAGAAATACGAAATGAAATTACCTGACGAAATAGAAGAATACAGCAGGAGGATGTGTCTAGATGTGTCTAGATATATCAAGGATGCAAGGAAATACAGGAGACCATAACGAGAACATTAAAAACATAAGATTACGATTTGGAATCATGCGAAACATGTCAAACTCAGCAAAGGAGAAGCACTGCAGCTCAGCTCAGCTTAGGTGATACTGTTATCGTGACAATTTTTTAAGCGCGACAAGGAATGTATGATGCACGACACGACAGGAGTTGGGAGTCGGTTTATTCATACACGAGAAATATTCTATTCTAATCCCTATCGTGCACGTTTTGTCATTTGAATCCAGGCAGTCAAAGACGCGCATAGAAAGTAGAAAAAAATGGGATCGTTGATCGCATGGTTAACGCATCACTCAACTATCAACGCATGTACAGGTGTAACTGAAAATTGGGACAAGGGCAACATCAAGAGATTGGATATTATTCAAGAAATATAAAATGGAAAAATCTAAACATGTAAACAATAATGTTCGAGATTATAACACACCGTGACCAAACGGGTTACATTTATCGTGTACAGAAAACTCTGTTACATTGCCTGTCAAATAATAGTGTGCACTCATGTTAATCACTAGAAAAACATTACCTGATGCTGTATAGCAGACATCTCTGTGACGTTACATCTGTCAACCACATTTTAATACAAATATGAATATTTCTATAGAGTTTTCTCTTTTAATTAGTCAATTTCCAATATACATGCATAAACACAACATTTTGTAATGTAAACATAGTTATTCTAACACTTTATGTAAAATGCATATACAGGTTTTAAAAAAAAAAATTAAAGAAGAAACGGAAGTGCAAGGTAGAAAGGAGTTATATTTGGAGAACAAAAAGAAGAACCAAATTATGCATTAAGGATCAGTTATATCAGAATATTTCCATAGTTAGCAACATAATTTCCATAATAAAATTTAATGTGATCCTAAAATTGTCTGAATTATTATATTTTTACTCTTCTCTCAAAGAACGAAATTCTGTGTCAACTTAAAAATATTAATCATGTAACATTGCCAGGTTCTTTACAATCTAACACGACCTGCGACTTTACCTTCATACATGTACATATGAAGGAAACGAATATATGAATTCATATAAAATGAATCACCTTAAAACGGGTAGTACGTACGATAAGTGACGCATGGCAACAATTGTATTCCATGTTTATAAGTTACAATAAAATGTTGCTACGCGTTGAAAAAAGTTCGGGTTTTTCAAAGACAATGCCGTGTTGTAATCGAAAAAAAAATTATTTTCCTGTAATTGAAAGCGTATTAAATCATGGTTAGTCGTTCAAATGCGTGTTCTTACTTAAATCAATCGCCATGATCACGGACTCGTTTATACATGTTAATTCACGGTAAGGGATTTATTATTCCTTAAATGGTGAAACTGAATGACTACATTTAATATCACAAAACTCGTCCTTGGCATCTAAAATTGGATCAAGTGAAGCAACCGTAGTTAAATCTTTAATGCCAATATGAATTAATTTGCCCTGCATCGTCTGTTACAAATTGCTTCAAATATAGAATTAAACATATTCATAATGAGCACTTTAATGTGATATTTATTCAATGTCGTTTGAATAGCCATACTAAATTGGAATAGTAATATGGATATTTGTGTATCTGTATTTTGTCATTTCTAAAAATATTGTGTTCTATTGGATGTACAATGTGTTTGAGCACACCATGCGCAAAATATAAATAATACCAGCATTAATACGTGTCTAGAAAGTATCAAGTTATGATTGTTGTTCGAGTAGCTGTACAATGTGCTTTAATTTTTAGTCGCTATACTTTACAAATTTATAAAGGGGAGCAACCATAGATCGTAAATCGATAAAATGTATGTGAATTTATCGCGTCCTGCATTTATAAGTCAACAAATCAGTACACTGTTCACAGGAATATAAAGCGCAAAAATAAAAAAATCTGCAGCTGGATTGCGACTTTTTTCCTGTGTAATAGGTCAATTCTCCGCTCGTAAAATGCGCGGTTGCACTTTGTGTAAGTTAAGTTTTACTGGTATAGAGAGCTGTGTTTCAACAGGTCGTAACGCATATACTTTAAATAAGGACGTCGGACCATAAGTACATCTACAAATAAACAAAAGCTGTGTTTCATGTTGTTGGTGGCTTACTATATGCGTTTTATACTTTACAGCGTTTCCTCTGAGGGAAGCTTAAACAATGTCTTAGAGATAATTTCCTATTTTACTCTTAATAATGCTGTAGTCTGGTGTAGACGTTGTTTAGAATGTTAGAGGTAACTAACAGGAAATGCTTTGCTATAATAAGATAAGTGCGTTTTGTTCGATCTGGCTCGATTTTTATATTTATTTTTAAAGTGAAATATTATCGTCCAACCTACACATATCTTTAAAAATCATTTTAAACCCGACTCTGTCTGTCTGTATGTAATAAAAATAAATCCATCTATCTATATGTATCATTTATACACAAATAAGCTCTTTTATATCCTTCTCTGAAGAAAACGCTTACTATGTTATAAAATACTATTATATTCATGGTATTAATGTTTGCATTCTACTCATGCACATGTACCTATATCAAGTAATATTTATTTAATAAAATTGCGGCAGAAGGCTGTTACCATTTTCGATAAATTGCCGCAGAAGGCTGTTACCATTTTCGATAAATTGCCGCAGAAGGCTGTTACCATTTTCGATAAATTGCTGCCTACTCTTACGCTGTTTCATATTTTAGAAGAAAAAACAAATTTGCTGCAAACTCGCGTGAACTTTGTTTTGGAATGTTTGTAGTCCCGGCCGACCGTGGGATTTCTCCTTTTGTGAACTCACCAGTACCCCCAGATTGACTCCCATGCATACTGGTACCTAACAAAATTTGAAAATCCATAGCCCATGAATTGAATCATAATTTATCATTAGAATAAACTAGTGACTTGTCGCGAGGTCGAGCTTGCAAATTAAAAAACTTGCAGCTGGATAATTAACAGTGCAGTGGCCATAATTTGTTCATAACAATACTGCCACACACGTTTTCATTTATGCTTTGTATTTGAAACAGTAAAGACAGTTTCCATAGTGCGCATTAAGATTTGCATGTATATGACTATGTAAATATTTCTTTTCATGAAAAAATGACTTAAACTTCCTTCTTTTTCAATTTTGTCACATGTTTACAAAGACACGTAATGAAAACAGTAGGTGATTATTCAATCTGATCCAGAGTTTTTAATATGGTTTACATTTTATTACTTGTGTTCATCGTAGCGAATTAAGTTTCACCTTCCGTGAAAACCCGAGCCTTTGGAATATTATAGAGCCATTCATGTTAAGTTTCGTGCAAAACATTGCTTAACTGAAAAGTTACGACTTTATAACATGAAAAGAAACGAAAAGGAAACATTTAAATATTACTAAATGTATGATCTAAACAAGTGAGTTGGTAAATGCAGCGAACAACTTGAATACCCGAAGTTTGACTTTATAACGATTCGTCATGCAAGGTCATTCTTGATCTTTAGTCCCTAGATATAAATTATGTCATAATAATTAGAAAATGTAAAAATTCAGAAAAATAGCCTTTTCTTGATAGCATCCCAAACGATTTTCAAAAAACGTATTAAAATCAGCCCGGTCAGTTGATGATAGAGCGGTACTGGCCCTTTGACCTCTTGTTTTATCATGAAAACAGTCTGAAAGCCTGTCCTAGGAGAGACTTGGCACGCGCCCCGGTGTCATATATTCAGTTCAGTACAGCAGCCGGCTTCACAACATGAACGTGTTCATGTGTGTGCTCGGCAGTGCCTTATTTCATATTAATTTCGAATGACACAGGTACGTATCACTTTAAAGGAGTTGCTACCTTGTCATTTTTGCAGATTAAGTTTTATCATGTCTTTATCATGAATAATTCATTTTTCAACGAAAAAACGAGAAAAGTATGTACAAGGAAGATTCCGTGCGACTTATCCATTGGGTCCATTCAGCAACATGTAATGAGCAAGACTCTTTTATAAAGAATCATTTTAAGAAGGGGATCATCATGAGAAACATGTAATGAGCAAGACTCTTTTAAAAGTCATTTTAAGAAGGGGATCATCATGAGAAACAATGGCAAGACTCTTTTATAAAGAATCATTTTAGAAGGGGATCTCTGAGAAACTGTAATGAGCAAGACTCTTTTATAAAGAATATTTTAAGAAGGGGATATATGAGAAACATGTAATGAGCAGACTCTTTTATAAAGAATCATTTTAAGAAGGGGATCATATGAGAAACATGAATGAGCAAGACTCTTTTTAAAAGAATATTTTAGAAGGGGTCTCATGAGAACATGTAATGGCACCTTTGACTAGGTATTGTAATCCGAAGGCCCAGGTCACCTCTAAAATATCATATATGACACTGTGAAACAATGAAAATTATGTACTTTTGTGCTGTGTGCAAACTGTACCTTTTATGAGCCTTTTCCTTTTCAGGGTAAGACTATAGGGGAGGCGCACCATTCCAAGTAATTCGATTAAATGAAAAATACTACCAAAATAATGTACGCTCTTGTTGTAATTTTTTGATTTTCATTCTGTAAAAGCTCGAAGAGTTGTTTTTTGAATTGTGGTGTTCCGAAGTTAAGTACAGTCTCGCATGTCCAAAACGTTTGCTAGGATTGTTTCCATAATGTCTTTTTTATATTTTTATTTTTATTTTATTGTATTTATTCTTTCTTTTCACTTGTTAAACTTTACCGGTGATTGTTCAAACTTGCCATTTTCTTTGAAAACAAAACAACAGCATAATAATAATAATAATAATAATAATAATAATAATAATAATAATAATAATAATATAATTCTTTATTTTCAGAAGGTATAAACTCATTACGCATATACATCAAAATTAAATTAAATTAAATGTACATACATATTTTTAGACTGGCATCAGTCGTTAGAGTCATTACCTCGTCTTTTCTGGACATTTTACAACATCTTCACAATTTCTCCTTCCTTTGATTCTATGAGCTTTGATTGAGACAAATTTTTGATAGAGATATTTTTCTTAAAGAAAATAAGACTTCAGAGAAAAAACGCCTCTCAATCTCAACAGACTTTTATAAGTCTAACATATTTTCAATGAGGCCTTCTATAAAACAACAATTTAAAGGCCTGGGAAGAAGTATAAAAGGCAGACAACCAGAAAAATGGCCACTGTTGTTGAACTCTGTATGCTGTCTGCTAGCATAATCACATAGAGATAGAAAAATGAAATTTCAAAACTTAGAGAGACATACCACATATTATTTGCTATAAATTGGCACACCACTTCTTTATAATATAAGCAACATTCTGGGGAGTGATGTCCCTTGTCAGAGAGACAGACAAATTTAACTGCTGAGAAAATTATTAATTTAGTGGTGTAAAACAACTGTGAGATAGTTAAAAAGTGGATTTATTGACAAAGGAAACGGTACGAACTAACTTTTTCAAAATTTCTTTTACAAAAGACTGATTTACAAGGAAGATAAACGCTATGTAGATAGTGTGGTTTAAAAAGGTCACAATGGGCGGCGCCATATTGAATGGGGCAAAAACAGGACAAAAATAACAAAGTTCATTATTGGGACACTGTGCGGGTTACGTTCAAGAAATTTATATCTATACTGCAAAGAAAAAGTATGGAACACAAAAATAATGGAAATGAAAAAGACAAGAACAAAAACGAAACAGGGATGATTTAAGCAGCATTAGTGATTTGATTCGAGTGTAAACACACCACCAGCAAAAAGAAAGATTCAAAGAAAGATGCCAAGAAAGAAAGCAAGAAACAAAAAAGTGAAATAAATCAGACAAGGGCGATAAAATGATAAAATTCAAGAACAATTGACTCAAATAAATAAAAAACTTGAAAATGTAATGACAAAAGATGACGGTAACCTCCGAGAAATGATCAAACAAATGATTCATCAGTTGAGCATAGAGCTACTGAAATCTGTAGAACGAAAAATTGATGTGCTTGAAGGCAGTCTCTTTGATAAACAACAGGAAAATGAAAATTGAAAACAGAACTAAATAAATTGAATAAAAACTAGAGCAAAAACCGAAGAGAATGAAACAATGAAACGGAATGTAGAAAAAATTATGAAGAAACCACTGAGTGGTTAAACGATTTGGGCAATATGGCAGATCAAACACATTAGAATAAATGGGATTGATGAAGAAGAAAGAAACACCTGAAAACTCAGAGCAGTATAAAAACTCAATGAAAAATCCCGTCACAAAATTAGAAAAAGAGACTTGTTTTCTCACGATTAGGGATGAAAAAGCCAAACAAAAAGAGGCAAATTATAGTTAAATTTGTGTCCCGTGTCTCAAAAAACAAAGTCATGGGTAATTTAAAGAAGTTCAAAGGAACAAAAATTTTCATATCAGAGGATTTAACGAGGCTAAATCAACATGTATACCTCTGTATAAAACGCAAGATGCTGGTGAAATTATTTCCGTCTGGACTCGTGGTGGAGTAATATTTTATGAACATGCGGACGGGAACATTCACAAGCCGTTATAGAGACTATCAGCATTGGATAGATTTACCATGGCCAGAAAATGAAAATACCGGTGATCAAAGTATCAGCGCTATGGTTAAAATGTGTCACGTTGTTAACTGTCGTGCAGTATAAACGAACTAAACGTATACAATTAAAGACACCAAGCGTAAAATACACGAGATTTTACTCGGTAAACTGGTTTTTCAGATATCTGTTATCATCATGTATCATGACTGTATTATTTAATCTGAAACAAATTAGTAAATAGGTGGAAATAGTTCTTTGTTTATACTTTTTGAACTTATTAGATATTGATTATATCTCTTTTCGACTAATTCCTTATTTAATTATTCGAAATCTGGGAAAAATTAACAAAATATATAATTCGGCATGGTACTCTTTTAAAAGTAATCGTTCTTGATTATATACTGACTCATGAGCTGATACTTTTTGTTGACATTTTGTGGCTACTGAATTATGATTTGAAGTAGAACATGCCATTATTAGGTATACAAAAGCTACCTTTTTGTCAAGATGAATTATAGTTTTCATGCATTAAAAGTGATTTTATGAGAAATATTGAAGAATGTAAAAGAAAACTAGATAGCAAAAATTATTTTTTTTATTTTATAGTAGTTTTGTTGTTGTTGTGTAAGTAAATGCTTCTAGGTTTGCTCATGAGCCAACATAACATGTTAACAGCAGAGAAACAATATGTTTTAAGTTACTTTTCTGTCTTACAGAAACATTATTTTTGAAAACCACCTTGTGTCCTTTGTTGTTGTTGTAGTTTAGGTTGAGGCTACTTTTTGATTAAAAAATTTCACATAGAAAATAATCAAAAATATGAGAAAATATAGCAGGCCAGGAACCTGTTTCATTTGTTCTCTTTTGCTAATGTTTGTTGATGTTTTTTGTTTTCGGTACGTGCTACTATTGACTCATTTCTGTATGCTTCACTGACAAGTCATAGGTTTTTCAGAAAGATAAGTAACCAGCAGCATCTTTTCTACTTTGTATCGTTTTACAAAAATATGTAGCATAGATACATGTTTTAACAACAAAAAGATACGTGATAAAGTATTCTACAATTAGACAATCTTTAAACAATTTTTCAAACGATGTTAAAAAATAGCGACTTTTACAACTTTTTGAATAACAAATGCATATTACAGAATGAAAAAGTTGACCGCTACCGTGAAATACGACAAAATGTTTGATCTGTATGCCAAAACGTAATACTTTTATATAACGTAAGCCTAAATGACCAAATGATATAAACATGTATTTTTCAAAGCTTTTTAACAGAACGTTTCCATATGATTTACTAATTCATTCTTACAATATAGAAAACAGCATGATTCTTGTAAACTCTTTTTAATGTAAGAGGATTAGAAAAAACGACAAAAGGCAAAAATCTTTTAAATATTTAATCGAAAAAAATATGACTTTGTTTACTACAAAAGCTCACTGCTCAGAAAATAATAAAGACATTGGAAATCGGAATGGGATGGGGGGCTTTTTTAGCGGTAAAAATAGTAACAAAGAAGGGTTGCGATATTACTAAACCGTACGTTTTCCGGAAAAATAAATGGATTTAATGAAATAATAAATGGACGACTTATATCCATAGACTTAGAACTAAACGAAAGACAATTTACTATTTTTATATGTATGGACCAAATACAGATAGTTGTGAAATATTTAAAATATTAAACGACGAAATAGCCAAGAATTCAGATAAAAATATTATAATTGGAGGGGACTATAATACAGTAATAGATATAAATAAAGATAAAAAGCATGGAAGAACAGACACTCACAAAAATGTAGAAAATTGTTAAAGGAAATTTTAGACACTAATTCACTAGTAGATATATGGAGATTACTAAATCCAAATAAATTTCAATATACATGGCATTCGAATTCAAAACCTGTTATTTTCAGTAGACTAGATTACTTTTCTCATATCAGATACAATAGTAAATATAGTAAAATACTGTAAAATAGTACCGGGTTATAAAACTGACCCTCAATAGTTGAACTATCAATTGATTTTATAAAGGATGATCGAGGCCCTGGGTCTTCAAGTTAAATAATAGCTTATTACTGGATGAAGAATATCAGAACTAATAAAACAGAGTATCATCGAAATAACAGACGTGAATAAAAATACAACTCCTAACGTACTATGGGAAATAATAAAAGGTAACATAAGAAATGAAACGATCAAATATGCAACATACAAAAGGAATACGGAGAGAACAAAAGAAAAAAGTTAAATGAAGAAATATAACAAATAGAAAATGAACTTATCGAAAAGCAGGGATACTCAGAAGAATTAAAAAGAAAAATGGACGAGAAAAAACAGGAAATAGATAATATTATTGACATAAAAGTAAATGGCCTAATAATAAGATCGAAAGCGATAAGCATTGAGGGAAACGAAAAAAATAGCAAGTATTTTGCGTACCTAGAAAAACGAAATGCGGAAAGAAAACTATATACAAATTGATCATCAAAGACAAAGAAATTACAAATAAAAAGACATAATAAAAGAGGAAGTAATGTACTATAGTAAATTGTATTCAAAAACAAACAAAACAGGTTCACATGTGTCGGAATACAATTTCTTTGCAGATAATAATAATAAATTGAATGAAGAAGATAAAACAAAATGCGAAGGTCAACTAACGGAACATGAATGCTTTCAAGCACTAAAAGAAATGCAAAATCAAAAAGTCCGGGGTCAGATGGAATATCCGTAGAATTTTATAAATTATTTTGGGAAGATATAAAAATATTTTATTTAGAATCAATAAACTACTCATACAAAATTGGAAAGTTAAATGATCTACAAAAACAAGGAATTTTGTCTTTACTGCCAAAACCAAATAAAAATACATCACTATTGATGAACTGGCGACCAATAAGTTTATTAAACGTAGATTATAAAATAGCAAAAAGGCGATAGCAAATAGGTTGAAAAGAGTTTTAAATACATTAATAAGTCAGTCGCAAACAGGATTTGTAAAAGGAAGGTATATAGGAGAAAATGTACGCACAATATTTGAAACTATCGAATTTTTAAATGAACACGAACAACCAGGTTTACTTTTTCTTCGCTGATTTTGAAAAAGCCTTCGACAGCCTAGACCATGAATTCATGATTAATTGCTTAAAACATTTTAACTTTGGCAATTCATTTATTCGATGGGTAAATACCTTTTATACAGATATATCAAGTATCATATTGCAAAATGGTCTTTTTCTGAACCTGTTCAGATACAACGAGGTGTCAGACAAGGATGCCCTCTATCACCCTCCTTATTCATTCTCTGTATAGAGTTGTTAACAAACTTCATTGCTAAAGACAAAATCATAAAGGCTAAACATTCACGAAAAAGAAATCAAACAATCCTTATTTGCAGATGATGCACTTTTTTCAATAATGGTACTAAAGAATCATTTGAAAAATTAGTATCAGTAATAACAAACTTTGAATATGCGTCTGGTCTCAAACTAAATAGTGACAAATCCGTTATTATGCGAATTGGATCCTAAGAAAAACAAATTTAACATATTGTCAGAATAAGAATTTTACATGGACGTCAGAAAATGCAAAAACATTAGGTATGTTTTTACAAATAATCCACAACAAAATATCAATCTAAACTTAGATCCAAAACTTATAAGTTTTAAGAACTGTTTAAAACAATGGCAACACAGAAAACTCACTTTACTTGGCAAAATTACAGTTATTAAGTCTTTGCACTTCCAAAACTAATATATCCCTTTATCGCTACTACAAAATCCACACGAGGTCATTTTGAAAGACATAAGTAAAACTATGTATAATTTCATATGGGACGGTAAGCCAGATAAAATCAAACGAGAATTGCTGACTTTAGAATATGAATTAGGAGGTTTAAAAATGATAGACATAAAAAATATATGTATTCATTAAATCTTGTTGGATAAAAAGACTTACTGACACTAAAAACAAAGGAGATTATAAAATATTTTATGAAAATATAATAAAACAATATGGAGGATACCTTATTTTTTGATTGCAATATCAGTGTAAAAGACGCAGAAAAATTATGTCCAAAAAATAGCTTCTTCTCAGACATATTAAAAGCGTGGTATTCAATAAAGCCATTCGAGCACAACGTGGACGGAAAACAGATAATTTGGAATAACTCTAAAGTAAAAATACAAAAAGAAATGGTTTATTATGAGAACTGGTATGATAAAGGTATAAAACATCTAGAACATTTTTTTGATTACAGGATAAAAGAATTTTATACTTTTTGAGATGTTTCAATTTTTATACAATATACCAAAAAAAGACTTCCTAAAATACTATCAGCTTATTAGTAATGTACCAAAAGAAAATCAAAGACAACTTAAGAAAAGAGCATTTATCCAACTCTCCGAGAGAACAATACCTTCAAGAAAAATTAAAACAATCCAAACAACCGAACAAAATGTTGTATTCAATACAAATACAAAAATTAAAATGTTAAAATTAAAAACTGAATAGCATGGGAAAAAAGCCTTCAAAAACAGGATCTAGATTGGAAAACAATTTATTGTATAATTTTCAAAACAACCATTGATACAAAACTAAGAAATTTCCAGTACAAATTTTTGAAGCGCTTAGTCCCAACAAATGCTTACTTATTCAAATGTAAATTAATACATTCAAAACTGTGTGATTTTTGTAGCATGTATGAAGAAACATTGAACATCTTTTTTGGACATGTAGACTTACTCAACTTTATGGAATCAATTAAGCACTTTTTAAAAACAAAGTCTCAAAATTGTACTATCAAACAGAAGACGCATATTTTGGTATAATCGAAAAAAGAAAAAATATGCATGCTATAAATTTTATGATAGTTACAATGAAAACTTTACATTTTTCAAGCAAAACACAGAGACATGTTGCCTAGTTTTGAAAGTTTTAAATCGTACCTGATGTCAAGAATAATTATTGAAAAGGAAATAGCCTTAGTCAATGACAAACTAATAAAACATAATGAAAATGGTCATTTTTGACTGACTAAATCCAGAACAACAGTCAAAAATAAAATAGTTTGTTTTTACATCCTCTTCAGAAATGTTGTTTTTTTCATCTCAATTCATAAATTAAAACATATGGAAACGTTCTGATCTATTCTCTTTAACTCTTAAAAACCTCTTTTCCTACTTTTTGCACCACATTAGAATATGTGGCCTCTTTTGACAAAAAACATCACTTGACTTTTATAAAAAAAAAAATTCATGTACTTCAAAAAAATAATTGAATATTGACAACTGTATAAATTATTTTGATATCTCGATATTATTTGATTTTGTGTACATGAATATCAGAAATAAAAGAAAAGAAAAAAAACATTCCTTGGAAGTTTTAGATCTCTGTGATACTTAGAAGTATTACCTCTAAAAAATTATTTTTGAAAAATAGTTTAAAAATTCAAATTTCCCTGTGTATTTGATTGACAGTTGTACAGAGGTTATGACCTTTCTCTCAGCCAACTACATGGTACATGTATAAACATTCTCACCATAGAGTTTGACAGATAGCCCTAAATAAATACTACAGGGAAAATACTACCCTAGCAATGAGTTTGAATTTATTCTATATATGTATGTAAAATGTATGATTCCATACAGGCATGAAACATGGGTTTCTCATTTGCACTTAGATAAAATTACTGTAATTACAAAATTGAAAATAGCCTATCTGGTAAAATAGGCAAAGTTGATATCAAAAGAGAAAAGTAAAATAAATACGTTATCATTTAGTTACAATTGAAACACATCCAAGGTATATTGACAATGCAATAATTTGAGTAAAATTGATATAGTGCCATATTCATTACCCTTGATACAGAAGGACTCTCCCAACTAATTAATCCCAAATTCCTAGCATCATAACACTTCTACTCTTTGCAACTAAACATCAATAAATGCATCCTGATAGCACTGCTATTACCTTTTCATCAAATTGTAAAATCAATAACCCAATAAAGTAGCTAGGTACATACCCACAACTTCTATATCTCTTTTGAATGCTGAACTCTCCTACAATGTATACTATTGCTGACCACATGTTTATATTTACAAGCATGCTGACCTCAGGTCATGATAATAAAACCCCGCCTCTTGTGCCTAATATGCTTAATGGCCATCTGTACGGATATCTGAGTTCACAGACCCCGGCCTGTAGAATTACCCCATGTGAATGACCCATAGTACACGCGACTGTATACATGTATATTTTACATTCTTTAAAATAAATAATGAAACTTGTCAACCTTGAACCAGTTGTTCGAAAATTTTACCGGCTGTTAAGTTTTGACTCAAAATACTACTTGGTGTGGGAAAAACTAGTGTACAGTTTTGAGTTTACTTTAAAAAGATTATAGTTTTCCACTGATCTTCGTTCATTCAATATATTATAAAGTGTTTCGAAATGTTTAAATGCAACCCCAAATTTTTATTAACTGTAAGTTTAACCGCTGGTTAAAGTTTCGAACAACCGGATCCAGAATGTTAATTTAACAGAAGAAAACGGCGGAGATGTAAAGTCATTTGGGTGATAAAAATCTATTTTATGATCATTCTTCTCGATTCTGTAATAGAAGACCATTGATATTATGTGCATTGTTAATCTCTTATCATTTAAACTTTTAGATATATAGAATTTCCTTAAATTTTTACACACTTTGGAAACCTTATCCGGATGAGTCATTAGGAAGACCTAGGTAATACACAGAATTTTAAAGCTGGTCGCCCACGAATTTTGCTGAAAAATTGAGTATCTTCAAAAACTACTTTAATGTCTATAAAACGATTAACATTATAGATAAATAGATTTTAAATACATTTGGCACCTCCAAATGACAAACGCCTTTGAAACCCTTGCTAACACAAAAGAGACCTAAAAATAAAAAAAGGATTTGTTAAAATTGTTCAAAATATATCTGAAAGTGAATTCTTAGATAGACGACTGAAATTAGTAATCATGGTAAAAAAAGGAGACAAGCCTAAAATGAGAAAAAAATTACTTTGGTATTTTTACTTCCTAGTCGTGTGCAGTTCAAGGATTCTTTATTAATTTTGTAAAACACGCACGAGATGTTACTGATATATTTGATACAAATTTATAGGTGTTTTTCTCTGACATGAAAAAAGTGTATATAAATCTTACCTCACATGCATGCACACTGCGACTATGAAAAGACAAGGAAGTATTGCAGTCATTGTTCGAAACACAGACGCATGAATAGATTGTTCGAAACAAGTTTTATTCTTAACAGCCCAGGATGGATATGTTCTATAAAAATGCGTTAATTTTCATATTTTTACATTTCAGTTGTAAGTATACATTTACATTTTATAAACTTTTGTAATAAATCTGCTTCTGTGTTTTTACCGCATGTCAGCTTTACTTTCAATCTCGAACAATTCTTCAATCATTTCATACGTTGTTTCAGTATATTATTTTAACCATGATTCAATCAACCAATGGTTTCGACAGCGAATGGTAGGAATACATCATCATCACCTTTGTGGTTTCGACACAATATTATACAGCTATATATACTGCTGCAAAAATTTAAAAAAAATTTTAAAAAAACCCCAAAAAAAAAAAAAAAAAAAAAAAAAAAAAAAAAAAAAAAAAAAAAAAAAAAAAAAAAAAAAAAAAAAAAAAAAAAAAAAAAAAAAAAAAAAAAAAAAAAAAAAAAAAAAAAAAAAAAAAAAAAAAAAAAAAAAAAAAAAAAAAAAAAAAAAAAAAAAAAAAAAAAAAAAAAAAAAAAAAAAAAAAAAAAAAAAAAAAAAAAAAAAAAAAAAAAAAAAAAAAAAAAAAAAAAAAAAAAAAAAAAAAAAAAAAAAAAATGACATGATAACTCATATGACATATTTTGGTTACTTTTGCAAACACTCAAGAGGCTGTTCAATCAACTCTCAAGATACGGGGAATGAGAATTAGTGTCTGTCTTTGATTTGTCAATGTCACAGTTTTAATTGTATTAACTCAGTCCTTACTTAATATGTTAGTTTTATCTTTGCGTTTATCCCAATATGACATATTTATACACTGTTCATAATGGCAAAAGTAGAAGAAGAAGTTAAAAAGCTGAGTAGACACAATAAACTTGAAAAGAAATACATTATGTAGGTGCAACAGTTTTGTGGTAAATAATGCACATTCATAACGACTTGAAACAAGAAAGTGTGATTTCGGGAATATAAGAATTTGCAGTGCGAGTAGTTTTTCAGACGTTCCTGTTCAGAGCTGCTGTCTTGAAAGAACTAGATGGGTGTTCAGTAGAACTTTTGTGTCGCCCTCTTTCGCTTTGTTAGAATAACCAATAATTTTGTGACAAAATCTAAGTACAAAAAGGGGCATAACTCTGTCAAATATGACCTTGACCTACAAAATTTGGCGGCATCACGACCCTTTTGTCAGAAGCAATGCAATTTGGAAGTTTGATGAAGAAATCTTTAGAAATGACACAGTTATAGCCAACTTTAAGTTTTCGTGACAAAATCTAAGTACAAAAAAGGGCATAACTCAGTCAAATATGACCTTGACCTATAAAATTTGGCGGTATCACGACCCTTTTGACAGAAGCAATGCAATTTGGAAGTTTGATCAAGAAATCTTCAGAAAAGACACATATATAGCCAACGTAAAGTTTTCATGTCAAAATCTAAGTACAAAAAAGGGCATAACTCAGTCAAATATTACCTTGACTTACAATTTTTGTCGGCATCACGGCCCTTTTGTCATAAACAATACAATTTAATAGTTATATGAAGGTCCTAAAGAAATGACAAAGTTATAGCCAATGTTAAGTTTTCATGATAAAATGCAAAAAGGGGCATAACTCTGTCAATTATGACATTGAACTACAAAATTTGACGGCATCACGACTTTTTTGTCTTAAACAATGCAATTGTAAAGTTTGATAAAGAAATCTTTAAGAAATGGCAAAGTTATAGTCAACGTTAAGTTTATGTGACGGACGGACGTACTTACCAGACGGATATTGTGAGGTTATCCCTTTGATCTTTCTTTGATCTTTTTCAACCCCCACACCCCACCCTTTCAACCCCACAAGCCATTTTTAACCCCATATGACGGACAAAGAACCTCACTATGCTAAGTTGTACTACCCTAACCCCGAATGTCTAGGGCGACGACGAGGAATAAAAAGCGATCCCTATGTATCGCCTTTTCTCCGAAAGGGCGACACAAATACGATTTTATTTATTTTCTTATTAAAATTTCCAGTTTCAGGAATCAAGACGACTTACGCCTGTAATACTGGCTTCTGGGGAAGTGATTGTCAAAATATTTGCGACGCTAATTGTGGGAGTTCCTGTAATCAAGTGACCGGGTTTTGCGACAGCTGTAAAACAGGCTTTTGGGGAAGTGGTTGCCAACACATTTGCGACGCTAACTGTCAGAGTTCCTGTTATCAAGTGACCGGTATTTGTAGCAGCTGTAAATCTTACTTTTGGGGTGAATATTGCCATAAAGACTGTCCTGAAAACTGTCTGTATCCTTGTTCTAAGTCATCGGGTTCTTGCAGTTGTAAAAATGGTTGGTATGGAAACATTTGTAATTTAACCTGTGCAAATAACTGTGTGAGATGTTCTGGTTCGAGTGGTGGCTGTTCATTATGTGTGTCGGGCTACTGGGGTTCGTTCTGTAAAAATAAATGTGATATAAACTGTCGGCAGTGTTCAAGGTCGAGTGGAATATGTCAATACTGTAAACCTGGCTTCTGGGATGCCTCCTGCAATCGGAAGTGTTTAGGAAATAAATGTAACATATGTGATAAAACATCCGGAGAATGCCAGGTTTGTGAACATGGTTTTTGGGGAGACAACTGTCAGAATAATTGTGGGAAATGTTCATCAGGAAACTGTGGAAAAACAGGCGGGCATTGTAAGTCATGCCACACAGGACTCGGTGGTCACAATTGCACAATTCCATGTACAAAGATCAATAATTGCTCTTATATGACATGCAGTGTATCAAGTGTCTCTTGTTATCGTTGTGAGACGGGTTTATGGGGTGAGGTTTGCAATAAAACATGTCATAAAAACTGTTCGTCAAGCTGCAATAAAAACACTGGTGAATGTTACAGCTGCCAGAATGGACTTTGGGGTGCGTTTTGCAGTCAGTCATGTCCCCAAAACTGTTCATATTGCCATAAAAACACTGCCCAATGTTACGGTTGCAAGGCTGGATACTGGGGTCCACTTTGTGAACAGAAATGTAACAACTCATGTTCTTCCTCTGACTGTAGTCGTTCATCAGGCGAATGTATAAGTTGTATGCCAAACATGTGGGGTCCTCAATGTGAAAACTCGTGCGATGAAGTTTGCCGTGGATCGTGTCAAAGAACGAATGGACATTGCGTCTGTGCGAACAGATACTGGGGAAAAGAATGCACAAAGCTGTGTAATGATACAAATTGTGAAATTTGCTCGCAGACAACTGGGATTTGTACTAAATGCAAATCAGGCTTTTGGGGAAATAAGTGTGTACACGACTGCCAATCTAAACAATGCCTTGAGTGCAGAAAATCGGATGGATTATGCTTGACATGTCCTACAGGACTATGGGGCTATTACTGTGAAAAACGATGCAGTGATGAATGTCATTGTTGCAATATCCATAATGGAGGGTGTTTGTCGTCCTGTTATCCTGATGCTGGTAAGCAAAGAACAATTATTATTAACGTAATAAACATTATGCGCAGTAACTTATTCATATATGAAAATTCTAGCGTAGTCCCGAATATTAGCTAGAATAAAACAAAACATTGCGTTAATCAAATGAATCGAGCAAAACACATGTAATACATAAGACATGAATCTATTGCGCGCATCAGTTTATAGCTCACCTGACACAACGTGCCAAGGTGAGGTTTTAAGATCTCACTGTGTCGATCGTCGTGAACGCCGTCAACAATTTCTTCGAACGTCACCATCTTCTTAACATTGTAGCTTCACTTTTATCAAAGGACTCCATAGCATTTCATGAAAGAAACTCTTAAACGACATATCCTCTTTAAAATGACACTTATGTCCCATTTTGCCTTTATTAAGGACACCAGAATGCTATAAGTAAAACAACGCATTTTAAAAGGCTGATATTACCTATCTGATTGAAATGTACAGCTTAATGTCCCTTTTTTGCATAGAATACTTGCAAATATTCTATCATGTCATGCTGTTGAAGTTAAATAATTTGACGTTTTAGGCATTGTCTTTAACTAGAGCCATGTTTCTACCATACATACAGAGCCTTGCATGGTCTTTACGAAACTTACCAAATGGTTCCGCTGAGCTGAAGCTACAGCTAAAAATTGAAAAAAGTTTAAATGACATCCCATTAAGAGCTGGGCAATTTCATACCGGTAAATAGGATGGTACTTTCAATGATCTTCTACGAAAATTCACATGTTCATGCTCACTAATTGAAGACCTAAACTATATATGACAGTTTTAAGCATATCTCTCTACTTAACCAATTGCCCAATTTCAACCAAACTTCACAGGATTGTTCCTTGGATCGATCGGTCTTCGAACCTGCACAAAGTGGTTCCCTGACCATGAAGCTACAAACAATAAAAAAACTTTCAAGACTCCAATTAGCGCCAATTTCAACCAAACTCTATAGGACTGTGCATTGGATGGCCCTCCACCAAAATTGCTTAAATGGTTCCATTCCACTGCAAAACCTGGTATACAGAGCTAAAATTTAATGAACTTTTGAAAGACGTCTCCTACTTAACCACTTGGTCAATTTCAACCAAACATCACAGGTTTGTTTCTTGGATAGTCTTCAACCACAATTGCTCTCAGAGTTCTGCAAAATTATTATTCTAGTTATCAGAAACTGTGCAGGTTATACCTTGTATTGCAGATGACCTCACTCAGGTGAGCGATATAGAACCACCATTATCCTACTGTTTTTAATTCGTACATATTTCTGTTCTTTCAGTATTTGATTTGTGACAACTTGATATTTTAACTCTATTCTTTCATATATCAATGTATTATAGGTTCATATTTATTTCAGGAACAAAAGACGAAGATGTGCCATCAAACGGCATACATACTGTAACAGTCATTTTATCGGTTACTACTAGTTTAGGAGCAGTTACGTTGGTCATCTGTGTAGTGTTTGTAAGATACAGGTAGAGTTTTAATACTTCATATAGCCTTACGTGTCATTATTCTTCTCGACAAGATATAGTTCGAGATGAAATGTAGCGGCATTTTGTGGCTTTATATTGTAGGAGGAAACCGGACAACCCGGCGCCCGGCGGAACCCCACCTTATCGTTCTGTTGACAGCCTCCCTTCTAACATACAGTAATACTCGGGCTGCGATCCGAACCAAGGCAACAATGATGAGAAGTTACATGTAGTATGGTAACCATTGCATTAATTGCTTGACCGATCAGGTTGTGAGACGTTTAATAACACCCATTAGCCTATTGTTGTGGCCATTTTAGATTATGTGTTGAGTGAAATTGAGGCATATGTCACATTATTCTCCTGCATGTGAAAAATAAAAAAATGTACATGACATTTAGGTTATGCTATAATGTTTTATGATAAAACTTACTTATCCTATACTATTTTATACTGCCACGATATATCATCTTACGAGTATATCCTTGAGAAATTGATTAAAACAATCAGGGTGTAGGTCATTTGTTATTTATTTGAATTTGGAAAGAAAAGGTATGAAAGACATGTAGATCATATGAAAGACTACCCTCTAATAAATTAGGCCTCTGATGTTCCCTACATAAATATAATTATTAATATAATTCTTATCAAAAATATATCTAAGATTCGACTTCAAGGATACGCGTGTAAGTTACTAACTACTCTATTTTGACACGACAATATCAGCATAGTAGATAATTGGTGTCACAAATGTCCTTAAATATTGCATAAAACTGTTATTTAAAAAGTACAAATCGTAGGCATCAATTGTCAAGAAATTGAACTAAAGTATATACCGGTTGTTACTTATAAAATATGTTACAAATCAAATATGTTGCTGCAAAACAGCAAAGACATCTCAATTTCTGTTTACATAAAGTATTACTGGAATGCACTTTTAATTTTTGAAAAATGAGGCAACGGAACAATCTAGAAGCATGTATTATACATGTACGCAATTTAAATGGTATAAATGAGACACTGTCAATCTTTTGCATAAATAAAATGACATTGTTTATTAAATACTATGAACATGTCAATGTATATGTTGAGTATGTCTTAACATTAAAAAATGAGATGTCAGATTATTATTTTTTTATCTAATGTATTGCCGTAAGCAAATTTTTTATATATTTACCATACCTTTAAAGGAGCCATAGTTTGATTTTCTATAGTAACTTACGATAAGAAAAAAGTCACACTGTGTAATATTCATAACTTACAACATTAATTTGAGACTCGCGTAACGAAGAATATAATTTTAATAACTCATTTTCGAGTAGGTAGCAATTTGTCATGACATGTGATACTTTATTTGTATTAGTTCAGTCTGATTTTCCACCAACAAAGCGTTACACAATATTTTGACTGAATTCTCAAGCAAACAGATGTTTGTAATAACATAATAACACACGTTTTAGTGTAGTGTATAAAGTTTCTTTAAAAATAAGCATGAGCTAGAAATTCATTACATTACGTATTTAAATTCTCATGAAGGAATGAAAGATATCTATTTAATCTATTCTACACATCAAATTTACCGCTTATTTTAACGCGTGTGTTTATGTGTTATTGTTATAGATATCAAATGTTTACGGAAGTTAAATTGTATCCTTTGACTAAAATCGAGATTCTTCTGATTGAAGGAGTGTCTGACCCTGAGCAGTATCAACTACAATTATATAGTAATTTCAATGTAAAATCGGTTAAAAAAAAGTAGGAAGGGATTTATGAAAATTTCAAATCAACATATTGTGTTATTGTATTAAGACTATATTTCATATCCTTATTCAACTTTTGAAAATGTTTACATTCCTTTTAATTTGCTTAAAAAAAATCATTTACAAATTGTTGTCAGTGTCGTCATCATAATAGGTTAATGGTGCATGTAACTAGGTTTAGTTAATTATTCCAGTATGGAAAAAAGGGAGCAGTCACTATAATGGGAACATAGAAATGATGCACTTTTGTACTCGTTGTATAGCTTCGAGGACCCCTCATATAGTTTTCTCATATTCTGCTTTTATATCTATAAAACTACCAGAGCATACTTACAAACCAAATTATGATATAACTCGTGTATTACTTACACGGGGCCAATCACGTCGTGGTTTCGAATTATATATTTTACAAACAATTAACCATTCCGTACATGGTCACTAAAAGTAAAAATACTACCATTTACTTTGAATTACGTGCATAAATTCCACGGCCATTTAATGTAAAAAGAGTAACTCATACGCCCATGAAACCAATTTCTATCAAAACTTTAAAAGATATGTAGTGCCTCTATCAAACTGGTGTTTACCCTGGATTAAGTGCAACATATAACTAGTATTTACTTACAGTATGTATATATTTTCAGATATTCCAAAAGACTGAAA
This sequence comes from Saxidomus purpurata, assembly GCA_022818135.1. Classification (NCBI taxonomy): domain Eukaryota; kingdom Metazoa; phylum Mollusca; class Bivalvia; order Venerida; family Veneridae; genus Saxidomus; species Saxidomus purpurata. The sequence goes on along the minus strand of JAFMSR010000012.1, from coordinate 23,312,211 downwards.
AAGCAGGCTAGAATGATTTTGCAAGGTATGAAATTTCTCTCTAATAAGACATCTCGATTGGATTTATTTCAGTAACAAGTTGATAAATGACAGTTACAATGTAATATTACAGCCGCCCTTAGTGAAATTTTACTTTAAACATTGAACTTTGTATGAATGTTTATATTTTATTGTGTACTTTTCAGATGGCCCTAATGTTGAAATGACTGAAAGTTCGGGATCAGTCGCCGAGACAGCAGAAAATCCATATTCTAATTATAACCAACAAACATCCCCCGTTGATTCGTCAGCAGTTCATATTTATGAAAAATTGGGGAAATAAACGGAAAGGGACACTTTTAAGCTACATATCAAGTTTAATAAACAAAGTGAAAATATTTGTAGTAACTTGTTAAAGATGAACTCTGACATCCTACCGGATACATCTGCAGTCTTCACCTCACAATGGGCCTAAAGGAGGAAGTATATATGGTCGTTAATCATCTGACTATCACTTTACTCATAAGAAAACGCAACTGTACTTTGGCATTGCTTAACTTCTAACCCTTTGAAACGTAGCTGAGTTGTCGAAATGCAGCATTTATTGGGTTCGAGAATTCCACCAAGTCACATGCATTGCTTGTTTGTATTGCATTTTTTGGTAAATACTACAAAATGAGTGAATGCAATTTTTTATGCTTAGTGTCATTTCAGTGTGGCATCGTATTTTTTCTTAAAATGTTAAAAAGTTCTAGGATAGATAATTTAGAAAGGATATAGTGTATCTAAATTTGATAAGATGGGATATAATCTATAATAATGTATGAAAGACCAAGTGCAAATTGACCTGAATTATTATATTATTATACACAATCATTGAGTTTTTAAATAATTATACATGTTACAATGACTAAACAACTATATCGTTTTGCACAGTTGTTCAAATCCATGTAGACAGGAAATCTGACAAAACAATTCTATGCCTTTTAGAAGACACGGGGTTTAACAAAATTATCAAGTTATACTCCCAATTTTAATTACATTTTTTTCTGTTAAAAATATGAAAAAGTGAAAATAAAATGATATCATATACTTCTGAGAGAGGGAACTTCGTCAAAAATTCATAATTACCAATTTACTAAATTATCACATATTAAATTACTCGTTCACCACGAAAAAATACCCCAAAAAAACAACATTATTTACCGAACACCACTCGAGTTGTGGCATGGTATTCACTCTATAAAAGTAAAAAAATTATTACAAAAAGATAGATTAGCTAAGTCTCTGACAGTGTGAATGTTTCCGACATATTGTCTTGAATTACGTTTGTGGTATTCCGGACGTGCTTTTAAAGATGAGTGAACGTTGACTTAATAGAGGTCGTTATATGCTTTGTATCTAGGTATTCGGATGGATGTTATGCTTTGCTCATTTTTATATTTTATATAGATCTGCGTTCCATTAGGGTAAAACGACTTAGTTGTGACACATTTATACACAAGTCAAACTGTAACAATTTATGTCCTAAGTTGAAATTGATTTTGTACGGGCATGACCCTCGTTGATATGTACGCCATAAAGGAAGTTTTGTGTCGCCCTTTTAGAGAAAAGGTGATACATAGGGATCGCTTTGTCCGTCAGTCCGTCCGTCCGTCACATAAACTTAACGTTGGCTATAACTTTGCAATTTCTTAAGATTTCTTTATCTCTTTCAAATTGTATTGTTTATGACAAAAGGGTCGTGAAGCAGCCAAATTTTATAGGTCAATGTCATATTTGACAGAGTAAAGCCCCTTTTTGTACTTAGATTTTGTCAGGAAAACTTTGCCATTTCTTAAGAATTGTTCATCAAACTTTGCAATTGTATTGCTTTTGACATAAGGGTCATGATGCCGCCGAATGTTGTAGGTCAATGTCATATTCGACAGAGTAACGCCCCTTTTTGTACTTAGATTTTGTCACGAAAACTTAACGTCGGCTATATCTTTGCCATTTTTAAGATTTATTCATCAAACTTTCAAATTGCATTGCTTAAGGGTCGTGATACCGTCATATTTTGTAGGTCAAGGTCATATTTGACAGAGTAATGCCTCTTTTTGTACTGAGATTTTGTCACAAAATTATTGGATATTCTGATAAAGCGAAAGAGGACGACACAAGTGTTCTACTGAACACCTATCTAGTTAATCAATATGCTGTTGTATACCATTGACTTGTAAATATATATTATGTTGTTTTATATTGTGTAGAAATAACGAAACAGCAACTAAAACCAGATGCCACAGTGGAGCGTCTTTTACAAAAAAAGTATAATACAAATACGAATATTCGAACAAACATTTCCTTTACTTAATTTTAAAATATTACTAGTTTGCGATATAGTTGTTGTAAGTTGTTAGGCGTCGATCAGATGCTTCGTAATTAATCACTTAGGCATTCGACATTCGTGATTACAATACTGTACATCGGAACTCAAAATCGTGATATGCTAACCGTAATATCACTCTAAAATAAAATCTATTTCCTAATCTGACTATTCAAAATTTCAATATGTAAGTCATGTAGCAAAACTGGTGTCAAAATTTAATAAACTGTTGATTCCCAGTTATGTACAATAGTAAAAAGAATTAATACACAGGTTTACAGTTTCGAACCCGTACAAAGAAGTTATTCGAAAATGATCTGAGTTTTCTAAAGATAGTTTGACAATTTTTGTTTGACTACAAACGTTGAATCAGTTGTTAAACATGACAACATATCGAAAATTTCACGCAGAAGTTTTAAATAGTGATGAGCAGTAGGTGAAATTTACTCGATAAAAAATAGACGGGCAATAGCCCCGTTTGTAACTGAAAACCCGTATATTGTATTTGGGTTTAGAAATCAAATGAATATAAAAAAATAGACGGAATGAAATGTGTGTTTTATTTATGTAATATTGTTTCATAAAAATTATATTTTTTTTTTATTTTATGTTCTGTATGTTGTATTCAGTGCATCTATTTACAATGTACATAATGTCCGTTTACAGTAAATAAAAAGTGCTTTTTAGAGTAGCTTTCTTTGCACGTATTTTAATTGCTATGTTAAATTTAATATGTAACGAAGCAATTATGGTCTTTCTTATTTACAAAAAGAAAAATGCTTGTATTACAAGTAGTGTTGCAGTAACAAAAGCAAGATCTATTAAAACACATTTTAAGTTTGTAATTTGGGTACATGATTCTACCGAACAGTCTTCTTTACAAAGGAAAAAATATGGAAAATCTGTAAATATTTTGCATTTTCTTTCAATTTGTTTACTTTTTCCCAGATTTTATTTAGATCTAGCACATGAATCGAAATATTTACTAGAATTTATTTGTTACTTGTTATTTGTATTTTGTTGTTGTAATCTAATATATTCAATATTCCCTTTATCAGTACTATTCTTTACGAGCCTTATATCGTAGGCTGAGTAGTCAACTCAATATGTGGCATATATGACACTTAACTCCTGCTTTGCTAAAATATTCCTGTACCATTATAGTATAGCTAAAGTAAAACATTTAGCGTTTTGAATAGTTTAAGTTTAAGACCCAACATTTATAAAACGTAATCTCTAAGTAAATGAAATTCGAAGTCGATGAGATTAATTTTTCAAGAGGTTTTAATTATGTCTTATTTCTCAATAGAGGTTGTGATACAGAATCTCACTGCTAGGGCCTAACAAGAAACATAAAATATATATATTTACATAGATGTACCTTTGGATTTAGCATGTTCAGTATATAAACAAGGATACTGTTTTCACAAAGTCACGGTTTCTTTGACAACTCAGATTTTAAACTTTTTCGCATTTGTTTTCACACCATATTTGTCCTTCATCTTGTCTGACAAAAGCTTCTCTTCAAGTCTGATCATTTTCACAAAATGTATTTCAATAAAAAAGTATCTATATATCTAACATCAACTACAATCATCCTTAGTAACCTGACACACAGCGAAACACATTTTATAAGAAAATTTAAACCTCCAACTTTGAGAAGTAGTTTTATAATGTCAAATTACCAAAGATATAATTTTATCATTTTTTAATTTACTGTTATAAGTATGCCTTTTTGTGTAAAAATGATATTGAACTTTTATAGAACTTTTAAAGACAAAGCGTGACGTACCTTTTGAGAACAGTTTTGGGATTAAGATGTGCAGTGTGGCTTCACTTAAGTTAAAATGATTATAGTCCTTACTTAAAGACTGAAAATAAGAAACCCCCATTTTATTTTAACATTGCTACAAGTTGACGGTCATCTATCAGATTAAATTTAGAAATCTTGTTAACATTGTAATCTAGACCAATTGCTAATGACTGACTAATATTTTGATAAGACAGTATTTAAAATTCATAGATATTAATAAAGATGACATTTTAAATGTGTAATGAATAGATAAAGAATAAAATCAGTTACAATCAATCGTACACGACATTGATATATGGGGCCTCCATCCAGACAACGCCTGTGGAATTGCTCATTCATAACTTTGCACGAGAAAAATGAGAAATAAATTTATAATTACAGGTAGCTGTTTTTAAACATATTGTGCTTTGTCTTTGGGGAAGTTCACATTGAAGCTAAAGATAAGTTGTAGGCTGTTACGCGAGTGATGTTCACTCCCACCTATATTATAGACCTGGTCTTGTTCATATGTAAAACTTATTTTGTCCTGCTCATTATGCACACCAACTACAAGCGGGGGACAAGGGAACTCCACCTGGTAGCTAAGTTCTTCAATGAAGTAGAGTAAGATTAATATAAAAACCGACGCCGTTCGAATGGATTCCGCGTACCCTACCCTGCCCGAGAACTTCCATGTGAACTCTCCAGACACAAATTTATGGATACTTATAGTATATTTTCTCAATATAATAAAATATATCAATATAATGGCTATATTCAGAGTCGTCACTCGAACTCCACCTCGACTCATACTCGGGAAAGGCTTCCTTAAGGGATGCTCAAGGACGCCTCAAGTAAGGTGAACTCGAGTGACTAATTGGTATTCATAGTCAAAAGTCATCCTTGACTTTCTCGAGGAAGGTTTGAGGCGTTAATCACCCGAAACAAATCTTTTAACAATTGATTCATACATAAATATGGAATACACATTGCAAAAGAAAACATGACAGTTTAAAGAATTGTGTAATCAGATACGATTCCGTTTCCCGCATCTTCAAGAAGTAAACCTAAAAGTCAGAGATTTTGATCAGCGATCATGGTGGATGGATTTTAACAGAAAGGATGTGGAGGTTACTTAAAACATTACTAATTTATACTTAACAAAAACATGAATCGTTTTTTTAAAGTTGATTTTCGTTTACGTAACAATATGATCTGATTTGAAAATAACAATGTTCTTGGTTGTAACCGCATCAGTCATCACATCATACATTTATTTAAAAGTATGAGAAAGCATTAATTGAATGTGTCGCTCTACTGACGCCTTTTTCAAGATCACTGTTTTACGTCTGTACTCTTGCTAAGCTTTATAAAAATATCAATGCACATCGATTGTTTTAAAACAAATACCTAAAAATTAAGTTGACTTATCTTATAAGATCAGTACCTGGCCCTACCAGAAAAGCATTTGTTTCATTGAACTGTCTCACAGTCTATTATTTACTTATTAAAGTGGCCTAACTGGGAATTGAACGCGGAACCCTTAAGTTGCGAATCGAATGTCGTTATCACTGCACCAATGAGGCCCACACAGAAAGAGAGAATAAAAAACGAAGGTATGCGTCTCTGGGGTCGGGGTGAGTTTGGTGCGATGCGGCAAAAATATTCAATACCGTGCAGTGAATCCCTGTGCTAATATGTACAATTTAGCAAGATACAACTTTGAAATCAGAGAAATAAAAACAGAAGGATATAATTATACTGTTGTATCCTGATCGTGCAAGTTTTATTTCATGTTAAAATATAGTATCCTGGTCTGACTCGGCGAGGAGCGGGAGAACCAACCTGACCCCCATTCCTACGCCTATTTTTTCTTGTCCATTTACTGATTGCATCGAGTGTACTTCACAATCCCCTTGGTCGAAATCCACTTGGTCAAAAAATGGCATAGTAGTCATAATCCCCTCAATAGATTTTACAAGTGAAAAGGCATATTTTGAATGAAAAATTGTACTAAATGTTTATTTGTCTATAGTTTTACTTTATTATATATAGCGAATGATTGAAAAAAATCTGCGCAATTTGTTTAGGGTGAGTTTTTGGTCATAAAATATGTTTTATTGCCTACTGAGCTTTATTTCGTTTTTTAAGTACTAGTATAATATTTTAAGAAGAATTCCACATCATTAAAATCATCTAAGGGGTTGCCTCTGTCCCTTAAAACTATCCATGGCATATGGACCTATACAACTTCATCTATTTCATGCAATTCGTCAATTTCTCACTGGAGTCATATTCAAAATGACACCTTGAGTGCAGCTCGAGGAAGCGCTTTCGCTCCTCGAAATATCTGTCCTTACTCGAGGTTACTCGACCCTTTCTTACGTTTATGAATACCAATCCTCATTGGAGGAAATGCATCGACCGTTACCCGATTAAAGGTAATTATCTGTTCGAGTTTGAGTCGAGGAACGTTTCTGAATATAGCCATTACTGTTTTTCTTACTACTGGATTTCACACTTTGCCGGGGAAATGATGCCTTTTCCCATAGTTCATAGGTAAATGTGCCTTTTACTTTATTTTCGATGAGCTGGAATCATATTCGTGGAGCCACCATGGCGCAATGGTAGCGCGATTGCCCCCTACCATCGCCAGGCCGGTAGTGTCCTTCGTTATTCGATGATCTAGAAGGGGAATAAGATACCACATGTGATATAAAAAGAAGCGCCGGACTTAGATATGTTGGAATGCCAGAAGTTATGATATTTTAAGAATGTCAAACCATTTCGAAATATTTGTTTGCAATTCCAGAAACATGAAGTAAAGCAGAGCTCAAATCATGGTTTAACCGTCGTTCGTTCGTATGTTCGTTAAATTCTCCTGGATAATACTCTACAAGTAAAAATTTACATTTGACTTTCACAGGTTGCCTGCAACCTGTAAATGAACTGTCAAATAATTGAGACATTACCTTGATAAAGCCGGTAATCGATAAACCTTGTTAACACTCAACAGGTCACATTTTATAATTGATTTTCACAACATTGCTTAGAAGGTAGCCTGCTATCTGTAGATGATCTGAATAGAAAATGAGCCACGCTGTAGTTGTGTATTGTAAAACCTTGATAACACTTTGCATGTCACATTTTCCAATTGATTTTCAGAAATTTTCTATTATGTTTGCTGGCAAACAGTAGATGCTCTGAATAAAAAATAAACCACGCTGTGCGAAACCAACAGTGCTACAGCCTATTATTGTTAAACCTAGATTACACTCAACTGCTTTTTACAAAGTATATGACAACCAAAGTAACAAACCTTTACTAATATCTATTAACTAAATCATGTTTTGTATGCATCACAGATTATCAATCTTAAAGTTTATAGTATTGAATGTTTGAAGTTTCTTCTATAATGGGGCACGCCTTAAATATTTAGAGGGATTCCTTAGTCATAGAACAAACAATTTTCAGCTAGCGTTTAAGAACGCACGATTATTATTTAGTTTATGAGTAATTGTATGTCTATGTCTAATTAAACATAAGTGATAACACATATATATGATTCATCAAAAAGTGACAGACACGATATATACGGAAACAAAAGCGCTCAAAGTCATGTAATGAGATATAGTGCCACAAGTGTGAGTGAAGTTCTACCGATTATGTAAAATATGATTTTAAAGTCCAAAGATCACTTTGAATATACTGATATAGTAGCATAAATTTATTGATATGATAATAATGTTTTTTCACAATCTAAAAACAATGATGACAAATGCCTTTCTGTCGTATTCAAGTTGTTTCTTCAAGAAAAAGAGCTGCCTGAAAGACTTCGTAGTTTTGCAATATCATTGAAAAAATACTGCACTATGTTTCTTATATTTACTTATTGGTCAAACAGCAAAATTAGGAATGTTTTTGGTACAAATAAAGGTCATTTCTGTCAGTAAGACATATTTCTTGATAAAATGAGAGCATTTTGTTAATGTGACCGTGGGATTTTAAATTAATTCAATCGTATGAGTTATTTGTGCATATAAAATTTCATGTCGATTCATCTGTTTTAGCTTACACTGGCGGATTGTTTTGACACACGGTTACAGAACAACTCAAAACTAATGTATATATTTCCAAAACTGAAGGCTGACATGGAAATAACTTTTTGCGAGCTATATCAAGAACAGGCTATCCACTGATTCTTTTGATAATTTCCATTATTATTTTCAAAGTCATTGCTAGTATATCAAGCAATACGCATAGAAGTCGCAGAACGGAATGCACTTTGTTATCGGTTCAAATACTCTGAACACGATTTGTTAAAAAGTATATCAGTTAATATAAATGAACAATATCAAACGAAGTAATTTATTTCTGCCTTTCCTCATTTATTCTTGAAATAACAGAAGGCAAAACAGAAAAGATGTTATCTCACGTATGTAAGCTTACGGAAGTACATGTTTAGTATAAAGTGTTGTAGTGTTAGGCTCGCTGAAGTACTTCAAATATTTAACTATGTTTTCAATGTTTACAAGGATAGGCGCATAACCTAAGGTTGTAAATCTTTAATGTCAATGTGAATTAATTTGCCCGTGATCGTCTGCAACAAATTGCTTCAAATATACAATTGAACATATTTATAATGCTTACATTGATCTGATATGTATTCAATGTTTTTTGAATATTTATACCAAATTGGAATACAGTAAACTCCGGATATATCGACTCCGGATATAACATAACTTCGGATATAACGGACAGTTTTTTGGCACGATTTTTCCCTTCTTTGTTTTAATGTCAAAATATATGGTTATATCGTACTCCGGTTATAAGGAAACTTCGGATATAAGGAACAATATTTTCTGGCCCAAAAATGAAAAATGTACAGTAGAGAAATCGTATATATCGAACTGCAAATATGTTCCGAAGAGTTAAAAAATCTATTGATTTTGCATTTTTCTTTTGTCGTCTGCATTGTATTTATCATAACACACTTGTAGCTTCAGTAAACGACCATTGCGCTATCTTTGATGCACTTTACAATAACCTGCTCCCGAACATCGCCCAAAAATTTTCGTCCTGCACCAAACATCGCCTTTTTTCGTATATACGTTTTTTTTTTCAAACCTAAAAATCTTAAATTAAAACAACGACTTTGACATTATAGAATGGAAGGATGATAGGGAAAAGGTTAAAAAATCTAATACATCAGGAAATTGTCTTTGTTTTGCAATATTTTTTAAAGAAATGCGTCCATAAACTTTAAAATTGTCAAAATTAACGTTAAGTTTAGCATTTAACCACGCCGTTTAACTTTAAAATAACACCTTTTCAGGATCTTAGATCGACTTTGGAAATCTCATTTCTTATATGATAAAGCACATGATATGATTTTACCGAATATTTGTTTTTATAGACCAAAATGAGAAGAATACTTACCCCACTAAAGTTTTTTACATCAATCTATCGATCCCGCGCCGAACATTGCATCCTGCGCCGAACATCGCCGGTTACCTAGTATTATTATTTATTAAGGTAAATCATTGCACTTGTGTAACCTTTTGTAAACTAGTTAAATGAGAATACAAACATAATTGCTAAGTACGATATTCAAGTGATAATAGTTTAAATAAATAATTGTGAGAGTTTCTTTAAAGGGGCATACCCTATAACTGAAGCCAAACTAAATAACATACACACATAAATAATAGAATCTTTGGAAGTATTATAACTTAACCTAAAAGTTTCAGCTATGTATTCCAGTCATTATCGATAAAATCAGCGGTTTAAAATATACTGCAGTACCGTAAACCATTCAATAATCTATGATGTAGAGTTGATGTTGTTCAATTAATGGGTGGATGAGATTTATTACAGAAAGCCTCTATATTGATTAATTGTGGTAAAATGAGGCATTTTTCGCCATAGGTTCTTCTTTGAAATTGTATTTATTTATCATTTTACGTCCATTGAGCACATAATATATGTTTTGAGAATATAATCTGCTAGATGTAGGGAGTGCCCCTTTAAAAGTCCGACGGGATGAAATCCCATATTGGGAAAAAAAACCTTGTTAATTATTTCGAGTTATATCAATTGAGCGGAAATCAGCTTTTTTCAGTTGCATTTCTTTAAGTATTGCCAATTAAAACATGAACCGTCGTTTTTATGTTTTATTAATCATATTGAAAAGGAGAACAGTTATAGATCTTTATAACTCTTCAAAAGGAGGTAGGAAAATCAAAAGCAACCATAAGTTGATGGTTCGGATTTTATTACATTTGACTATAAATTTACTTGTTTGAAATATATTTTAGTTTGATCTATATGCATCGTATATGAGGAACTTGTTCGATATACGGATATAATGAACTCCAGATATAAGGAACAAATTAGATAGGTCCCGAAGAGTTAGTTATTAGCGGAGTTTACTATAGTAATATGTATATTTTTGTATTTATATTATGTCACTTTTAGGACTAACTTTGTGATTCAACTTGATTTTCTTCCACGTTTTAACTTTTTTCTTGTTCATACACTGAATTACCGTCATTGGAGTTTTTAAAATAATTTCATCGTGAAAAGAAACATGGTTCAGAACTAGTGTCAGACAAATAGAACGTCAATTGTCTGCTCTAAAAATGCGTGGTTGCACTTTGTGTACGAATTTAATCTACTTATTGTGAAAACCTGTGGTTGTATCTTTCTTATGGCCGGGATGTCATCTTTATTTGATTGACATCTATGCAGGATTAAGAAAGATATCATGAAAAATGTTACCTGAATAGGGGTTTGTTAACATTTCTGCAACCCAAACATTGCCCAAAAAGCCTTCTCACGTGGGATCGGTACCGCGTGTGTTGTCCTTTATGTTTGCGTTCAAAATCGTTACATAAATATAGTTAATATATAAGCGGGAAAGCGTAACTTATCCTACTCTTCTTAGAGTAAAAGGATCCATTCTGCTGTTTGCAAGTTTAACTGGTGGTGAGTGATGAGTTTCATGTATTTATGGATTAATATATATGTTTTATCTTTTACTGCGTTTCCCCTGAGGGAAGATAAAAACATCAGTGTTTATTATGGATCTTACTCGATTTTATATCTATTTATAAAGTGAAACTGGTATCTTTTTTACCAGACATATCTTTAAAATTATTCTAATCCCGAGTCTGTCTGTCCAAATATCAATCCATCTATCTAGTATATGTATCATTAACACAAGCTAACACTTTTACATCCCTCTCTGAAGTAAATGCAAATATTATATTATATACTCTCGGTATATATGTTCGTATTCCACTCATGTACATAAACCTACACGTAACCGCTTTAGAAACGCAAAGATTTGCCCTGTTGAACATATTTATTTGAATGACGCTATTGTTTTTATTTCTATTTAAGTCATTTTTTGCGATGAATTATTGAAACTTTTAGAAGAATTCAGTTTTATATTGTTTTTGTTGTGTATGAAATTTGAATTTTTGAAACACGATAACACTGTTAAAATAAATATTTTGCCACTTTTACGTTTCTAAACCGGGTGAGTGTATATCAAGTAATACTGTTTGTTTGATAAAATTTGCCGCAGTAGAATGTTATTATTTTCAATGAACTTCTGTCTGCTCTTATAAAATGTATCATTTTTTTTGAAGAAAAAACAAACTTGCTACAAACTCTCATGAACTGCATCATATTATTCGAATAATTTTCAGACTTGCTGTGAGGTCTTATGAACAGCAAAATTAAAAAAACTTGTAGCTTGATGATAAGCAGTGCAATGGCCATAATTTGTTACAAACAACACCGTTATTATTCACGCTTCGCAGTTAGAACAGGAAGAGACATACAGTACTGCCAACGGTAATTTTTACAACCGAACCGCAACCGGAACCATTTAGAACCGCTACCGGACCGGGAACGAACCGGGAACGGACCGGACTGGACCGTTGTAAACCGTTAGAACCCATTATAACCGTTCACCGCAGTTAAAAATAGCATTTACCAACTGAAACGAAGCGTTACTATGACCGTTGCCATCACGCGGTAATGAGCTTGAGAATTCACCAATCAGCATTTAGGAAGGCGTGACATGAAAAGCGGTTATCTGAAATCAGGTTTAAGAATCGATTTTATGTGAACGTTTAATTTGGCATATCTGTAGTTAATGACTGAAAGTAAACTCAACAGTATTAAATCACAAAACATAAGCATGCTAAACTTTGATACTATAAACGTTAATGTCCTAGCCTTGTACATGTATAATAGAAAATCACGATGAGACATACGGCCTGGCAGTCGATAAGTTTTTTAAGTTTTTTAACTACAGTTCGGTAGTATCCGTAAATAACGGATAGGGTCATAAATCTTTGATTGTCGATTGTACTTAAATATATTGCCTAAGGGAGATATTGAACTTGCCGCGTAACTTATGTTCTAATTTATACAATTTCTACCAGAAGATAAAGAGCATTCAACATTATCATTCACATAATAATAACAACAATAATGATGCTAAAAATAATAATGTTTTAGCTAGAGAGCACTATTTCATTACAGTCGCATGTTCAGTCATTAATGAATTTAATGTAAATAGCGGATGCTGGAAATAGAATTCGTTGGTAGTAATTGTTGACAATAGTCACAGAATGATCCAAAAGCTACAAAATTCGTGAATTTTGTCATAATTATGAGAATGAATCTCGTGTGCACTTGTTTTTTTTTTCTTTTTTGCATTCGGCTGATCCCTTTACGCGTGCGTAATGTTGCACGTGAGAATTGTTGAAAATTGTAACCCTCTTATTTTCAATTGCATACGCACACGGCAAGTCTGATGCAAAAGCATAGTGTGCTTTAAAAACGTAAATAGGCGGACCTACATGTCCCCGGTAAATAGTACGTCAAGTTTTTATATTGCAATCTTAAATTCCCAATCTGTTACTCCTGATATGGTAACGACTGACATTTGATTTCGGTAGGCTTTTTAATTTGAGAAATAAAACAGTTTCCTTTTTCAGAATATTAAAAAATAATTTACATACTCTAGTAAACGCTTGATGTTGAATGCCTTAAAAAGTATGTGATTTTTCATTTTCAAACCATACTTTTCCTTCAAAATTGCAAACATTATCTATATTGCTTGAAAATATATTTAACATTTTAGAAGAAATAAGAATTTATTGTGGAAAAAAACAAAACTTTTCCATTACTGCAGTAGAACTTTACAGATGTTGTCAATAAATACTCTGCACACAGATCAAACATTGCGTGTTTTTTCTTCTCTGTTTGCTAATTTAATAATCAGTTTATTTCTTCGGGAAGAAATGAAAGACATAAGATACGAGTAATAAGACTACCTGGTTTTTACCTGTGTATTATCAAAAATAGCTTTGATCCCCGAAGAAACTCTATGTTGACACCTATAAAATGACACCAATTTCAGCGGAGCGAATTTTTGCCTTTCACTCGAGACAAAGGGAAGTGTTAAACAAAATATAAGGTACCCGTGCAAGTTCTTCGAAATTATAATACATACATATGGAATATTTTATGTCTTGCAAATTAAGATCAAAAGCTATTATTGATAATGATACTGAAAATTTCATGAATCGTCTATATCCGGTTTCAATGAAAGGTTATTCCTTTTTAAGAACAAAAAAAAAATAAAGATCTTAACCCAGTTTTTATTTTAGTGTAAAACAAAACCCAATACACAAACTTTTTAAGATCATGATAAATGTAACCAGGAACCGTATATATAGTATTCCTGATGTAACGTAATGTCTGGCCATAAAACTTATCGATGACCTGGAGCAATAAGATCATTCATTCGGAAGTGTTTGGCCAGCATTACGGAAGCAACCGAGCTCCGATCGTAACATTAAAAGTACATGCCTGTTAAACAAAACCTTTAAAAAAAGACCACCCTCTTTTTTCTTTATCTTTATATAAAATATATCATTTAAATGTAGAATGAATGTTTAATTCATGTTTGTGATTCTAAAATAACTGTTATAGTTTTTGAACAAATTGAAGATAAACTGCAAACTTGTCTCTTAAAATTGTCACATTTTAGGCGTTTTACTAAATATTATATAGTAAAATGACGGGCAGTGTTTTCAACTTAAAATAAGACCTAATTATTCTAATAAGCACAATTACAAAGTGGCGTGTATTGGCACTGGCTGTGACATTTTTTCTGCCACATGTCAACAGGTATTCAAATTGAACGGGTGCATTGTACTTGTTTAATCTGAAGATTGATCGTATATTCGGGTTTTATCGTTGGTACCGGTTTCCCCACTTTACCAACGCGCTCAGAAGAGGTTAGTTATTTTAGATTTCGGAAGATAATGCAAGATACTGAAAGCGTCCAAATCCCAGAGACACACATGGTTCTTTTAACAAGCCAGGTGTATAGCACTCATACATGGGACCTCGGTTTAAGTCTCAATTAAGACTGTTAGTAATTGTAGTTGGGAGCTCCGGGAATCGAACCAGCTACCTCGAGATTACAAGTCTCGTGCTCTTCCAATTGAGCGAACCGGGCTGACAATTTCCATGCACAATGACATTTATGCGACCAAACGTGGCTTATATCTTAAATGAATAAACAGCAAAAGTGCCATTAGATATCTTTCATCTGCCAACAAGCCTGCTTTTATAACTAAATCTGCTTATTAATACCGAATGTTTTACCATTCCATGATTCTTAAATACTTAATTATGGTGGTAGTATACTTAGTTCCCACATCCACAATATTTACCTCCCTTGTTCTGAATTGGCAGCCATTTTGAATGGCAAAACTGATAAAGCATTAACAGGAATTTTTCTCAATTATATGATAATTAAGAAAATACCAAGATAATTTATGTGTGACAACCACATTTTCTTGAACCTGCCGAGTCCTCTGCCCTTATCAGCATCATATATTAATTATGTTTATAAATCTGGTTAGTTTGTAATTGTTAAGTAGATTGTTCCCTATTTACTTTAAGGGAAGCTGCCATACAAAATGGCTGACAATTCAGAACAAGGGAGGTAAATATTGTTAATGTGGGAACTATGTATTGCGTTTGGTTGTGTACCTATATTGCATTTCGTATCACCGTTAATATCATAATTTTACTTTTATTGTGATAATTCTTATTATAAGATTTAACATTATAATCATAAATACAGTGTATGCTTTATACACATGCTGAATAATGAGGGGTTCCCGATTCGATTTTAACGGATGTAGGGGCAATAAAATTGCGTAATCATTACGTAATTTTATGGCACGCGACTTCTCTAATCTGTGAGATATTGGCCTCTCGCCTAATTTGCATAAGTAATTGTGATTGACCGGAAACCCCTCAAGCGTTCAAAATTGAAGATTTGTTACTAAAAGGTTTTTTACATGTAACAAGAATATTAAACAAGCAACCTTTAAGAATGAGCATTTATTAAAATAAGATGAAGTATGGCAATTGTGTAAATGATTTCATAAGTCACAATTATCTTCAAAACAACAAAAAACCAAAAATAATATCAAACAGGGAATGCCACGTACCAAAAACGCAGCCTCCCCAAAACGAGCCCCACAGCACCCAGAAGGACACACACACACACACACACACACACACACACACACACACACACACACACACACACACACACACACACACACACACACACACACACACACACACACACACACACACACACACACACACACACACACACACACACACACACACACACACACAAGCATACAAAGCAAACACACGAGGACAAAACGAACAATTAACGGAACACAGTGGGGCACCGCCTTGGAACGGTCAGTGGCAAAAACACCACTGGGGAGCTTAAACCGGTTTATGGTGCGCACCCAACCTCACTCTAACACAAATGAATCTAATACCGTGGAATACAAGTGCACAAGCCTAAGTACAAAACCTTATATCACTCCGATAAACATGATAAAGAGATGGTCTCACTATTTCCACTTCGAAGGCAAACCGATTTTACAGCTTGACATTTAAAGTTGTCTGATGCGCAAATCCCAAACAAAATGTGTTCGGCACTTATAAACACAATAAAATCCAATATTTAAATCATTTATGATTTAACGTGATATGATTAAGTTTAAAAATGATGCTAACACTATTCCGAGATACATTTACCTATCTAAACACCTGCATCAATCGGTGAAATATGAAAATAAATGGTGTATCATGCCGCATGTATGAAATTCCATATTTAGGTTTATACATACAGATTTTTATACAGTGGTCAGATTTTTCATAAAATGTACGGTTTTCATTTAACGTGATTTCTTAAATCTTCATTTTAGAGCGGAAGTTTGTTAGTAAACAGTTTGCCTGCTGATGTTGATTCCATGCTGATTTAATAAGATCCGCTGAATACGCAACGTTGTATGACCAGTAAGGTTATAATCTACTGATATGTTTTAATACCAACTGGCAATTTTACACCTCATTTCAACTTCATATGCATTTCTTTTCCTATAAAGTTGTTATCGTGCTTATTAGGTCCACCATCCTCTCGCAGGTATAGAAGCGGTACGACCCGGTGCTTAACGTTGTCACTGGTTAACGAATTTTAAACGAAAAAAATACAGTAACCAGAGTCAGCCAATCAGATCACAGACCCGCTAAAACCGATTGAAACGGTTGGCTTACCGGTTCTTTGCGGTCATCGGTCCGGTGAACGGTCCGGTGAACGGTTATGGACCGATATGACCGAAACGGAACGCAAACGCAAACGAACCGCAACCGGAACGCAACCGGAACGCAAAAATGGTAAAAATTACCGTTGGCAGTACTGTAATAAATTTTACGCATTCAGGGTTACATATCGATAACTTTGTAAATATTTTTAATTGATTTCGTCTCTCTATATTATTAATTACTCATTTTTCAAAGTGTCTGTTGAGAAAAGTATGTACAAGGAAGAATTCGTGTGACTTGTCCATTGGGTCATGTCATCAGCAAGACTCGATTATCAAGAATCATTTTAACAACGGGACTTTCATCATGAGAAATTAAAGACTTCCATAATCCCTAATACGGCATAGTGAAACATGATGAAAGTTATGTACTTTTGTGCTGTGTGTATAACCTGGTATAATCCTTTTACATGAAATGAGCGTGTAGAGTGTTTCCTTTTTAGTGGTATTGGGTACGTGTGCGCAACTAACATATTCACTAAGTAATTCTGAATGACAATATTGATTAATCGAAGATATTTACCTTTCAGAATTATGTAATATGATTGTTGCAATCTTTTTGTATTTTTTTCCCCTAAAAATCTCTGAAGAGCTTTCATTTTGAAACATGGAGAGTGTTCACAGGACGTAAATGAAAGCTGCCCAAGTTTGTTACAATCGGTCAAAATATGTCTGATGGTGACGACTACCTTAGTCGTATGCAGTTTAAAGTATTCTTTATGCATTTTGTAAAGCACGCACGAAATGTTATTGATATCGTTACATACAAGTTAATAGATGTTTTCTCTGATATGAATAAAGTGTATCCATATCGTGGTTCAATCTTACAACACATGCATGTGCACTGTGCGTATAAAAAGACAAGGACGTATTGTCGTCACACATGAATAGGAAGCTCGAAACAAACAACTATAAACAGCTCAGGATGGATATGTTCCACGGATATACGTTTATTTTTATAATTTTATATTTCAGTTGTAAGTATACGTTTACATCATATAAAGTTTTTCTCATAAAATTATTATCTAAATTCTGTTCAATATTTCTTATTGACCGCACTGTCAGGGCAGTTGATCGTGCGATATTTGTTAACATGCAATCTCGGAGATTTATTTTCAAAATCATTGCTAGTCTATCCAGCAATAGTTTGAAGTCGCAGAACGGAATGCACTTTGTTATCAGTTCAAATACTCTGTACACGATTAAGATTTTTTTATATCAGTTCATATAAATGTACAATATCAAAAAAAATAATATAGTTCTGCCTTTCCTCATTTATTCTTGAAAAAACAGAAGACAAAACAGAAAAGATGGTGTCTTACCTACTGTGTGCTGCCTGCCCGGAGAAGCAGGTATCTTAACGTGAAATTAAAAATGGTTTATGACTTCTTGTTAAAGAAAAGTAAGTGTTGTAGTTTTAGGCGTACGGAAGAACATGTCTAGTATAAAGTGTTGTAGTTTTAGGCTTACCGAAGTACATGTCTTATATAACATGTTGTAGTTTTAGGCTCACGGAAATACATGACTTATATAAAGTGTTGTAGTTTTAGGCTCACGGAAGTACATGTCATATATAAAGTGTTGTAGTTTTAGGCTCACGGAAATACATGACTATGTGTTTTTACAATGCTATATATATTGTGTTGTAGTTTTAGGCTCACGGAAGTACATGTCTTATATAAAGTGTTGTAGTTTTAGGCTCACGGAAATACATGACTTATATATTGTGTTGTAGTTTTAGGCTCACGGAAGTACATGTCTTGTATAAAGTGTTGTAGTTTTAGGCTCACGGAAGTACATGTCTTATATAAAGTGTTGTAGTTTTAGGCTCACGGAAGTACATGTCTTATATAAAGTGTTGTAGTTTTAGGCTCACGGAAGTACATGTCATATATAATGTGTTGTAGTTTTAGGCTCACGGAAGTACATGTCATATATAAAGTGTTGTAGTTTTATACTCACAAAAATACATGCCTTTTATAAAATGCTAAGTTTTTTAATAAAGATACTGATTTAGACAAGATAAAGCCCTTCGCTGAAATATTATGCGTTAAAACTTAACGTGTTAGGGTAAAACCACTGTAACCATATAAGAATGCTTATACAAGGGAAACAAATACAGTAAACTCCGTATAAAACGACTCCGGTTATAACAAAATTCCGGATAATTTATAAGGAACTAATCTTCTGAGTCCGATTGTATTCAGTCTTTATTTATTATATGAAAATGATAACGGACATCACATACTCCGGATATAAAGAACACATATAAATAGTCCCAATTAGTTCATTATATACAGAGTTTATTGTATCTTTTTCTATACTACGATGGTAGTGGGCGATAAAAACATCGTGTAATGAAGAATTCTATGTTATGCTGATATATCATTCTCGCTTGCGAAACAAGCAAAAGCGAACAAGTGCTGCAAACTTATATTAATCGCTCTCGAAACAATCCAGAATAAATTATCCTCAAAGAGACAGCGATCGAGAGAGGGCAAGTTTGGATTAATGTGTCTGGTCTAAAACCCGCCGTCCTAAGGCAAACACGTTGCCATTGCGCTTCGACATTGTGCCCATCTTTGTAAACATTTGAAAACATAGTTTAGATAACGATAAAAATATATATTTGCAGTAGAGCAGTCCCGTTAATAACAGTCACAGATATAATGTTTTTGTAAATACATACATGTATATCGATAAATGTCTAGTTTCTGCACAAAATACCAAAATAGCGACATTTTGTAATTAGGTGCTATCCACTCAAAAATTAAACCAAACTATAAAATGAACGTTTAACGGTACTGAAACACTTCTTATTTCGAAAACATTTTTTTGGCCAAATCTTTTATATTTGGGAAAAATACTTTAAAGTACATCCAGTTTTAGGTAGTGCCATTTTAAGAGCATTTGTTATTAAGACAGGCCTATATATTAAGACTAAACATTAAGGAACGTTAGGGTCAGTCTCATAGAAAAAAAATGTTTACATAATAAGACCAATTCAATAATAAGACGACTTTATACCAATCCGAGGGCTGGTCTTTTTTGTTAGAACGAAACAAACTCCTCACAGAGTTTTGATTGGGTGAGATCTGCTCTCAAATCACTGCCTTCACAAGATACTACTAAAATGATCGGAAATGTCACGTGACGGCATGTAAACAATTATATCAAAATCACTTTTTTAAATAACTTTTTATATTTTTGACCTCTTGACATGTAAATATTTTATAAAATTAACCTTACTGTAAAAGCATTACAAACTAGATGCCCACGTGAAACATGTCGAGCTCGCCAGCTGTGAAAAGGACTAACTCCTTACCAAGTAGAGATAAGTCAAAATACACCTTAATATTGGATGCAACACGCATGTTGTACCACAGAAAAGTGACCTTGTGGACCTAGGGACCTGGTTCTTGCGCATAGCACTCCGTCTCATGATGGTGAACATTTGTGCCAAGTTATTTAAGAATCCCTTGATCCATGGATAAGTTACAGCCCGGACAAACTAAACTCGGACGGACTCACGCACGCACTCACTCACGCACAGACGCACGCACTCACGCACGCACATACACCGAACATCCATTTGGAAAACTATATCGAGCTTCGCAAGCGGCTCGAAAAAAAACTAACGTGAACATTCAAATTTGTACTTTTTCCTAAATCTTAACAAAATCTTGTTAGAACAGTTTGTGATGGCAGTGGTTACTGTATACTGCAGGGAATTTGAGAACTGAAACCATGTAACCTTTGGTAAAAAAATAGGAAAATTTACAAGCCTTGAAATCACTAAATGTTTGTGAAACTTAATCACTATATGTCTGATGATGAGCTCTAAGTTGATAATGAAGCTGCGTCATATCACTGGTACAAAAAAGATGTTGTGTGTTTAATTTTTGCAATGGCGGAAGTTTTAATATCTTCTATTTCATCCAAACATTTAAAGGGGAACTCCCTACATCTAGCAGATTATACTCTCTAAACATGAATAATGTGTTCAATGAACAAAAAATGATAAATAAATACAACTTTTAAGAACAACTAATACATATTTATTAAAAAATGCCTCATTTTAGCACAAATAATCAACAGAGACCTACTACAATAAAACGCTTATCATCCATTAAATGTACAACAACTCTACATACATTATTGAACGTTTTACGGTTACCGTACTGAATCTACTTTGCGATGATGACTTTAATGTATAGTTTAAACGTTTAGGTTAAGTACATTTGTAATAATAATTGCAAATATTCTATTAATTGTGCTTTTGAAATTTGTTTCATTTGACACCAGTTTTAGGGAGTGCCTCTTTAACATCATGCAAATAATAGTGGTTTCGTATGTCAGCCTTACTGTTATGTGCATATCGAAACATGCTGCTTATTTGAAAAGACGAGGAAATTAAACATTTACGTTACTACATGTTTGTCAACATAACCGTTTATGTGAGCACATAAAGAAGTCAGTTTTAGCAGTTAAAGATGAAAACACATTTTGGATATATCCTTGTTTTCTTCATTGCGTATCTACCTTGTATGTATATGAGAACAATTACATGTTATTTTAACATTATTTCTTTACATTTCATTTACATGTTTCTAAAGGCAAATTTACCCTTATTAACTGAATTAATAATACTATAAATCTAAAAAGGTGTTGTGAGAAAACGTTTCACTTTTTTAAAAATATCGTTGAAAACAATATAGTGCGCTGTAATTAATATAAATAACTGTACTTCCGGTTTGGAAAGCATCGGTAGAGATGTTGTTTTTGCATAAGTAATGATTACTGTTTTCGGTAAGACCTCTTTCTTAGTAACATAAATGCAATTATTAGTATTTGTAGCATACGAAATGATCATGGAATATAATATTGCATGGTGTTTTCTCATATATATCTTTCTCTAGACTTTTCAATAATTATGATAAACTTTACGTAACTGAGGGTGAGCACGTGACTATAACCATAGTCATCATGCTATTGCTCATTAATTTCTTGTAGACTGTTCTTAAGAATTTCAGGACCATGCTATAATGAATTACATGACAACCAATTACGCTGATTTATGTTTGGCACAAGTACAGTTCAATTTCCATAACAGTACCCATTAAACGTCATTGTTTAACAGAAGATAAGAATTAAAATCTTATAATGTCGGATACACATCAATTTTATTTTAAATTACACATTGTAGAATTTCTGTTAGATTTTATTATTATCTTTCTAGTAAGTAGGCGATTATCCTGGTCTATCCTACCGGTGATACTGAGTTTTATTGTCCAAAACAATACCTGTAAACAATGGATTTTCTCTAACAGTTGTAAAGAAATATATAACTTCTAAATGGGGACAGTATATTTGTAAATATTAAGATGTAATCACCCGAAAAAAATTTGCAGGGAATATGGATTTATTATTCATGGACAATACTGATGTTACTGATAAAAAGGGTAAGACTAAAACATTTGCGTTACTAGTATTTATATTTTAAATGACAGTTATTCATTTTAGGCGCCTGGTCAACTGATTCATGTAACACTGGTTTTTGGGGAAGTGATTGTCAGAAAGCATGTGAAACTAATTGCTGGTATTGTGATAAAGAAACCGGCATTTGCAGCTACTGTAAAGGGTACTTTTGGGGTGATTATTGCCATAAAGAATGCCCTGAAAACTGTCGGTCTTCTTGTTACCAGTCATCGGGTTACTGCAGTTGTAAAGATGGTTGGTATGGAAATATTTGTAATTTAACCTGCGCAAATAACTGTGCAAGTTGTTCTCGTTCGAGCGGTGTCTGTTCGTTATGTATGTCGGGCTACTGGGGTTCGTCCTGTGAATATAAATGTGATACTAACTGTCGGCAGTGTTCACGTTCAACTGGAGAGTGTGAACAGTGTGAAGCTGGCTACTGGAATAATTCTTGCAATACGAAATGTTCAGGTAATAAATGTGATATATGTAGTTTAACATCTGGAGAATGTCAGGTTTGTGAACCTGGGTTTTGGGGTGACAACTGTCAGGATATTTGTGGAAAATGCGCATCCTCAAATTGTGGAAAAACTGACGGAAGTTGTAGGTCATGTCAGCAAGGTTTCGCTGGTTTCAACTGCACAATCCCATGTGTGTCCGGCAATTGCTCTTCTTATACATGTTCTACGTCAGGATTTTACTGTCGAAATTGCAAGACAAGGCTCTGGGGAGAATTATGCAATAAATCATGCCCGGAAAACTGCTCTTCAAGTTGCAATAAAAATACCGGTGAATGCAGCAGCTGCAAGACAGGATTCTGGGGTGCACATTGCAACGAAACATGCCCTAAAAACTGTTCTTCTCCAAGTTGCAATAAATATACCGGTGAATGCAGCAGTTGCAATACTAGATTCTGGGGTGCACGTTGCAACGAATCATGCCCTAAAAACTGTTCTTCAAGTTGCAATAAAAATACCGGTGAATGCAGCAGTTGCAAGACTAGATTCTGGGGTGCACGTTGCAACGAATCATGCCCTAAAAACTGTTCTTCAAGTTGCAATAAAAATACCGGTGAATGCAGCAGTTGCAAGACTAGATTCTGGGGTGCACGTTGCAACGAATCATGCCCTAAACACTGTTCTACAAGTTGCAATAAATATAATGGCGAATGCAGCAGTTGCAAAACTGGATTCTGGAGTCCACATTGTAACGAAACATGCCCTGCAAATTGCCCTTCAAACTGTTTTCGAAGTACTGGACAATGCAGCAGTTGTACCATTGGGTACTGGGGCACACTTTGCAACGAACTGTGCTCTAAAAATTGTTCTTCGAGCTGCAATAAAGATACTGGTGAATGCAGTAGTTGCAAAACTAGATTTTGGGGCACACTTTGCAACAAACAATGCTCTAAAAATTGTTCTTCAAGTTGCAATAAAAAATCCGGTGAATGCAACAGTTGCGAGACTAAATTCTGGAGTCCTCATTGTAACGAAACATGCCCTGAAAACTGTCCTTCAAACTGTATTCGAAGTACTGGAAAATGCAGCAATTGTAACATTGGGCACTGGGGCGCACTTTGCAAGGAACCATGCTCTAAAAATTGCTTTTCAAGCTGCAATATAGACACTGGTGAATGCAGCAGTTGTAAGATTGGGTTTTGGGGTCCATTTTGTGAACGTAGTTGTAACCGCGCATGTTCGTCTTACTGTGATAAAACATCAGGGCAGTGTGGAAGTTGTATTCCAAAGACGTGGGGATCTCAATGTCAAAACACATGCAGTCAAATATGTCGTGGGGCGTGTCAAAGAACGACAGGAGACTGCATTTGTGCCCAAAAATACTGGGGAAAGGAATGCACAAAGCCATGTATCGATACAAACTGTGAAATTTGCTCTCAGATAACTGGGGTTTGTACCACGTGCAAACCAGGCTTTTGGGGAACTCGATGTCAAAACCACTGTCATTCAAACAGTTGTCTCGATTGCAAAAAACAAGATGGATACTGTAGATCGTGTCCGCCAGGATTATGGGGATCCCTTTGTGAAAAACGGTGCAGTGATGAATGTCCTTGTTGCAGTATTACAAATGGAGTTTGCTCATTCTTGTGTCATTCCGTTGCTGGTAAGAAATGCATTTGGTTATTATCACTAAAAGCAAGGTTATACAAAATGAAGGCTATACAAAAGGCATTTATTAGAATATTAGACCTAGGCAAACAGGTTGGCAATGATACCGACGAATATTTGCGCAAAACCATAACGAACTGAATATTAGTATATATTTCAATATTGTCATTAATAGTGTAAGTCCGCCTCCGTGGTCGAGCGGTTAGAGTCGCTGACTTAAAATCACTGCAACCTCTCATAGATTGGAGGTAATGGGTTCGAGTCCTGCTACTGATAATGTCTCTTTATGTGAAAAAGATGGAAGTTTCTTACAGGAGATTAGTAGTCTAGTACTGGTTCTTCCCAGGAACGATGAATAGGTAAACTGCCCGCCTTTTAAAATGACCAAAATATGCCTGGAACAGGCGTAGAACTCCTACAGCAACAACAAACATGTGTACTATCTGATAGTATAAAGAAAAGGTTTGCATGTAAATCAGATGTTATATATCAAAATACAATTAATTTCAGGTGATAGTTTCTTAATATAAGGTATAAAGTTTCTGTTTTATTGTTGTTTTTGTTGTTTTTTCTTTGTCTTTCTCTTCAACTGCAATATATTACAGCTGCATCTCTAAACACAGGTACAAAAGATGAAGATAAGTCATCACCGGGCATACATACCGTGACAGTGATCTTATCTGTGACTACTAGTTTAGGAGTTGTTGCCGTAGTCGTGTCTGTATTATGCGTAATACACAGGTAGAATTGTAATATTTTATTCTGTCTCCAATACTTCGTGACAAAGCAAGATAGTGTTGTATCCAGTCAAGTTTTGTACCATATTTTTGCGCACTATTCTCACTTAAAGCTGCTCGCTCTCAGTTGCTGTTGAATTTTTTTTTTCAAAAATGTCATACTAATACATAAATATAAAACTGACGGCTAGAATCAACAATAGAAGTAAAAAATCTAGGTAGGAATTTGCAAAAATCGATTGAAAATGCTGGTTTTACGGCACCGCTATACTATATGTTTATATTGGAATTTAAAAATGTTTGCAACGCTTTATTATTTGGTAGCGTATAATTTCAAATCTACAGATATACTTTAAAGGAATTCTTACTGGAACCTTTTTATATGACTATAATGCTATAAAATATGTTATTTTCATACAGTTTGAAGAACTTTTTTACTAAAATCTGAGAGCGAGCAGCTTTAAATGTCGTGAATCGTGTGGCGAAAATAATTCTTGATATGTCACAGAATCATTTCGGAATCTCGAACTTTTTAAAACGTCTTATATTCATCTTACAAAAAGGTCTTTTAGGGACCTTTATCTCTCTTATATTAAGAGTTAAATAAATGATGGTTTACACGACATTTTTCAAGTTCTCCTGTTGTCTTATAAGTAACTTACGTACAAATTGTAACCCAAACTTTTCATAAAAATTTAGACGGGTTGTGGTAAAAATAAGCTTATATATTAGCCATGTTTACAATACCTATTGTTGCAAAACTCAACTCCAGAATATTGAAAAATGTTTGAAAATGTAATTTGAGTATAAAAGATAATTTTAGTATAAAAGATAGCTACCTACCAACATACATACAGACCTACCAATAAACCTACTGCCCACATTCTTCTAAACGTTAAAATGTACAATACATACCGACGTTTGTTTATGTACTAGAATATGTTTCAGCTGACATTTAGCTGTATATCGTTACACTGTAAAGAAAAAACATGCAAGTTCATTAATATAAAGTATACGATCTCCATATACTGTTGAATCCATTGTCATCACGAAAAAAAAATGTTTCACGCTAATATTTGGTCTAAAACTTCGATCACAGAATTGCACGAGTTGCTTTAAAGTACGAAAGACGCATCAAGATAATAAATTAGATACGTTAGCGATTTATAGCTCTCACAACTGTCCCCAAACTTAAGCATATTTTATTAGGGAAATTAAAAATTTGATACATATTTTGGCTAGAAATTATATCAGCTTATTACGGACAGGTTTTGCCTGTGTATTTTGCAGATATTCCCGAGGAATGAAAAAACCGGCTCAGGCGATTTTGCAAGGTATGAAGTTTCTTCCTGGGTAGTATATATTAACATACTTCGGTAGTTTTTATTTTAAATATTAACCAGTCGCTTGTTAAGTTGTGATATTATTACCATTTCTTTTCTTGTTTATTTTTGGTAAGAAAAGTAAAGGCTTAAATTGTTTTTCAGATAGTCCAGAGGTAGAAATGACTCAGAGTTCGAGATCAGTGACAGAGACAGCTGAGCATATATACACAAATGCCGAAGCTTTCCTGGAGGATTCGTCTACAGCTCATGTATATGAAACACTGAGGAAGTAAACGAAAAGTGACAATTTGATGTTCATATCAAGCTATAAAATACCAATCTAATATAAATATTTGCTGTTGATTGTATAAATTGTGAATGTTATAGGAGAGATCGTGTTGGCAAACGTGTAAGAAATAACTCGGTTGGGCTTATACCGGTAGTCCATATTTTTGCATTGCTAGTGGTGTTTTAATGACCATAAGTTTCTGAAAACATAAGACATTGCAACAAGTTTTAAATCAAAGGAAAGCTAACAAAACGCACAATTTTATTAAAAATTCAGAATGAAACAATCGCGAACGCGTAACTTGCACTGAATTCATAGACAGTTATAGCGGCATTAAGTGTCATTAAAAGCGGTAATTCATTTTTAAAAAATATTTTAATGTGAAAATATTAGTATCAAAAACATATTTAAACTTTTAGAATTTTGAAAATCCTTTAAGTCCTAGGATCACATTTACAAGTATTCTCATTTTATCAAGAAAGATGACTTGCTGACAGAAAAAGCCTTTATTTGTTCCAAAACATTCGTAACTTTGCTTTTTAAATGCCATTTGGTAAGTACATATTAGAAACTAAACGCAGTTACTGTACTATTTTTAATGGTATTGCAAAAAATAAGAAACGCTTTCTGGCAACCTTTTTTCTTGAAGATACATCTTGAATACTAAAGAAAAACATATGTCATCATTGTTTTTGAGTGAATAGAACATAATATCATTATCATCCTGTCAAAAAATTAGTGTTCCTATATCAGTCAAAGAGATCCTGGGACTTTAGGATAGCAAAAATGTTACCAAAATTCAAACAAGTTTTTCAGAAACATAAACATTAGAAACACGACTGCTATTGCCCATCAGATACAATATCGTATCAATCTTTGCGAGTGATGTCACGGCAAAATCTCCTATAAATGTGTTTGCTTGACTGCACCATTTGCTCTTCGCAGTATAGCAAGCTAAAGGAGCAAGCAAAAAAGCATGTTGCTGTATAATTATTCATCTACGATTCCACTCACTTTAAAATAAGACTACCATTCTCTATGTTTTAAAACGTTGATGAGATGTTGAATCGAGCCTATGCATTATATGTTTGGGGTTATGTAATGTCTTATATATATAAAAGCATTATCATACTTTCAAGTTGAGCAGCGTCCTGTTTCCATAGCTTTAAGAACACGTGACTCCTTGAGATATGTAATTAACGACTTTGCAAAGATAAAAATTTATGTTTGTAGAATACTTTTATAACAATGCATTTGCAAGAGAATGATCTTCGTAAAGAAATTTTAAATTAGTCTAGTAACTATTTATTAGTATTGACTATGTGATACAAAATTAATGACTTTGACAAAAAGGTTAATATTTTTAACAATATAATTTTGATAACGAGTCCTGTTTTGACACCGTATGCATTACTGTGTGCGTTGTCTATGTATATAAAAGGGTAATTTTGCAAAAGAAGCTAGCTTAAGCCTCAACTGTTGTTAATTTTCCCGACATATTGTTTGTACTGTGTTTCTCGTATTTTGGAGCAAACAAGGTTTTGACAATTTCATGTTCACATTTTTTGGTCGTCATTCATTGATTTGAGGATGCTAATTCAACTACTCTGCACTCTGCACTTTGTCGAGTAATTCGGTACAGTCATTTATTGTGTGTACATAAAATTTTAATCAATACATGTAAATACATACCGGTCTTACTTAAGCTCATCAGAGCAAATGAGATAATATAACTGTTCTTCTACTTAAGGTAGTGGATGTGTAATGTACGTAAATACTTGCAAACATACCTATTTCAATGTTTAGGATACTTTTTAATCTGGTCAGTATTTCTTCAGTGGGGGTAGGGCAACAATAAACGAAATTAATTTAAAATTAAACGGTGAAGTGTCTTTAAATTTTGCACACGAGTCAGTCAACAGATGTACATAATACAAATATTAAGTTTAATGTTTTTGTATAGTGTCCATTAGACCCCCACTACATCAAAGCAGCAGGAAATGACGTTATATACACAATGCGTCACAAGGACGTTTGTCATACTATTCGCTTGACGCTTTATCGCATGAATTTTAAATTTTAGTTGTTGCATATTATTCAAATAAAATTGAAATGAAATTAATCTTGTTGATGTATACAATCTATTCACTGCACTGATAATATTTTAGTTCAATTGTCATATATTGTACTATTGTCTTATTTCTGCGTTTCTTTCTTCAATTACTTTTAGGCTAAAGTATATTAAAACATATGATATAAGAAAATTAAGAACTTAATATTTAGCCACCGAAACCTACATAATAGCCTCTTAGTCCGTTGTGTTAACACTGGTGTCTGTGAAGAGGTTTACAAGATGTTCAACGGATAAGACAAGGCGTGTAATTTTAAGACTGAACTCAAAATCAGCAAGGTAATTTTATAAAAGCTTTCTTTCATTTCCTAAGTAAGGAGAAAGTGCACACTGAAACGTTGATTTAAAATTGCAAAGCCTTGCCTTATACAGAAATAACAAGGGAAGCAAAAAGAACGAGTTCTTCCACTAGGATATAGATATGATATCTAAATTATTTCAGTGTTCTGAATGAACCAGTAATTTTTGTATTGTTAAACTACTTAAAATTTGAGATTTAACACCGTGTGAAACATCATCAGAATCTACTTGAATATAAGTTCCACTATATTTGAACCTAAAACATATGTATGAGGTTCTTAGCGACATTTCTTATCTGTACATCGTATAAGCCGTCGGTAGGTGAGATGCCAAACTACTGTAACGGGCACCGAGCGGATCTGATAAAACTATTATTCTTACAGTATATATATATAATTTCCGCGAGGCTTCTTCGCCTTATGATTGTTTAATTCGCGACCAATGATTGAATAAAATGATTAATATAAAGGAACTGAAATTATGCTGAATTAGATTATAATTATCAAGTCTAAATACTTAATTTTGCCTAAGGCACTCATGCCTATTGATTTGCTGCCACCACTGATTTTCTTAACAATCAGATTTAACTTATTGGGTCTCCGTCCTACAAACTGTCTTTCTTAAAATACGATCTTTACTAAAGGGATACTTTCACTTTTCCCTTATCCACTATACCATGCTAAAGTTTACTACGACTGAACCAGTCACTTCTAAGACGCAATCCAAGAAGACCGGAACAGACTATATTATTGAGTGTTTCCTACTCAAATGAAGTGTTCTCTGTCCTTTAGACCCTAGACTCCGTCTCTAGCTATCGCAACACGTTGAAGCCTGCGTTTCGATCTACTGTTTTACCGACACAACCATTCCACAGCGCAATGCACTCATGGAAGTAAAGGTGAGCTGATGAGCAATAGGTATAACGTCTTAGGTTATTTCAACTGCCTTCTCGCTCGGAGCAAACTACAAGACTCACTAAATCTATCGTATATTAGGGCTTTATCGTTGGTACCGGTTTCCCATATGGTCTCTGTCCTTTAGACCCTAGTCTCCGTCTCTAGCTATCGCAACCTGTTGAAGCCTGCGTTTCGATCTACTGCTTTACCGACACAATCATTCCACAGCGCAATGCACTCATGGAAGTAAAGGTGAGCCGATGAGCAATAGGTATAACGTCTTAGGTTATTTCAACTGCCTTCTCTCTCGGAGCCAACCACAAAACTCACTGAATCTATCAACTGCACCTCTATTTATGCTACCAAATTACAGCGCCCTCTTGCGTCAACATTTCATTGGCTGTTTACCTTAACCTTATCTCGTCTAATTTCTCTTACCTCATATAGCGTCTAATGATCATGATCCAACAGTACGAAAATACGTGCGTATTTTCGTTTATACAAATTAAAGTAATCTTACCGATCACCTTTCACAATTCTTATTCAACAATTAAATGGATAAAACCAAATTCCTTTATCAAAACAAGTACAATTACTTATACAAATTCTTGAAAACCTTCGTCTGTGAATAAATAATAATTGTACAAATGGCGTTACAAAAACAAAGGGGAATAACTCTGCATCTATCCGAATACGTTCCGTAAATTCCGTCACACTACTAGTTAATATACTTTGCTACACCAGATGAAAGATGTACTGTCTTTATAACGTCAATTTCAAGACGCACTAGAAATGCTCTAGGAGATTGACGGTAATGTCAGATTAAGTTTGCTTGAGCATAGTAATTGTTGATATGATTCTGACATATCGTTTGAAAACGTCTGTGGTATACACTTCTAATGTCATTGCCGTTGACAGTGACAACGTCGTCCTGTTCCGCATTTGGGGTTGGGGCGGGGTCATTTCAACAGTGTTTAGCTTACAAAGCTAAAAGGTATACAATTCAAATTTTATGTGCGTTTAGCAGAAAGACTGCACAATATGCACATGCTGATTTTTAAAAATTAGCTTAGATAATATGAACGCTATAACAATGTTGTATATATGTAATATTTGAACATCCCTCGTATATAGCAATGCTACATTTCTAATAATCCTCTCCAACACAGATTTGAATTTTAAATTCACAAAGTACTACCGTAAAACAGACTAAAATCTCGGATATATGTAAAACTGTTTGACATCAAACATTAGCTATTTGAAACAAACAATTTGTTGCAATAAAGATTTAGATATTAATAATCAATGAATAACTGATAATAAGGATTATTTAAATTACGTCTTACTGCCATGTCTGAAGTCAAACGTTGTTTAAATTGTATCAAACAAACCACAATACCTTTGACTTGAATATAGAACAATCGTACTGGAAGTCCACGTAAATCTATGTACATTAAATTTTATACAGTTACATTTTGAATACTTAAACAACA